>CM029019.1:137296502-137721364 GCA_016801055.1 Panax notoginseng
ACTCATCAAAATATCATTTCAATTTTTTTCCAGAATTTTTGAAGTTCAGAAAAATTACGAAACTGAAAATCATAACAACCCTTAAAATCCCTTACTATCCCTTACCTCAAAAGAGCAGTACTTCTGACTGGATATCGGATATGATGCTGAAGGAAACTTGCACTGATGAATAGCAACTCACCAAGTATCTAAAAACTCACAAAATATGCTTCATAATATAGAGAGAGAGAAAGAGAGAAAGCTTATGTTTCTGGTGTGATTTTCAATTCTAACTTAGCCCTCTATTTATAGGAAAATTTTGGTAGGTTTGACCTGCAACCTGATGGTTTTACCTGCTACTATTCCCACCCACCACATTTGAAATATAATTCAGCACATTTCTTCACCAACCACAAGTGGAGCCCACCAATTCTAGAATTTTCCATCAAAATGATAAACTCCGAAAATTCAACAATTTCTGAACCAGTCATCTTGTAAAATTCATAATAAATCATACGTTCATTTTTAACGGTTCAAAATTTGTGGGCATATACTCAACTTATATATGTATAACATATCCAAAAATTACCACGATCCAACGGTCGGATTAAAAATTATAACCCCCGCAAAATATCTCAAAAACTCTAAGTTGATTTTCAATACCTCCGTTCCGACAAAAATACAGATAAAACACCTCAACATTAACTCCTTCATTTTTAACCACAAAAATATATTCCTCATTTATATCCACATAAAATAAATATTTCCTTATCATATGAATCAATAATTAATTATTCACAAATAATATTATAGAATCACATTTATGACAACCAGGCCGTTCCCAGGAAAGAGGGGGCTTTCCAATAAGGATTTCTCCTTACTGGCGCGCAATTAGATGACCAAACCTCTCCTTAGACAGAACTTTCTAGACATTGCCAATAATGTTATCTAATAATACTATTCAAATAATATGAATTATTGATCTGATAATGGAAAATACTGTGCAACAACAATTATTGAACAACAATAATACAAAATTTCAACGTAGCAATTATTGAATCAATAAAATAAAATATTGAACAGTAATTACTGTAACAATTATTGAGTAGTGCCTTCTTACGTAAGAATCAATAATTTCAAAAATACTATGTAATACCGTGTGCTACTGTGCAATAACGCGTATTACTGTATTTTAACCACCGGGTATTCCAACAGTGTTAACGGTAACAACTACGCCGTTATTTGTAAAAACTCAAATTTGTCGTTTTCTTCACCCGACAGTTATTCTGTTATGGGGCCCACAAATGGCTGCGCCGTCGTACGAATATTCCCCGACAGAAAGAATATTCCATGACCAAACGAATATTCCCCGACAACAATGATTATTTTATAACCACTTGCTTATTTTTAAAAAAAATTCACATTTCACCCATAACTTTAAACTTTTATCAATTTAACCATTTACTGAATAATAATTATAAGAAAAAAAATTGAATACTTTTATTTCATAAAATTCGGGGTCTTACAATCTCCCCTCCTTATGAAATTTCGTCCTCGAAATTTACGTACCTGGTATTTCAAAGAATTGAGAATACCTTCCTTTCATTTCAGATTCCATCTTCCCTGTCATCATAATTTCTCCATTGCTCATCTCCTGTATTTCAAATATCATTCTATAATACAGCTTCAAAACAAGGGTTAATTTAACAAATTAACATATCACATAATATCCCGATATTATGACTGACCAACAAATAAGCTTAGGTAAGACACACTAGCGAAGGATTTACTCATCTCTCCCCTCCTAGTTATATTCCCCGATCTCCGCCAGAGATCATATCCCCAAGCTCTGATACCAAATGTAACGACCCCAAAATAGGTCCATTCCACCCAACCCATTCTGAGTCGTCAAATACATGGTACAGAAAACAACTACAACTTTATTACAACAATTGTCGTGCAAAATACAAAAAACACATATGCTGTGAGTTTGGATACAAATATATACCAAATGTGACTCATGTTCCAACCGTGGACATCACCTCACAATAACACCTTACATAAAGGTATAGTCAAAAACTGTTTTAGAAATTAGAATCTTTGGAAAGTGCTCAAGGAAACCTTCGTACATGGGAGACCACGCGTCTAGGTTATGATAAATATCATATGGCCACAGAATTATCCTTGGTTGACCCAATAGACCCCAAAGAAAAATGAGAAGATTACTATCATATTGTTCCCAATGGTGAGTCTTCTCTTGACTTATCATTATCTCCACTGTCTCTAATTGAGAATTATACTTCAAACAAACACCAAGATTATATAGGTAGTGCCCATAGATATACTCAGCAAGTGGATGAGCACAACCCTGTCCTATGATGACACGAGGTTGTATGTCATTAGACATCTTGTATGATAGTGACAAAACACCCTTCCAACGTTGGGTTCGCCTCACCCTATTTTCTTTACCAAATATAACTACTAAATGATGACCACCGTTCTATTCCCTTGTTACCCCCGCTCGACCCAGCTACACTCTTATTACCTGAAAGGAATTGTGAAGCAAAAGGGTGAGCACAACTAGCTCAGTAAAGAATATCATGACTAAAGATAATTCAATTATCAATAGCCTTCATCAACAATAAATCAGAGATTTAGAACATATGGTAAATGATAAAAATTTCAACCATAGTTGCAGCGGAACGAGCAATCCATTAGAAGAGTCAAATAGACTATAAAGTCTATTATCTTCTCCATGTTAAAAATCCACCAACAATATTTTATCCATGTAACATCACTCAACAGTTCCTTTCCACAATCATATGAATAACTCATAATCATAATTGTGACTATAAATTTTTCTTCGCAACCAGGACGAAGAATATTTTCATCACCTGTCTTTACCTGAAACATCAAAGATCATGGTTATACCAAATCACAGTTCCTGTTTATAATCATACTAACAATTCCATCTTTGCACTACGGGCCAAAGATATTCATCAACAAACCATCTTTGCACTACGGGCCAAAGATATTCAACAACAGTTCATCTTTGCACTACAGGCCAAAGATATTCATCAACAGGCCATCTTTGCACTACATGCCAAAGATATTCATCGACAATTCATATTTGCACTACAGGCCAAATATATTCATATCTCAAAGAAATATATAATCATTTCAGAATTTATATAAACAATAATTATAACCATGTTGATCAATTCACCTTTGCACTTAAGCTTAAGATATTCAATTATAAATTCAATGGTCATGATCATACCAGTCACAATTCAACTTTGCACTACAGGCCAAAGAGAACCCTAGTCATGATCATACCAATAATCTACCCATCTTTACACTCCAGTGAAAGAGAATTTCAACATCAGGGTTATAAAAATGTTATATATGATGATAAAAATAATATGATCAACATATAGTTTTAATCTTAAGAGTAATATTCGTAACTCATGAATAGTAAATCGTGAATAGTAACTCATGAATAGTAACCCCGACACAAAAGATAGAAATTCCACAATAAAATCTATACCAATATTTCGGTATAATGATATTGAAAGAATAACATTACTTAAATTTATAAACAATTTATTTTAATTGTTTACACTTTACTAATTAATGCATTTAATCATCATAAAATGCCAACTCTTACAATTTCATCATCAATAACCAAAACCCTCATCAAAAATCTGCATATACCTCATATAGGATTCTCAAGCCATAAAATCCTATTTTCCAATTTTCTTTCTTCACAAAACATATTTAATTCATTTACTCATAACTAGACCATTTTCATGAAAAATACCAAATCAGTTCCGAAAATATTTCTTTTCTGGGATTTAGCAGGATATAGTCCCATATTGAACATATATTTTTCTAAGAATTTTTAAAATTCATTTACTATTTTTCATATGACCAAAACAACCGAATATTTAGACATTTATCAAAAATTGAACTTATGTCCAAAAATTCTGAAATTCACAGAGTATACTCCTATCATATACATGTACTTCCAATAAAATTTTTATCAATTTTGGAGTTAACCACAAGGAATTATAAGTGGTTACTTTTAAAATAGTCTTTTCTCATAAAATTCATAACTCTCAATCTATACATCCAAAAATCACCATTTTTGGACACAATCAATAAAACTCATCAAAATATCATTTCAATTTTTTTCCAGAATTTTTGAAGTTCAGAAAAATTACAAAACTGAAAATCATAACAACCCTTAAAATCCCTTACTATCCCTTACCTCAAAAGAGCAGTACTTCTGACTGGATATCGGATATGATGCTGAAGGAAACTTGCACTGATGAATAGTAACTCACTAAGTATCTAAAAACTCACAAAATATGCTTCATAATATAGAGAGAGAAAGAGAGAAAGCTTATGTTTCTGGTGTGATTTTCAATTCTAACTTAGCCCTCTATTTATAGGAAAATTTTGGTAGGTTTGACCTGCAACCTGATGGTTTTACGTGCTACTATTCCCACCCACCACATTTGAAATATAATTCAGCACATTTCTTCACCAACCACAAGTGGAGCCCACCAATTCTAGAATTTTCCATCAAAATGATAAACTCCGAAAATTCAACAATTTCTGAACCAGTCATCTTGTAAAATTCATAATAAATCATACGTTCATTTTTAACGGTTCAAAATTTGTGGGCATATACTCAACTTATATATGTATAACATATCCAAAAATTACCACGATCCAACGGTCGGATTAAAAATTATAACCCCCGCAAAATATCTCAAAAACCCTAATTTGATTTTCAATACCTCCGTTCCGACAAAAATACAGATAAAACACCTCAACATTAAAATAATATTATCATATGAATAAAATAAAATAAATATTATCATATATTCCTCATTTATATCCACATAAAATAAATATTTTCTTATCATATGAATCAATAATTAATTATTCACAAATAATATTATAGAATCACATTTATGACAACCAGGCCGTTACCAAGAAAGAGGGGGCTTTCCAATAAGGATTTCTCCTTACTGGCGCGCAATTAGATGACCAAACCTCTCCTTAGACAGAACTTTCTAGACATTGCCAATAATGCTATCTAATAATACTATTCAAATAATATGAATTATTGATCTGATAATGGGAAATACTGTGCAACAACAATTATTGAACAACAATAATACAAAATTTCAACGTAGCAATTATTGAATCAATAAAATAAAATATTGAACAGTAATTACTGTAACAATTATTGAGTAGTGCAATAACGCGTATTACTGTATTTTAACCACCGGGTATTCCAACAGTGTTAACGGTAATAACTACGCCGTTATTTGTAAAAACTCAAATTTATCGTTTTCTTCACCCGACAGTTATTCTGTTATGGGGCCCACAAATGGCTGCGCCGTCGTACGAATATTCCCCGACAGAAAGAATATTCCATGACCAAACGAATATTCCCCAACAACAATGATTATTTTATAACCACTTGCTTATTTTTAAAAAAAATTCACATTTCACCCATAACTTTAAACTTTTATCAATTTAACCATTTACTGAATAATAATTATAAGAAAAAAAATTGAATACTTTTATTTCATAAAATTCGGGGTCTTACATAGAGCACCCGCGGGACCTAGGGTAGCCAGAACGACTACCTTTAAAGAGTTTAAAACGGTAGGTCCGCTGGAGTTCAAAGGAATGACGGACCCAATAGAGGCCCAGACATGGGTGAAAGAAATAGAGAAGGCGTTTATTATTAAAAATGTAGCTGAGGTGCAAAAGACTTCGTTTGTGACTTACATGATGAAAGGGGAAGCCAACTTTTGGTGGGAGGCTCACCAGGGTGGGGCTAGAACAGATGCTGTAACGTAGGAACAATTCAAGAAGGTTTTCTTCGAGAATTATTTTCCTACAAGCATGCAAGGGAGGATGGAGATTAAGTTCTTAGAACTTAAGCAAGGGGACATGACGGTTCCCGAATACGCGACCAAATTCAATGAATTGGTAAGATTTGCTCCACATCAAGTGGACACTAAGGAGAGGAAGGCTCGTAGGTTTGAGTAAGGCCTGAAACCCTGACTCTATAGTAGGATTTCTGTGTTCCAGAGTGCTTCCTATGGGACCATTCTGGAAAAGACGATTATAGCAGAAGGTGGTAGTGAGGCGTTGACCCAATACCACAAAGAGAGAAAGAATAAAAGTAAGGAAGAAGGAGCTACCTATGACGACATTCAGAACTCGTTATGGTTATTACTAGTTTCTAGTTATGTCGTTTGGGTTGACTGATGTACTAAAGTTAGACTTTCCTTAAGGGGTGTCGAGCAAATCGGTGGTAAGCTGATAGGTACTATTGTGAAATGCTAGGGTTGAAAGTACCATTAGCGACACAAAGGGTTTAAATAATATTTGGGCAAAGTCGTCGTAATGATCATTGGTGATATTCTAGTCCATTTTAAGACGCCAGAAGATCACACTAAACATCTGAAGACAGTGTGGGAAACACTACAGAGGGAGAAGTTGGATACGGAGAACATTATAATTTATAGCGATGCTTCACATAGAGGATGAGGTTGTGTGCTCATGTAGCATGGCAAAGTCATTGTGTATGCATCACGCCAGTTAAATGATTATGAGATGGTTTATCCTAATTGTGATCTAGAATTAGTAGCTGTAGTTTTGAATTAAAAATTTGAAGATAGTATTTATACGGGGAGAAGTGTGAGGTATACACGAACTAAAATAGTTTAAAATATATCTTCACACAGAAGAAGTTGAATATGAGGTAGAGAAGGTGATTAGAATGGATAAGAGACTATGACTATGATATGTTATATCATTCAGGGAAGGTAAACGTAGTAGCCGATGCTTTATGTAGGAAGGGTAGAGAAAAGCTATCAATGTTAACGACTTAGAATGAGTTAATAACGGAGATGGCAAGAACGAAGTTAGAAGTTAGATTACGGAATGAAGAGGTAGAAATGTTATTCACAACATAGACTCAATCCACGAAAATGGAATGAGTTAAGGAAGTACAATTAAGTAACGAAGAGTGCAAGCGAATGAAGAAAAGGATGAAGGATGAAGAAAATATCATGTATCATCTTGTTCTGAAGGAGGAATTTGAGTTCCAAATAATTTCGGGTTAAAATAAGAACTAATAAGACAGAGATAGCGTAATATGTTAGTAAGTGCTTAACTTCCAATTCAGATTATTGATAGGAAGGGACAAGTCATAAGAAATAAGATAATACCTTTGGAAAAGGAGAATAGGAGGAACCACAGTGCCGAAGAAACAATGTGAGAACTCGAAGTTAAAATGAAAGAAAATATTCCTCATTTATAAAATTATAGCGAGATTTTGGGGACAGAATCCTTATAAGGGGGGAAGAGTTTAACGACCCAGAAAATCGATCAATTTGTAAAATAATTTTATTTAATTAAATAATGAATAAAATTATATTATTTGTTATTCTTATGTGATAACAAGTTGAAGGTGGTTCTATAACCTAATCCTATTGGAATGTCGTAATATTTTGGCTACGTGAAGGAATTAATCTAACAATCCAAGATTTTATAATTTGTAATTCAAAATATTTATTAAATTAAATAATTTTTTTAATCGATGTTAACATGTTATATTTATTAAATTAAATAAATATTTTAACTGACGTTGATATGGTTGTTTTTAGTAAATATTTATGAATTAAATTTATTAGATAATATTCTAAATTAAATTAATTTATAGTTTAGAGAGTTGCAAAATAACATGAGATGTTATATTGCTGTTTTATTTTAATAATTTAAAGTGGTATATTAAATTATTAAATAAAATTATAATTTTGTGATAATTATTTAAGTGGAATATTTATTTAAAATATAGTTTGTATAATTAATTTATTTGGTTAATGTGGATATAGGAATCCAAATAAATAAGATGTAATTATAATTATATATTATAAACTATTTTTGCCAAATAAAGCCTTATGGCTTTTGAATTTTTTAAATATGTGAATTATAATAATATAAATAAAATAAATATAAATAAAATAAATAAATAAATATTTATAATTGATGATTTATTAGGATCATTAGTATAACGTCGGTTTTTGGACGTTTGAAACTTTGCGTTGTCTGGAGTTATATTTTGTTTAGCATACTGAGTTTTGAGAGAGTTGAGAGAGCCTGAGAGAGAATCAAGAGAGTAAATTCTGAGTTCATCAAGTAATTAGCAGTTGATTATCAAGGATTTCTTAAGCAACAAAAGGTATTTTCCATAATCTCCATAGTGTGTGTGTATATATATATATATATATATATATATATATATATATGTGTGTGTGTGTGTGTGTGTGTGTGTGTGTGTGTGTGTGTGTGTGTGTGTGTGTGTGTGTGTGTGTGTGCGCGCATATATGAGTTACGACAAAATTTTCTTATGTTCTGTGAAATCAAATTGTGGAATTGTGGAGATATGTAGTTGGTAATTGTGATGATACGCGTTTATGATGCTAGAGTTTATGTTTAGATAGGAAATTGTATGCGTATTACAGTTAAAAGGAAGAAAATAATGTTAGTGAATATTTTTCATATGGTTCATGAAAAGTACCAATTTTGATGATCAATTCGTATGTTAAACTGTAAATTGAAGCTTGTTTATGCTAGTTCATTAAGAAACGAAGATAGTGTAATTTGAACGAAGTAATTCGGTGTAAAATTGTAATCGCAGTGTTAATTTTTGTAGAGGATGTCAAAAATTGAGTTTTTATATAAAAATGAGAAATTTGAGAAATTAACCTAGTATAATTGTTGTTAAATTGTTCTATATTGATATATATGTGAGGAAATATGTTTGTGATAGTTATATATCAATTGTTTGTGTTAAATTCACTATTTTATGGGTGAAATTCGTGTTAGTTGGGCTAAAGTCGGCTACTGTTCACTACTGTCTCTGGTTCTGTGTGTGCACCGTGCAGCTGCGCCGATCCTAGGCTAATATATGGCGCAGCTGCGCCATACACTGATCTGAGACAGTGGCTTCTGCTACTGTTGCAGACCTGGGATACCACTATAACTTGGTCTAAGGTTATGTTAATATGACAATCATGTAGTAAGGAGTTTAAAACAGAATCATGCCATGTCAATGATAATTCCAACTTTGTAAAAATGATTAGTAAGTTACGAATGAGTTATGTTATAATTTAGCTTATACAATGAATGTTATATAAGTGTTGTGAGGTTAACACTTGAAAATTCTGAAATGTAAATGGTAATGTAAGACTTGTATTGAAATAACAAGTTTAATTAGGAATGTATATGTTATGGTATGTCGGTATACCTAATAGGTATTGTGAATCTATGAGGTTAATGTCTATAGCTAATTGATGTGATAATCCTAATGGTATGTATATGACATTGGGGTACATGAGTTTTAATATTATAGCTTACGCTCGAGGCAAGTTTTCTAACTCTACACTTTCGTTGAGCTTGTTCTATTATTACATTATGTAACTTTATTCTTATGATTGAGCAAGTTCCCTAACCTTTGCTACTTTATTATTCAACAAGGTTACTTTTCACTGTTATGTTATACTTATGCAAATTCTCTATCTCTAATCTCTTGTTTAATAGTTTATTGTTATGCATGTTCTTTATCCCTCATTTACTGTTGAGCAAGTTATTTAATCTTTATTTCTTTATTCCAAGCGAGATTACTTTGGTTATTCAAAGTCTGTAATGTTGTTGTAAGAAATTTGTTTATTCAGCTACTAATAACTGTTGTTTGATCTTTGTTCTCCAATGTCATTGCACTATCTTACATTATTGTATCGAACTCTAAGTTGACTAGCGATTCTTTACCAATTCAACTAATCCTTAGTTGATGAATGTTCTAAACTCTAAATTACACTTGAAGTCAATCCAAATCAAACTTCCTTTGGTTTGCTTATGTACCCACACAATTTTACAAGAATGTTGTTAATGATGACACTTGTTCAATTTATTAGTCGTTAATGCTCTAGCTCTGATTGATTTATCGACATACCTTGTTCATGAAAATATTATACTCAAACTCTTGAATAGTTATTGGTCCCTATCTGATTCAACCAGTACTTGGTTGATGAGCGTTCTAAAGATCTAGTTTTCCTTTGAAGTTAATTCCCAACCAAACTTCCTTTGGTTCGAAACCTGATAATCTAAGTTGAGATGAACAACCCTATATCAGAGGATTATTTTAGAGCTACGCAATAGCGTTAAAATGTTTGCGCAATACATAGTACAAAGGGCTGATCACCTGGAGTACGGGATGATGGTCTATATAGTCGTTTAGACTGTTAAAGGTTACAGTAGAAACACCTATTAACCTAGGACGTAGATGATGATTATAGTCTTTTAGACTGTTAAAGGTTAAAGTATAAATATTTGAAACCTAGAGTATAGTTCTTGGTCTTGTGACCCTCAGTGTATTCTTTGATGTTGATATCTATTGTTAACTTAACGTTCATTATTCCTTTGAACTCATAGTTGTTGAATTAAAGTTTATTGTTCCGGTAAGAACACTTTACCATTGAAAGCTCAGTTAATTGTCATTCATAAAATGTTATTGTATATTATCCTTCTTGTGGGTAATTGTTTGCTCACTCTTGCACAAAACAATGCAGATGAAGTGAAGAAGTTTGAAGAGCTTTCTACAAGCAAGGGCAAGGACAAAGTGCTTAATTAGACGACAACGTTTAGTTTACCTTTTATTTATGAAGCTTATGTAAAAGATTTAATTATGATCATGTTTTGATTTTTCGCTGATGATTTTAATAAAGGTTAGATGGCCTGGAATTTATTTTAGATTATGTAACCCTTTAATGGGAGATTGATTGTTTAAACTTTTGAGTTTAATTATATCTTTGTTTATGGATAGTTAGTTATGATTTAATTAGACAGTGAACACCAAATCTGTGGAATTGAGGTACCCAGATTTGGGGGTGTCACAATTAAATTGTTTGAATTTCTAAGACGAAAATAAAAGTTTTCCGATAAATTTTTTGAAAAACACTATTCACTTATTTTTGCTCAGAAATTATTTTTGAATTTCCAAGAAATATGTAACGATAGAATATTGAGGTGAGATGGAATATCCAATAATATTTCAGTTATGGCAAACACAATTTTTTGCCTGTGGACTTAAAACCTAACTGTTAGGGAAAGTGATTTCTGAGAAGGAAATGAAATGCATATAATGAATTAAACGATAATCGTATGATGCGTAAGTATTATACGAGGTAATGAATATGAGTATGATACGAGGTATTATACGAGTGTGTATGAATGATGGTATGTCATATATGATGAATAAGTGTAGGAGTTAGTATACGAGAATAATACGTAGACAATACGTTCTAAGGCTTTAAGCCATATGCAAGGGACTTGTAGGATTGAGTAGGAAATTGTAAAGTCCAATTGGAATTATGATAAAGCCTAATGCTTATTAATGAACAAGCCCAAGTGTTTGTTAAATGCAAGCCCAAAGTATGAGATAAGCTAAAAGCCTAAAGTAAGAACTGGATCCGTGGATCGATCCTATGGGTAAAGATAAACCATGGGTGACCCAAAGTGGTGGCCAAGTAAAGTACTTGGTGGCTAAGCAAAGGATAAGTTAAGTAATGGCTAAGTAAAGTGCTTATACTTGGTGGCTAAGTAAAGAATAAGTTATTTGATGAGCAAGTAAACTTAATGGCTAAGTGAGGGATAAGTTATATGATGACTAAGTAAACTTGGTGGCTAAGTAAAGTGCTTATACTTGATGGCTAAGTAAAGTGCTTATTACTTAGTAGTTAAGTAATGAATAGTAAGGAGATTTATTAAGGAGGTGGATGGCTTATTGACCATTATACCCTAAGCTAGGATTTTCTATAAATAGAAGGAGTGCTAGTTCATTTGTTGGTTGTTTTATTTCATCCAACATTAAAAGTGCTTATTGGTTAGAGAGAAAAAGTTAGAAAAGTTAAACTTTGTTAGTTCAAGAAGCAAGAAGGAAGAACAAAGATTAAATAAGTAATCTTCAAGGGTAAGATCATAAACCATGATTCTCCCTCTCTTCAATTGTTAGAGAAATGAGTAGTGGTAGAACTTGTATGCTAGGAAGTGATGAGAATGATTAATCGAAAGACTTAAGTCGTAAATAAGTCATGTTGTAAGATAAGCAATAAATGAAGTTTTGAACTCATGAATATTATATAAGAACTTATCATGTATATAAGTTAATGAAGTATATATGTTAAGAGGTTAGTATGATGGAATGAATCCATTTGAAATGGTTTGAAAATCTCAAGTGACGAAGTTATGGCAAAAATTCACAAGTTTGGACGATAATCGTCGAAATCGTGAAATTCTAGGAATGGAAGTCAAATTTGAACATTTAGTTTGGAAACGTTGGTTTTCGATGGAGTATAGTCTCATTTGGCATTCTAGAGTTGCTGATTCAAAAATGACAGAATTCTGACTTAGAACGAAGAAACGAGCATTGAACGTTCATGAACGTTTATCGTTTTCATTAAAATGAACTAAAAGATGAATTTCAAGTTAACGAACACGTAGAGTATGTGATTTATGAGCTAATGGCTTTTGAACGAGCCAATTCGGACTTAAAATGATCGATTTAGGAGTTCAGGAAATTCGTTTATGTAAGAAATCTGTCAAAATTGTCTGGTACTTAGGTCTGGCACCGCAGTGCCAGACAAAGCACAATAAGTGGTGCCACAGCTCTGAGAATTCCCCTTAGCCACTGAAGAGTGGCGCCGCAGCATGGCTAATAGAGAAGGAGATGGCGCCGCAGCGCCGTGACCGAGTCCTAGGTACTGGAAACCCGCGCCGCAGCGCGAGTTGTAGAGAAAAAGTTGGTGCCGCAGCGCCAGCACTAAGTGAAGCATAGAGAGAAATGTTTTTGAATTTAAAGAGGAAGCTGGTGGATTGTATCGATACTAAACCTAAAGTAACGTCAATTAAGATGATAAAAACCTTAAGTTATACAACTAGAGGTTGAAGATAAGTACTTGAACGTGAACGTAAGAATGATGAATGATAATAAGCCGTAAGGGCAAATAATTACTTGAAACAAGTTTGTTAATGGAATAAATTTGGTTAAGTATATAAAATGAAAGATAGTTGATTGATGATGAATTAATTAACTTAAAGTAGCATCCTCGATGATGACTATACCATTGAGAATTACAACTAAAAGCTGTTAAAGGTTACGTGAACGTGAACGGTATGCAATAAGTGTACTGAATCAATGACGATCGAGTTTCGATTAATAACGTAAGAACGTTAGTAAGCTATAAGGAAGATTAAGAAGTCGAACTGACCTTTATTAATGAAGTAAATTCATTTAAGAGATAGAAGAGAAAGAAGTTTGTAAGAATAATGTAATGCGATAGCTGGAACCAATGATAACAAATCTAATGAACAATTAGATTGAGAGGAAGGGTAATATTCATTAGGAACCATGTATGTTTATTCATGACCTGATATGGAATGTTATGTGGTTATGTGTTGTAGAGACCGTAAAGACTCAAAGGAAAAGTAATTTTACTATAGCAAACGATGAAGGCAAGCTTTCTTAACGCTTGTCTAACCATCGTGTTATCCAGGTTTTCAGTAATTCATGTTATGAGATGCATGAATGGTTTTAAAGAAAGGGTCGATGCCAGTTTTAACTCGGCTATACTATTCTTGAAAGATTGATTGGTTTATTTACAAGTCTTTCAATATAGAATGATAACGCTATCCTACGCCAATTGTTTGGCACAGATTCAAGGTAAGCTTGATTATGAATAAACAAATGTATTTTACATCGATTATTCGAAGGGCATGCGAGGTTGCCAAAACTTAAACGTAAATACGTTTAATAGATGAGTTTTGATCAACATAGAGTACTATAGGTTGATCACCTAGAAGTGCTCGTAAGAAATATCATACTTACGGTCTTAGTACTGGGTTGTCCTTTTCATGAATAAAAGCTAAAGAGAGTGTTCATGGTCTATGGACCTACTCAGAATTTCCAAACTACTATATGTACTTCGAAATTGTATTATAAGATGAGAAGTGCTATACAGTGTTTCATAGTACTTCATAACTATTGTTCAGTTAATGAAGAATAATCATATGATTCTCGAAGTGGTATTTATATATTATATTGTTAGACTTGCTAAGCTAGTTATGCTCACTTCTTGCTTGAATCATATGATTGCAACAAAGGTCGAGCGAACCGAGGGTTCTAGTGTAACGAAAGTGTTGTTTGAGTTGTGATTCTGGGGACAGAATCCTTTTAAGAGGGGAATGATGTAACATTCCATATTTTTAAATGTAAGTTATAAATATTTATTGATTTATATAAATATTTATTGGATGTGTTTATTATTGAATAAGTAATTGTTCAAATTGTTTGAGTTGATTTAGTTAATTATTTATTTGCTAAATAATTAATGTGATTAGTTAATTATTTATTTGTTAAATAGTTAATGTGTTATGTGAATTGAGTTATGTGATTAAGTAATTTATTTAATAAATTGCTATTTCATAAAGAGTGACAAATAACTATGTTATAAAGAGTTATTAAATTAAATTAAAGTAGTTTAATTTAGTTCTTTGCCAAACAAGGCTTAAGTATTAATCTTTAATTTTTACATGGGTTACCAAACGAAGCCTTATGGCTTTTGGATTTCTTTTGAATTAAAATTATTAATAAAATAAAACAAATATATAAATAAAATATATTTATATTTATAAGTTATATGTTATATAAGTTATATGTTATTGGTAACTGATAGTATTTAGTAGTATTATAATGACCACATGTAAGACCCCAACTTTTATAAATAAAAATGAATTTTCTATAAATATCATTCTTGAATATTATGGAGTTAATTTGATATAATGTTATAGTTGTGGGTAATATTTATAAATTTTGCAAAGTAAGCAAGTTGTTATAAAATATTCGTTTGGTCGGAGAATATTCTTTTTGTCGGGGAATATTCGTACGACGGCACAATCATTGGTGGACCCCACAACGGAATTATTGTCGGATTGAGAAAACGACAGAATTATCTTTCTATAAAAATAACGGCTGAGGTGTTACCGTTAAAACCGTTAAAACTGTTGAACTACTCGGTAGTAAAAGTACAGTAATACGCGTGGTTGTATAGTAGCACATGGTATTGATTATTGATGCTTACGTGAGAAGTCACTCAGCTATACTCAATTATTGCTACAGTAATTGCTGCATCATATCTCTTAAATTATTGTCATAGTATCATCTGTATAATATGTTATATTATTGAGACGTTGTGGTAAGTTTGGTTATTTTATGGGGGGCCATATGTCATCATCTAAGAGTCTCTTCGTCAATAGTAATTACCGTCGTCAATAGTAATTACTGTCGTCAATAGTAATTACCGTCGTCAATAGTATTTATCTTGGTCAATAGTAATTACCTTCGTCAATAGTATTTACCTTGGTCAATAGTAATTACCTTCGTCAATAGTATTTACCTTGGTCAATAGTAATTACTTTCGTCAATAGTAGTTGTCCCTTCAATATTACCAAGAGTCATTTGACCCTTCGTTAAGACCAAGAGTCATTTGACCCTTCGTTAAGACCAAGAGCCACCCTCAGTTTTTCTATAAATAGAGGCCTAGGGCTTCATTATTTTTCACGAATTCATTCAAGCTATAGAGAGAGAAAGTATAGAGAGAATAAGAGAGAGAGAGACTAAAAGTATTCTGCTACATCACTTTTCCAATATCCAGTTCTTTTAAGGTAGGGAATATTATTTCTTTTATATTCATGAAGAGAACTTCTGTTATTCCATTTGTTATTATTCTGTTGGAATAACCAGTATACGCGGTCTACCCTATACTGGGTGACATTCTTCTATTATTCTGTTGGAGCATCCTGTCTGTGTGTTTTACACCGGACCTGGTTCCGTTTATTATTCTGTTGGAACATCCTGTCTGTGTGTTTTACACCGGACCTGGTTCCGTTTTATTATTATTCTGTTGGAATATCCTGTCTGTGTGTTTTACACCGGACCTGGTTCCATTATTTATTATTCTGTCGGAATATCCTGTCTGTGCGTTTACGCCGGACGTGGTTCCATTATTTATTATTCTATTGGAATAACCTGTCTGTGCGGTCTATCGCATGCATGGTGATTTCTTTTGTTATTCCATTCTTTATTGTACTCAGTTGGTTAAGTTTTGACTTCTATACTCCATGAAATTTGTGGAATATCCTTGATAGTTGTGTTTCATCCAGTATCTTTTCAAGAAAATATTCTTCTAAGCGTTCTTGAATTTTACTCCACAATGCAGTATCATGTTGACAATTTGGACGTTGTTAATTCCTGGATAAATTAATTCTTGAACTTGTTTTATTGAATTCTTATATCATTGTCATCATCCTCATGTTTATAAAATGTTGAAAGTCATCTGTGGCATGTAGTGCATAGATGGACTTGGTATAATTATGACCAGGGATTATTCGGTATAATCATGACCGTAATGTTACAAATGATGTGGTAAAAGTCCTCATTGGCCCGTAGTGCATTGATGGACAGTTGTTGGCATGATCATGACCATTAATGAATACACGAATATCCTTGGCCGTAGTGCAGGGGTGATTCGATGATGTGGATTATTTTATTAAGCTGAGTCTCAGCGATCGCAGTGTTGAAAAACCTTTTAAATCATAAAAGATAGTAGAGTTTATTTTCTACTTGACTCTTTTAATGGATTGCTTGTTCCGCTGCAGTTAAACTTGATGTCTATTATATTTTATCAGTTTAACATTGTTGAAGGCTAATGATAATTTATTCTGCATTATCTTAGTCATAATATTTCTTACTGGGCTAGTTGAGCTCACCCTTTCTTTCACTGTTCTCTTCAGGAAATGAGAACGTAGCTGGGACAAGTCGGGGTACGGAGTGATGGTCCGAATGATAGTATTAGTTAGTAGTCCTCACTATTCTATGTAATGGTGTGTTAATAAATGTAATGAGGACTCCTTTTGAGTATGAATACTCTCTAGAAGATAATATATGTATTCAAACTCACAGTTTATGTTTTGTCGTATTGTACACGACAGATGTATTAATCAGTTGTATTTGTATTCTGTACTATGTATCTGACGACCCAAGATGGGTGATGTATACCTAATTTTGGGGGCGTCACACCACATGTGTTTCTTTTATTTACGTTGGCTTATCAGTTTTAGAGTACGCATAGTTTATCAGTTGATTTTTTTTAGTTTACGCATTTGTCTAAACCTAAGCCTAAGTAAGAAAAGGGAGAGTCTGAAAGAGAGAAACAAGAGAAAGGCAGGTCTTTGGATTCTTCAACTTTTGTCAGTGATTTACAAGTGTCGTTTGAACAAACTAAAGGTATGCTCTATAAACCTTATCATATATGTTTAACAGTATATAGTCTCTGTGAAATTGTAGGTCTCAGTTTTCTTAAAAGTCACGGTGTATCAGAATGTTACCAAAATCTCTTGAAAAACCATGCTTGTATAATTAGTTAGAGAATTGTGATAATATGTGTAATTTTAACTGTTATCACTAGCATGTGTATATATATATATATATATATATATATATATATATATATATATATATATATATATATATATATATATATATATGATTGTATGCTAATTACGTGTTAAAGAAAGAGGAACTTGGTTTTACAGTTAAAAACATGTTTAAACATATGTTTTGCAAAATAACAAAATTGGTATGTGATTATATAAAAATTGTGAATTAATACGCGAATTGAACCTTGTATATGTTAATTGAATTATACATGTTAATTTGTTAGATGAAGGTATACTTGTATTTCAAAGGAATCAAATTTGGTTGATACCAGTGAGAATTTCGTTCACTGTACTTTAGATATCAACAATGGAGTTTTGATTTTTAAAGGTTTGGTTTTAAAGGAAAACAGTGTTTTCAAATAATTAGTTCTCTGATATTGTTGTTTAGTTGTGTAAAATTCGTACACAAATGCTTCATAACTTTTATGTGTAATTTTCATGAAGTTATACATGTTATTGGATGTCATGGACTGTTAAAAATAAATTAGACAGTAGCTTTGCTCTGTCTTTTTGGGTTGGTTCTGTGAGTTTCGGCGCCCCGGCGTCAAAATTCACGCCCCAGCGCCAAATTTCGCGCCCTGGCGCCAAAGTTTGCGCCCCAGCGCCAATAACTTTTTCATACGAACTCCGATTGAGATAATTCAAGATGATTCGGAAAGAGGACGAGTAGACCTACAACTTTCATGCTTTAAGTTTATTAATTTGAGGTCTGTAACAGTAGTCAAAATGGCCATCTTTAGGACTGTTGTGTATTTGGAGCCAATCGGAGGGCGTCGGGATGCACGAATGCAAGTGCAACCCTTTGGGTATTAGTATAACTTAATGATAACATGTTGGACATGTATTAGGATGTTGTATCAAGTTGTTAATGTACATGTAGTGCAATGACATGATCATTTAAGTAGTTGTAATAAAGCTAAAAAGTAATGTTCATGAAAGATGTGATGTTGTTTAAACTTAAACTTAGTTAGTAGTTATACTAAGAGTAATAAATGAACTCATAAAGGTAATGTTAGTGTAACTAATGTGTATTATCAATACATATGGTATGTGTAGGACTTGGGGTGAAGGTGAATAGTAATTGTTTAACCTACGCACGAGGCAAGTTCCCTAACCTTTGCTACTTTATTATTTAGCAATGTTACTTTTCACTGTTATGTTATATGTATGCAAGTTCTCTAACTCTACTTTTATAATTATGCAAGTTTTCTTAACTCTAAACTTGTTATATTAGCATGCAAGTACCTTTAGTTTATCGTTCAAGTTATTATTTGTTGTGCATGCTTGATATTAAATTCTAAGATGTAACCTTAGCTTAATGTTGTTCAAAGCAAGGTATGATAAATTATTCAACTGTTATGCTATTAGATTATTCCTAAAGCATGAACTTACAACGAAATGTTTATTCAGTATGATCATTCAATAACAGTGTTATTATCTTGTATTCAACTACTCCTTAGTTGATGTCCGTTGAACTCCAAATTACCTTGAAGTGTATCCAAACCAAACTATCGTTGGCGCGGACTTGTACTCAAAACACTGAGATGAACAACCGTATTTATAGGGGTTATGCTTAGTTTTGTACTTTGCGCTGAAATGTTTGTATGCAATACATGTACGAAGGGTTGATCCCCCTAAGTAACTTAAAGTCATTATGGTCGTATGACCGTAAAAGTTTAAGTTGAAAGATTACTTATAACTGTGGACAAGGTTCGTGGTCATTAGACCCTCAGTGAATGTTTAAAGTATTAATATAACTTATTGTTCAGTTCTATTGGGCCCCTGAATGGGCAAGGAATGTTTAGGATGTTAATAGAACTTATTATTCAGTTCTATTGAGCCCTTGAATGGGCAGAGAATGTAAAAGTTATTTATTGTTATTTCAAGTGAGCCTTGTTTGCTCACTCTTGCCTGTAAAATCCTTACAGCTACAGATGGAAAGGGTGACGTACCTAGCACCAGTAAAGGAAAGGGAAAGTCAAGAAAGTACTGAAGACTTGTAATAGTTTTGATAGTTTTATTATCAGACTTTGGTTAAGGAATGTAATGAAGTTTATTTAAATTTTCTGTATGAATGATTGTATGTAAAGGTTAGATAACCTGGGAGATATTATTTTATGTAATTCCTGTATAGGCATGTTTATTATCCAATTTTATTTATGATTGGGTAGTTATAAATGAATGTTTTGATTACGCGAACACCAAATCTTGAGGTAATGAAGTACCGAGATTTGGGGTTGTCACAGGTTGGTATCAGAGCTTTAGGTTATGAACCTTAGGTGGGGAAAAAAGCCTTAGGAAGTAACCTTTGAAAAGATAGCGGAGATAACTCTTATCGAGTTTTTAAGGAGGAGGTAATAAAACATTTATGTGCTTATGTGTTTATAACTTATGTGCTCGTGAGTGTCGAGTAGAATGATTAATAAGTAAAACTTTAAAATTTTGTTGTCAGGATGACTAATGTCGGAGAATCCAGTCAGGCTAGGGAGGAGGGACCTCAAATGCCTATAGAGGAGGAGCCTCGCGACATTCAGGTAGTTTGGGAACAACTACTGCCACGGGAGTCAGCCCCGTTGGTCACAGTGGTTGAAGATGAGGATGATGATGTGGAGACGGATGAGGTGGATCCCGTGGAGTTGCCACAAGAGGATGAAGATAACGAGGACGAGGACGAGGAGACTCCACTAACCTCGATGGCTGCTCGTATGTATGATGAGGTCTACAACCGTAACGTGGAACTTCAGTACACAGTAGAGGAGTTGCAAGAGATAATAGCTGAACAACAGACTGCAATGACACAGAAGGACGACGACATCCAGGATCGAGATGAACGTTTAGCTAATGCTGAAGAGAAGCTGATGCATACAGAAGGAGAGAAGGAATAACTGATCGAGATGGTCGTGGAACTGAAGAAAAAGCTGAATGAAGAAGTTACCAAGAGGGCGAGAGCTGAAGACACGTACTGTAAGACCCCAAATTTTATGAAATAAAAGTATTAAATTTTTCTATTTAGTAAATGGTTAAATTGATAAAAAGTTAAAGTTAAGGGTGATATATGAATATTTTTCAAAATAAGCAAGTGGTTATAAAATATTCATTTTGTCGGGGAATATTCGTTTGGTCGTGGAATATTCTTTCTGTCGGGGAATATTCGTACGACGGCGCAGCTATTTGTGGGCCCCATAACGGAAAGCGATTGGATGAAAAAAATGACAAAATTGAGTTTTTATAAATAACGGCGTAGTTGTTGCCGTTAACACTGTTGGAATACCTGGTGGTTAAAATACAGTAATACGCGTAGTTGAACAGTAGCACACGGTATTGCACAGTATTTTTTTCAATTATTAATTCTTACGTAAGAAGACACTACTCAATAATTGTTACAGTAGTTACTGTTCAATATTTTATTTTATTGATTCAATAATTGCTACGTTGATATTTTATATTATTGTTGTTTCAATAATTGTTGTTGCACAGTATTTTCCATTATCAGATCAATAATTCATATTATTTAAATAATATTATTAGATAGCATTAATGGCAATGTCTAGAAAGTTCTGTCTAATGAGAGGTTTGGTCATCTAATTGCGCGCTAGTAAGGAGAAATCCTTATTGAAAAGCCCCCTCTTTCTTGGGAACGGCCTAGTTGTCATAAATGTGATTCTGTAATATTATTTGTGAATAATTAATTATTGATTCATATGATAAGGAAATATTTATTTTATGTGGATATAAATGAGGGAGATATTTTTGTGGTTAAAAATGAAAGAGTTAATGTTGAGGTTTTTATCAGTATTTTTGTCGGAATGGAGGTATTAAAAATCAGGATTTTTGAGATATTTTGCGGGGGTTATAATTTTTAATCCGACCGTTGGATCGTGGTAATTTTTGGATATGTTATACATATATAAGTTGAGTATATTTTCACAAATTTTGAACCGTTAAAAATGAACGTATGATTTATTATGAATTTTACAAGATGACTAGTTCAGAAATTGTTGAATTTTCGGAGTTTATCATTTTGGTGGAAAATTCTAGAATTGGTGGGCCCCACTCTTGGTCGGTGAAGAAATGTGCTGAGATTTTTATTCAAATGTGGTGAGTGGGAATAGTAGCAGGTAAAGCCATCAGGTTGCAGGTTAAGTCTGCTTCGGCGTGCTAACATTTTCCTATAAATAGAGGGCTAAGTTAGAATTGAAAATCACACCAGAAACATAAGCTTTCTCTCTTTCTCTCTCTATATTATGAAGAATATTTTGTGAGTATTTAGATACTTTGAGAGTTGTTATTCAGTGCAAGTTTCCTTCGGCTTTGCATTCCAGTCAGAAATACTGCACTTTTGAGGTAAGGGATAGTAAAGGATTTTAAGGGTTATTATATTTTTCTGTTCGTAATTCTTCTGATCTTCAGAAAATTCTGGAAAAATTTGAAATGATATTTTGATGAGTTTTATTGATTGTGTCCAAAAATGGTGATTTTTGGATGTATAGATTGAGAGTTATGAATTTTATGAGAAAAGACTATTTTAAAAGTAACCGCTTATAATTCTTTGTGGTTAACTCCAAAATTGATGAAATTTTTATTGGAAGTATATCTATATAATATCAGTATACTCTGTGAATTTCGGAATTTTTGGATAAAAGTACAATTTATGATAAATGTCTAAATATTCGGCGGTTTAGACCATATGAAAAATAGTAAATGAATTTTAAAAATTCCGGAAAAAATATGTGTTCAATATAGGACTATATTCTG
The DNA here is from genome assembly GCA_016801055.1 of Panax notoginseng. NCBI lineage: Eukaryota > Viridiplantae > Streptophyta > Magnoliopsida > Apiales > Araliaceae > Panax > Panax notoginseng. Next base: position 137,318,883 of record CM029019.1, read on the forward strand.
CAAAATCTCAGGAAAAAAAATATTTTTGGGACTGATTTGGTATTTTTCATGAAAATTGTCTAGTTATGAGTAAATGAATTAAATATGTTATGTGAAGTAAAAAAATTAGAAAATATGATTTTATGGCTTGAGAATCATATATGAGTTATATGAAAATTTTTGATGAGGGTTTTGATTATTGGTGATGAAATCTTAAGTGTTGACATTTTATGATGATTAAATGCATTAATTAGTAAAGTGTAAACAATTTAAATAAATTATTTATAAGGTTAGGAAATATTATTTTTTCAATATCATTATGCCAAAATATTGATATGGATTTTATTGTGTAATTTCTACATTTTTCATGTCAGAGTTACTATTCATGAGTTATTATTCACGAGTTACTATTCACGAGTTACTATTCATGAGTTACTATTCATGAGTTACTATTCACAGAAAAATTAGTTTCTTTTTCTGACTAAATTATCGTTGATTTATGATTGTTGCTCTTGAAAATAAATGCAGTTGTTGATAATATTATTTTTATTATCATATATAACATTTTTATAACCCTGATGTTGAATTTCTCTTTCACTTGAGTGTAAAGATGGGTAAATTATTGGTATGATCATGACTGAGGAATATCTTTGGCCTGTAGTGCAAAGATGAATTGTTAACTGGTATGATCATGACCATTGAATTTATAATTGAATATCTTTAGCTTAAGTGTAAAGATGAATTGATTAACATGGTTATAATTATTGTTTATACAAATTCTGAAATGATTATATATTTCTTTGAGATATTAATATCTTTGGCCTGTAGTGCAAAGATGAACTGTTGTTGAATATATTTGGACTGTAGTGCAAAGATGGTCTGTTGATGAATATCTTTGGCCTGTAGTGCAAAGATGAACTGTTGTTGAATATCTTTGGTCGTAGTTCAAAGATGGATTTATTAGTATGATTATGAATAGGAACTATGATTTGGTATAACCATGATCTTTGATGTTTCAGGTAAACACAGGTGATAAAAATATTCTTCGTCCTGGGTGCGAAGAAAAATTTAGAATCACAATTATGATTATGAGTTATTCATATGATTGTGGAAAGGAATTGTTGAGTGATGTTACAGGGATAAAACATTGTTGGTGGATTTTTAACATGGAGAAGATAATAGACTTTATGGTCTATTTGACTCTTCTAATGGATTGCTCGTTCCGCTGCAACTATGGTTGAAAATTTTTATCATCTACCATATGTTCTAAATCTCTGATTTATTACTGATGAAGACTATTGATAATTTATTTATCTTTAGTTATGATATTCTTTACTGGACTAGTTGTGCTCACCCTTCTGTTCACAATTCCTTTCAGGTAATAAGAGTGTAGCTGGGTTGAGCGAGGGTAACAGGGGAATAGAACGGTGGTCATCATTTAGTAGTTATATTTGGTGAATCATATAGGGTGAAGCGAACTCAACGTTGGAAGGGTGTTTTGTCACTATCATACAAGATGTCTAATGACATACAACCTCGTGTCATCATAAGACAGGGTTGTGCACATCCACTTGCTGAGTATATCTACGAGCACTACCTATATAATCTTGGTATTTGTTTGAAGTATAATTCTCAATTAGAGTCAGTGGAGATAATGATAAGTCAAGAGAAGACTCACCATTGGAAAGAATATGATAGTAATCTTCTTGTTTTTCTTTGGGGTCTATTGGGTCAACCAAGGATAATTCTGTAACCATATGATATCTATCACAACCTAGAAGCATGGCCTCCCATGTACAAAGGTTTCCTTGAGCACTTCTCAAAGATTCTAATTTCTAAAATAGTTTTTGACTATACCTTTATGTAAGGTGTCATTGTGAGGTGTTGTCCACGGTTGGGACATGAGTCACATTTGGTATATATTTGTATCCAAACTCACAGCATATGTGTTGTTGTATTTTATACGACAATTGTTGTAATAAAGTTGTAGTTATTTTCTGTACCATATATTTGGTGACTTAGAATGGGTTGGATGGAATAGACCTATTTTGGGGTTGTCACAGATGGTATCAGAGCTTAGGGATATGATCTCTGGCGGAGATCGGGGAATAGAACTAGGAGGGGGGAGATGAGTAAATCCTTCGCTAGTGTGTCCTACCTAAGCTTATTTGTTGGTCAGTTATAATATCGGAATATTATGTGATATGTTAATTTGTTAAATTAACCCTTGTTTTGATGATGTATTCTAGAATGATATCTGAAATACAGGAGATGAGAAATGAAGAAATCATGGTGACAGGGAAGATGGAATCTAAAATGAAAGCAAGGTATTCTCAACTCTTTGAATTACCAGGTACGTAAATTTCGAGGACGAAATTTCATAAGGAGGGGAGATTGTAAGACCCAAATTTTATGAAATAAAAGTATTCAATTTTTCTATTTAGTAAATGGTTAAATTGATAAAAAGTTAAAATTAAGGGTGTTATATGAATATTTTTCAAAATAAGCAAGTGGTTATAAAATATTTATTTTGTCGGGGAATATTCGTTTGGTCGTGGAATATTCTTTCTGTCGGAAAATATTCGTACGACGACGCAGCTATTTGTGGGCCCCATAACGAAAAGCGATTGGATAAAGAAAACGACAAAATTGAGTTTTTATAAATAACGGCGTAGTTGTTACCGTTAACACTGTTGGAATACCTGGTGGTTAAAATACAGTAATACGCGTAGTTGCACAGTATCACACGGTATTGCACAGTATTTTTTTTCAATTATTAATTCTTACGTAAGAAGACACTACTCAACAATTGTTACAGTAGTTACTGTTCAATATTTTATTTTATTGATTCAATAATTGCTGCGTTAATATTTTATATTATTGTTGTTTCAATAATTGTTGTTGCACAGTATTTTCCATTATCAGATCAATAATTCATATTATTTAAATAATATTATTAGATAGCATTAATGGCAATGTCTAGAAAGTTCTGTCTAAGGAGAGGTTTGGTCATCTAATTGCGCGCTAGTAAGAAAAAATTCTTATTGGAAAGCCCCCTCTTTCCTGGGAACGGTCTGTTTGTCATAAATGTGATTCTATGAATATTAATTATTGATTCATATGATAAGGATATATAAATGAGGGAGATATTTTTGTGGTTAAAAATTAAGGAGTTAATGTTGAGGTTTTTACCAGTATTTTTGTCGGAATGGAGGTATTAAAAATCAGGGTTTTTGAGATATTTTACAGGGGTTATAATTCTTAATCCGACCGTTGGATCGTGGTAATTTTTGGATATGTTATACATATATAAGTTGAGTATATGTCCACAAATTTTGAACCGTTAAAAATGAACATATAATTTATTTTGAATTTTACGAGATGACTAGTTCAGAAATTGTTGAATTTTCGGAGTTTATCATTTTGGTAGAAAATTCTAGAATTGGTGGGCCCCACTCTTGGTTGGTGAAGAAATGTACTGAGATTTTTATTCAAATTTGGTGGGTGGAAATAGTAGCAGGTAAAGCCATCAGGTTGCAGGTTAAGTCTGTTTCGGCGTGCTAACATTTTTCTATAAATAGAGGGCTAAGTTAGAATTGAAAATCACACCAGAAACATAAGCTTTCTCTCTTTCTCTCTCCATATTATGAAGCATATTTTGTGAGTATTTAGATACTTTGACAGTTGTTATTCAGTGCAAGTTTCCTTCGGCTTTGCATTTCAGTCAGAAATACTGCACTTTTGAGGTAAGGGATAGTAAATGATTTTAAGGGTTATTCTAATTTTCAGTTCGTAATTCTTCCGACCTTCAAAAAATTATGGAAAAATTTTAAATGATATTTTGATGAGTTTTATTGATTGTGTCCAAAAATGGTGATTTTTGGATGTATAGATTGAGAGTTATGAATTTTATGAGAAAAGACTATTTTAAAAGTAACCGCTTATAATTCCTTGTGGTTAACTCCAAAATTGATGAAATTTTTATTGAAAGTATATCTATATAATATCAGTATACTCTTTGAATTTTGGAATTTTTGGATAAAAGTGCAATTTATCATAAATGTCTAAATATTCGGCGGTTTTGGCCATATGAAAAATAGTAAATGAATTTTAAAAATTCAGGGAAAAATATATGTTCAATATAGGACTATATTCTGCAAAATCTCAGGAAAAAAATATTTTTTGGACTGAATGGTATTTTTAATGAAAATGTTCTAGTTATGAGTAAATGAATTAAATATGTTATGTGAAGTAAGAAAATTAGAAAATATGATTTTATGGCTTGAGAATCATATATGAGTTATATGCAGATTTTTGATGAGGGTTTTGGATATTGGTGATGAAATCTTAAGAGTTGGCATTTTATGATGATTAAATGCATTAATTAGTAAAGTGTAAACAATTTAAATAAATTGTTTATAAGGTTAGGAAATATTATTCTTTCAATATCATTATGCCAAAATATTGATATGGATTTTATTGTAGAATTTCTACCTTTTTCATAACGGAGTTACTATTCATGAGTTACTATTCACGAGTTACTATTCACAGAAAAATTGGTTTCTTTTTCTGACCAAATTATCGTTGATTTATGATTGTTGCTCTTGAAAATAAATGCAGTTGTTGATAATATTATTTTTATTATCATATATAATATTTTTATAACACTGATGTTGAATTTCTCTTTCACTTGAGTGTAAAGATATGTAAATTATTAGTATGATCGTGACTGAGGAATATCTTTGGCCTGTAGTGCAAAGATGAATTGTTAACTGGTATGATCATGACCACTGAATTTATAATTGAATATCTTTAGCTTAAGTGTAAAGATGAATTGATTAACATGGTTATAATTATTATTTATATAAATTCTGAAATGATTATATATTTTTTTTGAGATATTAATATCTTTGGCCTGTAGTGCAAAGATGAACTGTTATTGAATATCTTTGGCCTGAAGTGCAAAGATGGTCTGTTGATGAATATCTTTTGCCTGTAGTGCAAAGATGAACTGTTGTTGAATATCTTTGGCTGTAGTGCGAAGATGGATTTATTAGTATGATTATGAACATGAACTGTGATTTGGTATAACCATGATCTTTGATATTTCAGGTAAAGACAGGTGATGAAAATATTCTTCATCCTGGGTGCGAAGAAAAATTTAGAATCACAATTATGATTATGAGTTATTCATATGATTGTGGAAAGGAACTGTTGAGTGATGTTACAGGGATAAAATATTGTTGGTGGATTTTTAACATGGAGAAGATAATAGACTTTATGGTCTATTTGACTCTTCTAATGGATTGCTCGTTCCGCTGCAACTATGGTTGAAAATTTTTATCATCTACCATATGTTCTAAATCTCTGATTTATTACTGATGAAGACTATTGATAATTTATTTATCTTTAGTCATGATATTCTTTACTGGGCTAGTTGTGCTCACCCTTCTGTTCACAATTCCTTTCAGGTAATAAGAGTGTAGCTGGGTTGAGCGAGGGTAACAGGGGAATAGAACGGTGGTCATCATTTAGTAGTTATATTTGGTGAATCATCTAGGGTGAAGCGAACTCAACGTTGGAAGGGTGTTTTGTCAGTATCATACAAGATGTCTAATGACATACAACCTCGTGTCATCATAAGACAGGGTTGTGCACATCCACTTGCTGAGTATATCTACGAGCACTACCTATATAATCTTGGTGTTTGTTTGAAGTATAATTCTCAATTAGAGACAGTGGAGATAATGATAAGTCAAGAGAAGACTCACCATTGGAAAGAATATGATGGTAATCTTCTTATTTTTTCTTTGGGGTCTATTGGGTCAACCAAGGATAATTCTGTGGCCATATGATATCTATGACAACCTAGAAGCATGGCCTCCCATGTACAAAGGTTTCCTTGAGCACTTTCCAAATATTCTAATTTCTAAAACAGTTTTTGACTATACATTTATGTAAGGTGTCATTGTGAGGTGCTGTCCACGGTTGGGAGATGAGTCACATTTGGTATATATTTGTATCCAAACTCACAGCATATGTGTTGTTGTATTTTATACGACAATTGTTGTAATAAAGTTGTAGTTATTTTCTGTACCATGTATTTGGCGACTCAGAATGGGTTGGATGGAATGGACCTATTTTGGGGTTGTCACACGTACGAGGAAGCTTATCAACGAACTGGAAGAGCAGTAAGGGATACACAAGCAAAGAGGATGAAGATGGAAGAGATGGATAAAGTATTCAATACCGTGATCAATCGAGCTCAAGATCGGGTCATGGGATATCCAATTCAGTTCGAGACTCTGCCATCATACGTGTTAGATCGCCGAACAATGTTCCATGTTATGGAAGAAGAGCGTCAAAAGGCTACTGATTATCTTAATAGATCATCGTAGGAAATCTATCTGTTTTTGCAAGTAACAAGTGTTAAATAATGTGTAAATCCCGAGTGTTAAGTAACCATGGGATATAAGAATGATGTTGTTGTCCTGTAACTTTTGTAGTTCAGGAAATGAATGTAAATGGAAGTGATGCTATTATTGTTATATTTTTTGAAGTTATGATGAATAAATAAAAAGCTATTATTTTATTCAAAAGTGTTATGTGGTTATTTTTTTTATGGAGACAAGTTAATTAGAAAATACTTAAAGAAGTTGGGTAATAGTCTAATAGATGTTCTTTTTCTAACAGAAAATGCCTCCCAGACGTGAACCACCCCGTCAGAGAACCAATGCGAGAACTAACAATAACGATGTTGAGGATAATCCTGTTCAACAACTAGTGACATTACTAACAGGAGCGTTGCAGAATCAAACTCAAAACCAAGGCACAACGTTTAAGGAGTTTAAGGCGGTCGGACCACCTGAATTTCGTGGGTCAATGAATCCGGTCGAGGCACAAACTAGGATTATAGAGATTGAGAAGATATTTGAAGTCGCTAGGGTAGGGGATGAACAGAAGATTGCTTTTGCAACATTCATGTTGAAAGAAGAAGCTAGTTATTGGTGGCAGGCCAATAAAACCCGGGAAGGACCAGGAGTAATGACTTGGGATAGGTTTAAGGAGTTATTCTTCGAGACCTACTTCCCAGAGAGTTCTAAGAGTCAGTTAGAGGTTCAGTTTTTGGAACTGAAGCAGGGAGCGATGACGGTGTCTGAGTATGCCGTGAAATTTAGCGAATTGGCGAGGTTTGCGCCATATCAAGTTAGCACAGACGAGCGTAAGGCAAAGAGGTTCGAACAGGGATTGAAGCCCTGGCTGTACAGTGGGGTTTCCCTGTTCCAGTTGAAGACGTTTGTAGCAGTGATGGAGAAGGCTATACTCGCTGAAGGTGGAGGCGAGGCAGTGACAAAATTCAATCAAGAGTAGAAGAAAAAGAAGAATGAGGTGGAAGTGAAGAATGGTAGCGGAGGCAATGGAAGTGGCAATAATAACAACAACTTGAAGAGGAAGTGGAACGGAAATGGGGGTACTGGAAACCGGTAGAGTAACCAACAGTTTAGGAAGTTTGAAGCATGTGCTACATGCGGGAGGTTTCATAAGGGTGTGTGCTTGATGGGGAAACGTGCATGTTATAACTATGGCCAGGAGGGTCACATCGCCTCAAATTGCACCCAACCCAAGAAGAATGTCTGTTTCACATGTGGATCCAAGGATCATTTTACTCGTGAATGCCCTCAGAAGAAGGTCGGAGAAACAATAAAAACTAAGGGAGACAGCAGTGAAGGTACTTGGGCCATTGTTGGACCTACAACGTCAAATAAACCCACAGCCAGAACTTTCAACATGACTGTGCAAGATGCAGTGCAATCAAAAGATGTGGTGTCAGGTATTATCCCAATCAATGATATTAATGCTTATGTATTATTTGATTCGGGTGCTACTTGTTCGTTTATATCTGATGAATTTTCTAAGAGGTTAGAATTGCCTAGAGAAGAACTGAATTTCCCTTTGAGCATAGAAATTGCGAATAGGGAAGTGATTCCTGTTAAGTTTGTATACAAGAACTGTAGAGTGAACATTAAAGAGAATATCCTGATGGTAGATTTAATTCTGATTAGACTCGGGGAATTTGATGTAATTTTAGGAATGGATTGGCTGTTCAAATATGGAGTAGTAATTGATTGTCACAAGAAGTATGTAAACCTTATGACTCCGACAAAGGTAGTTTTTCATGGTAGCAAATCGCCTAGACAAATGTAATGTCTGACGATTATGCAGGCCAAGAAGTTGTTGAGTCAAGGTTGTGTGGGTTATTTGGCTTACATAGTCGATACTCAGAAGAAGGGTGCAAAACTGGAGGAGATACCAGTGGTTAGAGAATTCGTAGATGTCTTTCCGGAGGATTTGCCAGGACTATCGTCTGATAGAGAGATTGAGTTCGTAATCGATTTAGTGCTAGGAACTGCACCGATATCGAAAGCCCCGTACATAATGGCTCTAGTAGAAATGAGGGAACTCATGGTGCAACTGCAAGAACTGCTGGACAAGAAGTATATTCAACCAAGCGTGTCACCGTGGGGAGCGCCGGTATTATTTGTGAAGAAGAAGGAAGGATCAATGCGTCTTTGTATTGATTATAGGGAGTTAAACAAAGTCACTATTAAGAATAGGTATCTGTTACCTAGAATAGATGACTTGTTTGATCAGTTGAAGGGTGCTAAATACTTCTCGAAAATAGATTTAAGAAGTGGGTATCACCAATTGAAGGTAAGAAAGGAGGATATACCTAGAACGGCATTCAGAACTCGGTACGGACATTACGAGTTTCTGGTGATGTCTTTTGGTTTAACAAATGCCCCTGCCGCGTTCATGGATTTGATGAACAGGGTATTTAAACCATTCTTAGACAAGTTCGTAGTGGTGTTTATCGACGACATTCTGGTGTATTCCAAAACTTAAGAAGAACATGTGGAACATTTACGTCTGACATTGGAGACACTAAGAAAGGAAAAGTTGTACGCGAAATTCTCTAAGTGTGAATTTTGGCTCGATCGTGTACAATTTTTGGGTCATGTGATTGACAAAGATGGGATTTCAGTAGATCCTTCGAAAGTGGAAGCTGTAATCAATTGGGAACAACCAAGGACACCTTCGGATGTGAGGAGTTTCTTGGGGCTGGCCGGTTATTATAGAAGATTTATACAAGATTTTTCCAAGATAGCCACTCCGTTAACAAATTTGACACGGAAAGCTGTGAAATTCGTTTGGATGGAGAAGTGTGAAGAGAGCTTCCAAGATTTGAAGAAGAAGCTAAGTATGGCACAGCTAAGTATGGCACCTGTGTTAACCCTACCGGATAATACAGGAAATTTTGTGGTGTATAGTGATGCCTCACACAAAGGATTGGGTTGTGTTCTTATGCAAAATGGTAAAGTTATTGCCTATGCATCAAGACAACTAAAGGATTATGAGAAAGGTTATCTGACTCATGATTTAGAATTGGCTGCAGTGGTATTTGCTCTCAAGATATGGAGACATTATCTGTATGGAGAGAAATGTGAGATCTACACAGACCACAAAAGTCTGAAGTATATTTTCAATCAGAAGGACCTGAACATGTGTCAGAGTAGATGGATGGAATTGATAAAGGATTACGATTGTGAGATCTTTTATCATCTGGGCAAAGTGAATGTGGTTGCAGATGCTTTAAGTAGGAAAGGTCGGGAGAAATTAATGCTGATAACAACTTAGGAGGAGCTCATTTCAGCAATGACAAAGTTAGAACTGGAAATCAAATTTCCATAGGAATCCGACGAATGAAAAACGCTCAGTTACAAGATGAAGAATGTGGAAAGATAAAAGAGAATATGGTCGATAGTAGCAATACAAAATACAAGGTCGATACCGGAGGATTACTACGTTACTAGGGAAGAATCTGGGTTCCAGCAACACCAGAACTGAAAAACGAAATCTTGACCGAAGCTCATAGCTCAAGATATTCGATTCATCCAGGAAGCACGAAGATGTATCAAGATTTATGCCGACATTTTTGGTGGCCGAATATGAAAAGGGATGTAGCAGAATGCGTGGCTAAATGTTTGACATGTCAAAGAGTAAAAGCCGAACATCAAAGACCCAGCGGATTACTTCAACCGTTGCAAATACCAGAATGGAAATGGGAGCATATCACAATGGATTTTGTGGTGGGTCTTCCAGCTACTCAGAGAGGATGCGATGTAATTTGGGTGATAATGGACAGACTGACAAAATCAGCGCACTTTTTACCAATAAAAATTAGGTTCAATCTTGATTAGTTGGCAAGATTATACATCAAAGAGATCGTTACGAGACATGGAGTGCCAGTGTTAATTGTGTCTGATAGAGACCCGCGATTCACGTCAAACTTCTGGAAGAGACTACAAGAATGCATGGGAATTCAATTGTGAATGAGTACGGCTTATCATCCACAAACAGATGGCCAAAGCGAACGAACGATCTAGACATTAGAAGATATGCTGAGAGCATACGTCATGGATTTCAAAGGAAGCTGGGAAGAGCAATTACCGTTGGTGGAATTCGCCTACAATAATAGTTATCACGCGAGCATCGGCATGCCGCCTTACGAAGCGTTATACGGTAGAAAGTCCAGAACTCCACTGTATTGGGATGAAGTTGGTGAACGTCAACTACTAGGACCAGAATTAGTGCACCAAACTACTGAGGTTATCAAACTCATCAGGATAAGATTGGTAGCAGCTCAAGACCGACAGAAGAAGTATGCTGATCAACACATGCAAGATCGTGCATTTGACGTAGGAAGCTATGTATTCCTAAAAGTTTCTCCTTAGAAGGGAAAAATTCGTTTCAGTAAGAAGGGAAAACTAAGCCCGAGGTTTATTGGACCATTTGAAGTGCTGCGAAAAGTTGGAGAGGTAGCTTACGAGGTAGCTCTACCTCTAGAGTAGGAAAATATTCATAATGTTTTTCATATTTCGGTGTTACGACCATATAAACCCGATTACAATCACGTGATCGAGTACGAACCGTTGCAGTTCGAGAAAGATTTGTCTTATGAAGAGGTTCCTATCCAGATAGTCGACAGGAAAGAACAAGTGCTCAGGAATTAAAGTGATACCTTCTGTGAAGGTGATATGGAGAAACCACAATGCTGAAAAAGCAACGTGGGAACTCGAAGACAAAATGATGAAAAAGTACCCTGAGTTATTTGTTTAATCTGTGTCTTCGATTCTGGGGACAGAATCTTTATAAGTGGGGAAGAATGTAACGAAAGTGTTGTTTGAGTTGTGATTCTGGGGACAGAATCCTTTTAAGAGGGGAATGATGTAACATTCCATATTTTTAAATGTAAGTTATAAATATTTATTGATTTATATAAATATTTATTGGATGTGTTTATTATTGAATAAGTAATTGTTCAAATTGATTGAGTTGATTTAGTTAATTATTTATTTGCTAAATAATCAATGTGATTAGTTAATTATTTATTTGTTAAATAGTTAATGTGTTATGTGGATTGAGTTATGTGATTAAGTAATTTATTTAATAAATTGTTATTTCATAAAGAGTGACAAATAACTATGTTATAAAGAGTTATTAAATTAAATTAAAGTAGTTTAATTTAGTTATTTGCCAAACAAGGCTTAAGCATTAATCTTTAATTTTTAAATGGGTTACCAAATGAAGCCTTATGGCTTTTGAATTTTTTTTGAATTAAAATTATTAATAAAATAAAACAAATATATAAATAACATATATTTATATTTATAAGTTATACGTTATATAAGTTATATGTTATTGGTAACTGATAGTATTTAGTAGTATTATAATGACCACATGCGTTTCTTTTATTTACGTTGGCTTATCAGTTTTAGAGTACGCATAGTTTATCAGTTGATTTTTTTTAGTTTACGCATTTGTCTAAACCTAAGCCTAAGTAAGAAAAGGGAGAGTCTGAAAGAGAGAAACAAGAGAAAGACAGGTCTTTGGATTCTTCAACTTTTGTCTGTGATTTACAAGTGTCGTTTGAACAAACTAAAGGTATGTTCTATAAACCTTATCATATATGTTTTACAGTATATAGTCTCTGTGAAATTGTAGGTCTCGGTTTTCTTAAAAATCACGGTGTATCAGAATGTTATCAAAAATCTCTTGAAAAACCATGCTTGCATAATTAGTTAGAGAATTGTGATAATATGTGTAATTTTAATTGTTATCACTAGCATGTGTGTGTGTGTGTGTGTGTGTGTGTGTGTATATATATATATATATATATATATATATATATATATATATATATGATTGTATGCTAATTACGTGTTAAAGAAAGAGGAAATTGGTTTTACAGTTAAAAACATGTTTGAACGTATGTTTTGCAAAATAACAAAATTGGTATGTGATTATATAAAAATTGTGAACTAATACGCAAATTGAACCTTGTATATGTTAAATGAATTATACATGTTAATTTGTTAGATGTTGGTATACTTGTATTTCAAAGGATTCAAATTTGGTTGATAATAGTGAAAATTTCGTTCACTGTACTTTAGATATCAACAATAGAGTTTTGATTTTTAAAGGTTTGGGTTTAAAGGAAAACAGTGTTTTCAAATAATTAGTTCTCTGATATTGTTGTTTAGTTGTGTAAAATTCGTACACAAATTCTTCACAACTTTTATGTGTAATTTTCAAGAATTTATACATGTTGTTGGATGTCATTGACTGTTAAAAATAAATTAGACAGTAGCTTTGCTCTTTCTTTCTGGGTTGGTTCTGTGAGTTTCGGCGCCCCAGCATCAAAATTCACGCCCCAGCGCCAAATTTCGCGTCCCAGCGCCAAAGTTGGCATCCCAGCGCCAAAAATAGGCCAAAGCTCGCGCCCCAGCACTGTAGCTCGCGCCCCAGCGCTGGTACTCGCGCCCCGGCGCCACTGATCCGCTCCCCAACGCTGGAAAAGTGTCCGAGTTGGGCAGTTTTGACTTCCTGTAGTAAAACGACCATAACTTTTTCATACGAACTCAGATTGAGATAATTCAAGATAATTCGGAAAGAGGACGAGTAGACCTACAACTTTCATGCTTTAAGGTTTTTAATTTGAGGTCTGTTATAGTAGTCAAGATGGCCATCTTTAGGACTGTTGTGTATTTGGAGCCAATCGGAGGGTGTCGGGATGCACGAATGCAAGTGCAACTCTTTGGGTATTAGTATAACTTAATGATAACATGTTGGACATGTATTAGGATGTTGTATCAAGTTGTTAATGTATATGTGGTGCAATGACATGATCATTTAAGTAGTTGTAATAAAGCTAAAAAGTAATGTTCATGAAAGATGTGATGTTGTTTAAACTTAAACTTAGTTAGTAGCTATACTAAGAGTAATAAAGGAACTCATAAAGGTAATGTTAGTGTAACTAATGTATATTGTCAATACATATGGTATGTGTAGGACTTGGGGTGAATATGAATAGTAATTGTTTAACCTACGCACGAGGCAAGTTCCCTAACCTTTGCTACTTTATTATTCAGCAAGGTTACTTTTCACTGTTATGCTATATGTATGCAAGTTCTCTAACTCTACTTTTATAATTGTGCAAGTTTTCTTAACTCTAAACTTGTTATATTAGCATGCAAATACCTTTAGTTTATCGTTCAAGTTATTATTTGTTGTGCATACTTGATATTAAATTCTAAGATGCAACCTTAGCTTAATGTTGTTCAAAGCAAGGTTTGATAAATTATTCAACTGTTATGCTATTAGATTATTCCTAAAGCATGAACTTAGAACGAAATATTTATTCAGTATGATCATTCAATAACATAGTGTTATTATCTTGTATTCAAATAATTCTTAGTTGATGTCCGTTGAACTCCAAATTACCTTGAAGTGTATCCAAACCAAACTATCTTTGGGGCAGACTTGTACTCAAAACACTGAGATAAACAACCCTATTTATAGGGGTTACACTTAGTTTTTTACTTTGCGCTGAAATGTTTGTATGCAATACATGTACGAAGGGTTGATCCCCATAAGTACCTTAAAGTCATTATGGTCGTATAACCGTAAAAGTTTAAGTTGAAAGATTACTTATAACTGTGGACAAGGTTCGTGGTCATTAGACCCTCAGTGAATGTTTAAATTATTAATAGAACTTATTGTTCAGTTCTATTGGGCCCCTGAATGGGCAAGGAATGTTTAAGATGTTAATAGAACTTATTATTCAGTTCTATTGAGCCCCTGAATGGGCAGAGAATGTAAAAGTTATTCATTGTTATTTCAAGTGAGCCTTGTTTGCTCACTCTTGCCTATAAAATCCTTACAGCTACAGATGGAAAGGGTGACATACCTAGCACCAGTAAAGGAAAGGGAAAGATGAATAAGTACTGAAGACTTGTAATAGTTTTGATAGTTTTATTATCAGACTTTGGTTAAGGAATGTAATGAAGTTTATTTAAATTTTCCACATGAATAATTGTATGTAAAGGTTAGATAACCTGGGAGATATTATTTTATGGAATTTCCTGTATGGGCAGGTTTATTATCCAATTTTATTTATGATTGGGTAGTTATAAATGAATGTTTTGATTACGTGAACACCAAATCTTGAGGTAATGAAGTACCGAGATTTGGGGGTGTCACATCTAGCAAAGATAAAGGCAAGGTGAAGATGAATGATTGGTTTATCTTGTAATGGACTAGTAAGTTGTATATATCATATTATGATGAACAAAGAATGTAATGGTTTCAGAACTTGGGAACGGGATTTATTATTATTAATATAATAAGAAAGTCGTTGATACATACATTTTGATGTTGTTTCAATTGAATGAAAGTACATTTATGAGTTCCGTGGAGCACCATCCGTCGGGTTGGAAGTGAAAGTAGTATGCACACAAGCCAATCATGTTTGATGATAAAGCATATACTTTGTAACAATCTTATTCATTTATTAATAAAAAGTATTAATTTATTAATGGCTTTTAATTATCTACATGATGCTACTTTATAATATGTGATAAACCCACAGTTTTAAGCATTGCTTTTAGAATAATGATGATGATCATTCTAATGAGATCTAAATTCTTAGAAAGCTTAAAGCTAAAATAGCTCCCAATCATTGGATTACTAAATTGGGGATTAGTGAATCCCGATAGATTGGTACGTACGTTGCTTGCTCATTGGATGAAGATGATTGATCTCATGATCATTTGTGTGGAGACACTAAAGCAAGTATGTAGGTTCTTATTAGAGAATAAGTTCACTGAACGTGGCTCGCTAAGGAATACTTAATGGAATTTTACTTGCTTGTCAATAGAAATTCATGTAGTGATAGTAGTACAAGTGATCCTTAGACTTGAGATCATCATAGTATCTTGTGTATGATGAGTTATACTTTGACTTATTCCTTATGACCCTTAGGGTATATCAAAGGGTATGCTTGGGTATAATAAGTCATACATGGAGATAATGTATGATCAATAACGAATCTACCACTTCTAGTAAAAAAAGAAAAATGACTTATGTGATTCGATAAATGACAACACAATAGTCCTTGGCCACGGTAGAATGAAATTAGAAAGGAGTTTCTAATTTGTATTATTTGGAGTTGTGCATTTAAGTGTCGAAAATACATATAATTAAATGAAGTAAGACTTGAAAGTAATTAAATGTCTTATATTTAATTGGGACATTGTATGGTGGAAGGATTGAATTGTACGGTAACTATTTACTCAAAGGTTCTTTTATGATTAATGTTTAAATCTATATTATCTGAAAAGTCATTGATCGCTATGGAGGCTTATACCTATTGTAGAATAAATATTATTTATTTAAATAAATTAATAGTTTAATTTATTTATTTAAATAAGATTAGAATTGTTCTAATTGATTTATTCACAACCGGTTTAATATGGAGAACCTAAAGGGTCACACCATAAAAGAAAGAGTAATTATTTAAGAAGTTAATGGGATAATCGTAATAATAAGTTAAGTATATTTAATTTAATCTATGGTGATAGAATAAATTAAATAGCTTAATATTTATTATTTAATATTTTGGTAATATTAAATATAAATTAATAAGAGGAGTCTTATTGTTATTATTACTATTATTATTATTTAATTCCTAAAGGAGTTTGGAAATTAATTAATAAAAGTACTCTCATATATTTCTAATAATATTAGGAGACTAGTTAATTAAAAGAGTTTAATTAATTATTCCTAATAAGATTAGGAGCCTAATTAATTAAAATAATTTAATTAATTAAAATAAAACCAATTCCTTAATTGTTAAGAAGGGTTGTCTACATCTATAAATAAGAATAGTCTTATTATGGGTGTTGGAGTTGTTGACTTTTTCACAACAGACGTAATTTTAATAGTTTGGAGAGTTCACCTTTTTCTATAGAGATAGAAAAACTAGAGTTTTGCCAAATACACATCTTCTTGAATTTTTCTTCTTCCTTGGTGGATCACCTCTAGAGGCCAAACACTTGGGTGACTAACACTGATCAAAGGAAGGAACCAAACCCGGTGGATTCAAGTTGAACGCGAAAGGATTTGGATGTGAACTTGTACATGAGGAAGCTCGAATCTTCAAGGATATGATTATTGTTCTTTATCGTTTCGTTTAATTAATAATTGTGCATAAAGGATGATCCGGGTGTATGGTTTGTAAAATTTTAAAAGTTAATTTTATCACGTTTTCGCTTATTTTGTGCAATTTGATTGCGTTCATGAATACTACAAACCTAACAGTGGTATCAAAGCCAAACTTTTAAGCTAATTATTAATTGTTTTAATTTGATATGTGTTTAGAACAATTTAATTGGGCATAATTTTGTTCTATAATTTATTTTAAATGCCGAAATAAATTTTCCGAAGTCTGTTGAAAATTTGCGAAGCTTGTTTTGAATTTCGTGGAAGTCTGTTGGAATATAAAATATATATGATATATATTTGAATGCTCAACGGAAAGGTTTATATACTTCTGACATTCTTCCCATGTGATTCGTGTGTGTGTATATATATATATATATATATATATATATACTTTTTAATAATTTTATAATTAAAATAAAAAGTTTATTTTAATCTTAAAATAAAAGGTTTATTTTAATCTTCAGATAAAAGTTTATTTTAATTTTAAAATTAGATTTCATGCTAACTAATTAGAGTTGGAATTGAATTCCAAAATAACTAATTAGAATTGAAATTGAATTTCATGTTTCCTTAAATAAAGGAGTTTGTTTAGATATGAAATAAGATTTTATATTATTCAAAATAAAAGAGTTTATTTGTGAATAGGAAAGAAAATCCTAATTTTCTTAAATAAAGGAATTTATTTAGATATGGAATAAGATTTCATATTATTCAAAATAAAGGAGTTTATTTGTGAATAGGAAAGAGAATCCGTGTTTCCTTTAATAAAGAATTTTTTTTTTACTTGGAATTGGATTCCATAATTAATTAAAATAAATTTGTTTATTTTAATTAAAGATTTTGATTAAAATAAAATAGTTTATTTTATTCAAAATAAGATAAATTAAAATAAAAGAAGTTTATTTTGATTTAAATTTGAATTAAAATAAAGGAGTTTATTTTGATTCAAAATTAGATTTTATACTAACTAAATATGCCCATTATATGATATCAATATATATAATGAATGTTTATTATTCATGAGATGAATTATTTATTGGTGCATATGTAGATGTGTATGATAATAAATGGGATTGAGTATGGACTATTGACCAATGTGATTGGATTTTATTTTAGTTGGATGCATGAATGTATGGATTTTATTAAATGGGGTCTGCGTATCTCGTCTTCTCTAATTTTTTTAATGTAAATTCTAACTCTCTCCTATGTACTTCCCCTTGACTGCTGATCAATATTTCTATTTATTTTAAATAGTTTTGTAATAGGAATAGTTAGAATTAATTTTGTAGAATTGGATATCAAGGAGCAAGGAGCGCTTGAAGACCCATTTGTAATGGATCCCAGGTTTAAATGTAATTATTATATTTAAATATTAATTCTTGCACCCCTAGAGTTTGACCTTTTGGTTCATTTGGTGACTCTAGTGAACCAAACTAGAATAAAAGTCCATAATAAATCCGGGTAGAATATAATATTCTGTATGTGCATGCTTATACTATGTATATATTATATATTATGCAAACATGCTTCGCATGTTAATTAATATGACGTGTATTTTATATATATATATATATATATATATATATATATATATATATGTGTGTGTGTGTGTGTGTGTGTGTGTGTGTGTGTGTGTGTGTGTGTGTGTGTGTGCATGTGCGCTAGACAATATGAGGCAAATTAATAACAAATCCCTCAAATATTTTTAATTAAGCTGTGACGTTCAAATATATATGGAATATCGAGCGTCGCCTTTTAACATGATAGAAACAATAAAGTATTGAATATTTAATATGAGTTTGTTGTGCACACACAAGGCAAGTATTAAATATTTAAGATGTTATTTTTATTACATATGATGTTTATAAGGAATTGAACATTACTGCTTTGTTGTGCACACACAAGGGCTGTAGTTTTCTCTTCACTTATATGGATATGCTGGGTCTGACTTAACTTAAATCATTTTAGTTCGGATGTGCACATACTTGACCATTATGATCTAAAAGGGAAAATACAAGGAGTTGCATAGTTGATGTAATTGACAAGAGTTGTCTACCTATTTATTTATTTATAGTTTGTTGTGCACACACAAGGCTATATACATTTGAAATATGATCCTTATTTTCACTAGCATATCTTTAATTAGATATTGCCGAACTATATAAATTGAGGGTAATATAGTTTGATGAAAATAGTAGGAGATACCAATTTAAAACAAGACCTAAATTATTTTGATAATTAATAAAAGAATATATGCTAAAATGTTGTTAATTGTAAATTCATTTACAGAATTTTACAATGTCTAAATTACTATCACTGCGAAACATATTAGATATTATTTAAGCGAACCAAATTAAATGAATTAGTTAAGGAATTTGAAAATAGTTCTCATGGCTGAAAAGCTATCTTATGTCCTTAATACGTCTATCCCTACAATAATTGCAGACAATGCCTCTGAGGAAGATATTGCTACTTTTAGAAAGTGGCAAGATGATGCACAGTTGGCTCAATGCATCATGCTCGCATCCATGAGTAACGAGCTTCAGCGTCAGCATGAAACTATGGATGCTCCTACTATACCTCTGCACGTCAAGTAGTTGATGGTGAGGAAAGTAGGACTAATAGATATCGGATATCTAAGGAGCTCTTCCGATCTAGAATGACCGATGACACTACAGTATAGATAAAAGTCCTTAACATTATCAATTTGATTGATCAATTAGGACAACATGTTTTGTCATGGATGGAGAGTTGAGCCAAGATTTGATCTTGCACTTACTCCTGAACTCCTTTCACAATTGTTGTGAATTTTTCACATGAACAAGCTAGATATCAGCTTCACTGATTTGCTTAATATGTTGAAAAATGTTGAGAGTCACTTTCCAACCAAGAAAGACCTAGTCTTACTAGTAGAGGCCAAAGGATCTTCTGAAAAGAATAACGATTCAAAGAAGGTAAATAGAAAGGCAAAAATAAAGGATAATAAGAACAAAAGTGATACAGATAGCAAATGAGTTTACTTCCACTACAATAAGCCAGGACACTAGAAAAGAAACTGCGAGAAGCATCTTGCAGAGGCTAACCAGAAGAAGCATAGTGAAGTTTTGGTTACAAATACAATTTTTTTCATGATTTAAAATAAATTTTTCTTTAAGTCGAGGTTCTACTTGGGTATTGGATACCGACTTTGGGTATCATAAATATAGATTTATGAAGGGACCAAGCAGAAGTAGAAAGCTAAACAAAGATAAGTAGTCCTATGTCGAAAATGAAGCAAAGGTTGCAATATTAGCCATATGAACTTATTGTTTAGCATTGCCTACGGGCAAGTCTATTAAGTCAATAAGTTGTTATTGTATTCCAGTTCTCGTTAGAAATATTATTTCTATTTTATTGTTGGACAATGAAATCTTTGGTATTATATTTAAGAACAATTGTTCTATTTATAATAACAATGTTTTGTATAGAACTGGAATATTACTTAATAGATTTTGTATACTTGACTTACGTGAAAAAATTATTTTGCAAATTAAACAAAATAGTATAAGAAAAGGAGATGATCATTCAAAGAGTTGAATGTGTGTATTTACTGAAATACAACTGTGAATTATTTGAAAGGTTCAAAGAATTTAGAAGTGAAACAAATTGGCAAAGTGTTAGGATTCTTTGATCTGATCAAAGAAGGAATACTTGTGCAATGAGTTTCTAGATTATCTCAAATGGTTTTCTCACAATGGATACCTCTTGATACGCAATAATTGATTGATGTATCTGAAAGGAAAAATAGTACCTTGTTGGACATGGTGCCGTCCATAATGATTTAACTGACATTCGAGTATCCCTCTAAGGTCATGTCCTAGAAATGGTTGCATATCTATGAAAAGGTAACCTCAAAAAACAGCCCCAAGACTCCATAAAAGTTATGGACAGGGAAGATTCCTAATCTTAAGTATGTTAAGATAAGGGGTTGTCCAACTTCTGTGAAAAGGTTTTAAAGGATAAGCTTGGGACAAAATTTGACAAGTACATATTTGTGGGATATCCTAAAGTAAATTTAGGGTATATGTTCTATAATCCTACTTAGCAAAAGGTGTTTGTTGCTAAACACACTACCTTCTAAGATAAAGGTGTTTATCATTGAAGGGGCTAGTGGGAGGATAATAGAATCTTGAAGAGTTTAAGAACCACAAAATACTATAAGTTAAATAAGAGGAACTTGTAGATAGACCTATTGTACCATTACTGAATCGTAAATATGGAGTAGTATTGAAGATACCTGGGAGGTATGGATTCATCATAAATGATAATGATGAGGTACGCATCATAGAAGATGATGATCCAATTACATACAATGAGGTAAGAGTTGTAGACACTCAGAGAAATGGATTGAAGCAAGCTTCTCAAAAATGGAACATTCATTTTGATGAAACAATCAAAAGAGTTTGATTTTATAACAAACAAGAATGAACCTAGTGTATAAAAGGGTCAGTGGGAGTGTCGTGATATTCCTAGTATTATATGTTGATATACTACAGATATGGAATGACATGCCAATGCTAGAATCAGTAAAGATAAAGTTGTCGAAACATTTCTCTATGAATGATTTGGGAAGAGTATCATATTGGGGATACAAATATATATAAATAGATTTAAAAGGATGCTCGACTTAACCCAAGAAACGTATATTCATTTGATACTAAAGTCGTTTAGTATGGCAAACTCCAAGAGATGTCTAATGTTGATGATTCATGGAGTGTATCTCTTAATAGTTCCCACAGACTCCTGAAAAGAGAGATCGCATGAGTGACAATCATGTATGCAATGAAATATACGAGACCTAATGTTGATCGGTCATATTCTAGAGAAAATAACTGTACGACAGTGAAAAACATCTTAAAGTACTTCAGCGGCACTAAGGATGTGATTAAAATTTATGGTGGGTCTAAATTAAAACTAGAAGGCTTAACAGACTCAGGTTTTTTTTAGACAGGCCAAGACAACAGAAAATCCACTTTAAGGTAAAGGGTTACCTTAAACAGTGGTGCAGTGAAATTGGAAAGGTTTCAAACAGCAAAGAGTTGTTGGTTGAGTGATAAGACAAAGTATATAACTGTACATGAAGATACAAGTTGATTGTTTGAATGTAAAGTTCATTACAAAACTAGAAATAGTTCCTAAGTTTCATCTTTGATCTAAACATGTGTTTTGGCACTTTCATTTGATTAAAGGAATCATTGAAAGATAAGAAATCACTATAGAGATAGTGGACTCTCAAGAACAACATTACATATCCATTAACTAAAGCTTATCCAACAGAAGGATAATCGTCACTTAGAGAAGAAGTGTATGAGATACCATGGCGATTGGCTTTAGTGCAAGTGGGAGATTGAAAGTAGTATGCACACAAGCCAATCATGTTTGATGATAAAGCATATACTTTGTAACAATCTTATTCATTTATTAATAAAAAGTATTAATTTATTAAGGGCTTTTAATTATCTACATGATGCTGCTTTATAATATGTGATAAACTCATAGTTTTAAGCAATGCTTTTAAAATAATGATGATGATCATTCTAACGAGATCTAAATTTTTAGAAAGCTTAAAACTAAAATAGTTCCCAATCATTGGATTACTAAATTGGGGATTAGTGAATCCGGATAGATTGGTACATACGTTGCTTGCTCATTGGATGAGGATTATTGATCTAATGATCATTTATGTGGAGACACTAAAACAAGTATGTAGGTGCTTATGAGAGAATAAGTTCACTGAACGTGGCTCGCTAAGGAATACATAATGGAGTTTTACTTACCTGTCAATAGGAATTCATGTAGTGATAGTAGTACATGTGATCCTTGGACTTGAGATTATCATAGTATCTTATGTATGATGAGTTATACTTTTACTTATTCCTTAAGACCCTTAGGTTATATCAAAGAGTATGCTTGGGTATAATAAGTCGTACATGGAGATAATGTATGATCAATAAAGAATCTACCACTTCTAGTAAAAGAAGAGAAATGTCCTATGTGATTCGATAAATGACAACCCAATAGTCAATGGCCAAGGCAGAATAAAATTAGAAATGAGTTTCTAATTTGTATTATTTGGAGTTATGCATTTAAGAGTCGAAATACATATAATTAAATAAAATAAGACTTGAAAGTAATTCCATGTCTTATATTTAATTGGGACATTGTATGGTGGAAGGATTGAATTGTACGGTAATTATTTACTCAAAGGTTCTTTTATGATTAATGTTGAAATTTATATTATCTAGAAAGTTGTTGGTCGCTAGGGAGGCTTATCCCTATTGTAGAATAAATATTATTTATTTAAATAAATTAATAGTTTAATTTATTTATTTAAATAAGATTAGAATTGTTCTAATTGATTTATTCACAACCGCTTTAATATGGAGAACCTAAAGGGTTACACCATAAAAGAAAGAATAATAAGTTAAGTATATTTAATTTAATATATGGTGATAGAATAAATTAAACAGCTTAATATTTATTATTTAGTATTTTAAAAATATTAAATATAAATTAATAAGAGGAGTCTTATTATTATTATTACTATTATTATTATTTAATTCCTAAAGGAGTTTAGGAATTAATTAATAAAAGTACTCTCATATATTCCTAATAATATTAGGAGAATAATTAATTAAAAGAGATTAATTAATTATTCCTAATAAGATTAGGAGCCTAATTAATGAAAGAAATTTAATTAATTAAAATAAACACAATTCATTAATTGGTAAGAAGGGTTGCCTACATCTATAAATAAGAGGAGTCTTATTATGGGTGTTGGAGTTGTTGACTTTTTCACAACAGACGTAATTTCAATAGTTGGGAGAGTATATCTTTTTCTATAGAGATAGAAAAATTAGGGTTTTGCCAAATACCCATCTTCTTACATCTTTCTTCTTCCTTGGTGGATCACCTCTAGAGGCCAAACACTTGGGTAGCTAACATTGATCAAAGGAAGGAACCAAACCCGGTAGATTCAAGTTGAATGCGAAAGGATTTGGAGGTGAACATGTTTCTGAGGAAGCTCGAATCTTCAAGAGTATGATTCTTGTTCTTTATCTTTTTTTTAATTAATAATTGTGCATAAAGGATGATCCGAGTATATGGTTTGTAAAATTTTAAAACTCTATTTTATCACGTTTTTGCTTATTTTGTGCAATTTGATTACGTTCATCAATATTACAAACCTAACACGAAGATACCCGAATTTGGGGGCGTCACAGAATAGGAATCATCCTAATTTTTTGTGGAGTAATAATCAGCATCAGCAAGCTCCACGACCATCTTATCCCCCAGAATTTTAGAATCAACAACAACAATAAGCTCAACATCAAGAGAAGAAAACAGATTTAGAGGAGTTATTGTCAAAGTATATAACAAGCAACGAGGCAGCCATGAAAAACCAAGTAATCGCTATGAAATTGTGACACCCCCAAATCCAGGTTCTCTAACCTCAGATTCGGTGCTCACGATCTATCATCATCATAAGTATTCTATAACTATTACGAAATAATAAACATACATTGTTCATTATAATAAAGTCTCATAACACGGTCCCAAGGTCTCCATAACCTTAACTTTAAATACACCATTTATATACAAATAGTTTACTTAAGAAATTCCATCAGATAATAACTAAATTGACATTCAGTCTAAATTACTCCTGGATCTTGCCCTTGCCCTTGTCCTTCGTGTTGGATCTTTCGGGCTTAACTGAAATAGACGTCATGATATAGCAAGAGTAAGCAACTAATTTGCTTCACAAGTTTATATAGACAAGGGAGATATATCATGACTTAGAAAGAAATATTGCGTTCAATGTTCAACAATAATATAAGATTGTGAAGGAACATGAATTAATAATCAACAATTGAATATTCGATAATTGAATAACATGAACTGAGTGGTTTTGAATAACCATGAACATTTGCTAAGGTGATCAGTGATTAAACTGGACCTCTTAATAAGTTTTAGTATTCAAGGGGATCAGCCTTTCATACCTCGTGATTTATGCATAAACACTTAATAATCTGGCATTGATATCATGCCTTAATCAAATTCGTCCTTTTCTCAGTCAAGAGTTCTTACTATATCAATTTAATAAGAACAGTTATTTAAAACACATTTGATTTAACAAATTTAGACATGCTTAATCTAGCTGATACAATTAGCATAGATCTATTTCATAAACAGTTCATAAATGAAGAACTTTAATTTAATTCACATTTCAATAGCAGTAGGACGTAATTCAATTGCACAAAGTGCGAATTTCAATAATCAATATAGACGTGAATAATCATCAATAATTATTCACTAACATGCTTTGAAAATAATAACTCGAGCTTGAGTTAGGAAACTTGCCTCGATCGTAGGTTACGGCTACGAAATTAAATTTCTATCCACTATGCAGTTAAATTATCTTCCTTTGAGAGACCTATAAATTAATCTTTCAATTAGTCAAAGCATAACATTAGATTATGTAATCATATAGATATTATACATTACATTTAGTTCTTATAAACATTATCATGTCTAGATAGTGTTACTATTAATTAGCGACTACCTTTAATTCACATAATATTATTAACTTAGACAATATTTAATTCACCTTCTAGTATTATTGGTTTACTAATAATACTTTCATTCACTTACTAATATTATTATTATCTTAGTAATATTTTAATACCTTACTAATATTATTATTATCTTAGTAATATTTCAATATCTTACTAATATTATTAATCCTCTTAATAATATTTTAATCATGCATTAATATTATTACCAGAATAATATCTTACTTATTCTTTAACATCATTAATAAATTAATAATACTTTCAATCATTTACTAATATTTTATTCACCTACTAATATTATTAATCATTTAATACTATTTTATTCCTTTACTAATGTTATTATATTTAATAACATTTTATTTAATCTCGAATATTATTATTTAATAATATTTTAATCATTTAATAATAATACTTTAATCTAATATTATTAATCTTTTAATAATATTTTAATCTAGGATTAATATCTTAATATAATATTATTAATTATTTAATAATATTTTAATAAAATTTTAATCTTAATATTTTTATTTACTTAACCACATCATATTATAATATTATTAATATTATAATAATATTCCAATGATTTACTAAATTAATAAATAATTTATTCTAATTGTTCATCCTTTATTAGCCCCTTATTTAATATCCACAAAAGGTCATAACTAATATTTATTATTATAAATTACCAACATGCCCTAAGATAGTCATGATATAATATATTATAAGCCTTCAAGTATAAAAATTATATTTTTCTCATTAAAGACATCATTTAACTATTTATTTCTTTTTATTCATAATTTAATCATTTTTAGGAAAAATAACAAACTGATTCCAAAAATTCTCAACTTCTGAATATTGACAGAATATAAACCCACAATTATCTCCTAATTTTTCTGGAATTTTAGAAAATGATTTACTATTTTTAAAGTGTCTAAAACACTCGAATCTTGCCCCATTTTTCATAAATTGAGTTTTGCTCAGAAAACTCTGAAATTTTCAGGGTATGCTCTCGTAACATATATGAAGCTACTGTAAAAATTTCGGAATTTTCCAGAGTATACACAGTGAGACATTCGAAGGTTAATATTTCGAAGTCCTTTACGGAAATAGTCATTACGCACAATATATAACTCGAAACGTGTCCGTTCTTTTTCCTGCATGTACATAACTTCTCAAGGTACCTCTATGATTTTTCCCAGATTTTTAAAAGACAAGCAACTGACTGAAACAGCCTCATGAAAAATAGATCAGTAGCTAATTTAGGGTTTTCAAAGCCTCAACATGCAAAGCGGACTGTTTTGGGAAAAATAGTCTCAAAAGTTTCAAAATTTGCTAGATTTGTGTTCTACCACTTGGGTTTACTACATAACTCATGTATCTAGTATCCCCCCTTCGACGGATCATAATTCCAAGTTGTAAAACTTGAGTTACTCAAGATTTAGTGGAAGAAAAATAAGAGTTTTCACCCTTAGAGAACATATGCTCATTTTCTTCCTCTAAGTCTTTGATCTAACACTCAAGTTACTTAGTTCCATACATGATGATATGTAGAACTAGTGTATCTTGAGTATTTATACATAACCCCATCAAAAATCAAGCTAGCAAAACAAAGTAAAAGAAGAAGATGAAGGTAAGTTATACCTTGACTTAGTTGCTATCTTTCTTGATTTTCCAAAGTAAGTAATATACTTAGGAGGCATGAACAACTAGCACTCTTATCTCTTCTCTCTATAACCAAAACCCTCTCTCTCTTTTCTCTCTATAAAGTTGGCTAGCTTGGGAGCAAAAGATAGAAGAAGAAGATGGAGAGAAAATGAGATGTTGGAAGAATGAAATGTGATTACAAAATGAAATGGGCAATTCACTAATAGTCCTCCCATAACTATTTTGTTGTCCATTGGGTAAAAACTTTGTATTATTATTTCCATTAGGCTAGACATGATTAAATGTGCATAATGGAGTGGCAACCAATGGGAGCTTGACAACATTGTCCTTGTGTTTAATAATTTTTACTAATGGACAAGTTAGCTTAATTATTCCACTTAGGATCCTCTAGCCCATAATATCCTCCATTTAGCTTTTATTTTAAATGCCCAATTTTGATTAATCAAATGTCTAGAATACCCCTAATCAAGTGGGCTAAGTATTGGATTGTGATTTATTTCTTTTAAGCTTCTCCTTTAATTGTTTTGGGCTATATACTAAACATAGTCTAGCAATTTTAATAATGTTACCCAATTTGATTATTTAGGGCTTCCATTTCCAATCATATGAAGTTTAATTACTTATACATGTGACTTTATCTCATAACCTAATTAGATTTACAAGAATTAGGTTTAAAATTATTAGTCACTTGAAATACTATGTTTACCCACTTAAGTTAGTATACATATTAAATACTAACTTTTTCGTATTACCATAACCCTTAGGTTATTTAATACTCTTACCTAATGTATAATTAGGTTACAAAGCTTTCATTTTTAATGAAATCTATAAATGTTCGTATCCATAAGTATAGAATATATGTTAATTGTCACATGCACCACTTCACATATGTGGTCACATATTAAATCCTTATATAACACAAAGTTAAAAAAAAATCGATAATGTACATACATATATGGTGACTTAAAGTTCACGGTTATTACATCCTCCCCCCTTTATAAGAATTTCGTCCCGGAAATTTCATATAAGGTTACTCAAAAAGGTGTGAATAATTTTCTCTTATCTTTTCTTCGAGTTCCCACGTGGCTTCTTCAGCATTGTGGTTCCTCCAAAGAACTTTTACAGAATGTATAACCTTATTTCGCAATTTCTATTCCTTTCTATCTAAAATTTTGACCGGAATTTACTCGTACGACAAATCCCTTTCGACCTAAATTAGCTCGTACGATATCACGTGCTTGTAATCAGGCTTATATGGTAGTAGCACTGACACATGAAACACATTATGAATATGTTCCAGTTCAGGAGGTAGAGCTACCTCGTACGCCACTTCGCCTATCTTCTTCAAGATCTCGAAAGGTCCAATAAATCTTGGACTTAGTTTACATTTCTTTCCAAACCTTATCTTCCCTTTCCAGGGAGATACTTTCAAAAATGCATAACTTCCCACCTCAAAATCTCTCTTTTGGCGATGTAAGTCTGCATACTTCTTCTGGCGATCTTGAGCTACTACCAGTCGGGCTCTAATCACCTTGATGGTCTCTACGGTCTGCTGCACCAGTTCTGGTCCCAACAGTCGACGTTCACCTACTTCATCCCAGCATAAGGGCGTTCTACATTTCCTTCCATAAAGTGCTTCGTACGGCGGCATCCCGATGCTGGTGTGATAGCTATTGTTGTATGCGAACTCTACTAATGGAATATGATCCTCCCAGCTATCCTTGAAGTCCATCACACAAGCTCTGAGCATGTCTTCAAGTGTTTGAATCGTTCTCTCGCTTTGCCCATCGGTCTGCGGATGATACGCGGTGCTCATCCGTAGCTGCGTCCCCATTCTTTCTTGAAGACTCTTCCAGAAGTTTGACGTGAAACGCGGATCCCTATCCGACACAATAGATACTGGTACGCCATGTCTCGAGATAATTTCCTTGATATATACTTTGGCTAGCTGGTCCAGACTATACCTGATCTTGATCGACAAAAAGTGAGCCGACTTCGTAAGACGATCTATGATCACCCATATGGCGTCGTGTCCCTTTTGCGTTGCTGGAAGTCCCACCACAAAATCCATCGTGATGTGCTCCCACTTCCACTCTGGAATCTCTAAAGACTGTAGTAATCCACTCGGTCGTTGATGCTCTGCCTTGACTCTCTGACAAGTTAGACATCTGCTGACGCATTTTGCAACCTCTCTCTTCATGTTTGGCCACCAAAAGTGTTGACGTAAGTCTTGATACATCTTTGTACTTCCTGGGTGTATCGAGTACCTCGTACTATGCGCTTCTTGCAGAATCTCTTCTCTTAGTTCTGGTACTAACGGTACCCAAATTCGTCCTTCAAATCTCAGCAGTCCGGTGCCATCAATCTTGTATTTCAATTCATCCCCTTCAGCTAACCGGTTCTTGATGTTGTCGTAATCCTCATCCTTCTCTTGAGCCCCTTTAATCTTATCTAGTAAAGTTGGGCTCGTTGCCACTGTAAATAATTTCTCGTTGGTCTCTATCGGATACTTAACCTCTAAGTTAAGTCGTTCGAAATCTTTCACCAATTCCTCTTGAATGGTCAACTTCAGTAATTTCTCTCTGTCTTTTCTGCTCAGGGCATCTGCCACTACATTTGCTTTGCCTGGATGGTACAGAATCTCACAATCATAATCCTTGATCAATTCTAGCCATCGGCGCTGCCTCATATTTAGCTCTTTCTGTGTGAAGATATACTTCAGACTCTTGTGATCCGTATATATCTCACACTTCTCACCATACAAATAGTGCCTCCAAATCTTCAAGGCAAAAACAACTGCTGCTAATTCCAGGTCATGAGTCAGATAACCCTTCTCATAGTCCTTCAGCTGACGTGAAGCGTACGCAATGACCTTTCCATGCTGCATCAGTACACAGCCAAGACCCTTGTGTGATGCATCACTATACACTACATATCCTCCCGTGTTGTCTGGTAAAGCCAACATAGGTGCTTGACTGAGGCTCTTCTTCAATTCCATGAAACTCTGTTCACATTTTTCCGTCCAAACGAACTTCACTGTCTTTCTAGTAAGGTTGGTCAACGGCGATGCTATCTTTGAAAAATCTTGGATGAATCTTCGATAGTATCCTACTAATCCCAAGAAACTCCTAATTTCTGTCGGTGTCTTTGGTTGTTCCCAGTTGATGCCCGCTTCTACTTTTGTTGGATCTACCGAAACACCATCCTTGTCAATAACGTGACCCAAAAACTGCACTCTCCGTAACCAAAATTCACACTTGGAGAACTTTGCATACAACTTCTCCCTCCTTAACGTCTCCAACACTTTCCTTAGATGTTCAACGTGATCTTCCTCTGTCTCTGAATATACCAGGATGTCATCTATGAACACGACAACAAACTTATCCAAATACTGTTTAAACACTCTGTTCATCAAGTCCATGAATGCTGCTAGTGCATTCGTCAATCCAAAAGACATTACCAGAAACTCAAAGTGTCCATACCGAGTTCTGAATGCCGTCTTTGGCCTCCTGTCTCACCTTCAGTTGGTGATAACCAGTCCTCAAGTCGATTTTTGAAAAGTATTTCGCCCCCTTCAACTGATCAAACAAATCGTCGATCCTGGGCAACGGGTACTTGTTCTTAATGATGACATTGTTCAACTCCCGGTAGTCGATACAAAGCCTTAATGACCCATCCTTCTTCTTTACGAATAAGACTAGTGCTCCCCACGGTGATACGCTTGGTCGAATGTATCCTTTATCTAACAACTCTTGTAGTTGAACCATCAATTCCTTCATTTCTACCTGAGCCATACGATACGGCGCTTTGGATATCGGTGATGTCCCTGGTGCCAAATCGATAACAAACTCTATCTCTCTATCTGGTGGCAATCCCGGAATCTCATCTGGGAAAACGTCAACGAATTCTCTTACAATAGGTATCTGACCCAGTTCACCCTCGACTCGGTGGGTATCCACAATGTGAGCCAAATAACCTATACAACCCTTCCTAAGCAACTTACTTGCTTGCATCATCGTCAAACAACAAGATTGTCTCGGTGATTTACTGCCATGAAATACCACCTTTGACTTATTCGGAGTCTTTAGGTGAACGCACTTTTTCTTACAGTCAATTACCGCTCCATGACTTGATAACCAATCCATCCCGAGGATTACATCAAACTCTCCAAGATGAATCGGTATCAAATCCACGTTAAGCTTCAACCCTCTTACATTAGCACAACAGTTCCTATAGATGCAGTCTACAGGGATAATTTCTTTGTTTCCTACTTCTACATTCATTGGGCGTTGTAATAGTTCATGAGGTAAACTTAATCTTTGAGCAAATTCATCAGATACGAAAGAACATGACGCTCCCGAATCGACTAACACATAGGCATTTATATCATTGATCGGAATTATACCTGACACCACCTCCCTGGATGCCACGGCATCTTGCACTGTCATATTGAATGTTCGTGATGTAGGCTTGTTTGGCTGGGCTGGTCCTCCACTGGTTGTCTTAGTGTTATTGCCCATGTTGCCATTTCCGCCATCTGTGCTTTTCTTCTTCGGGCAATCCTTGATTCGATGTCCCACGTCACCACAGTTAAAGCAACCTCCCTTCTTCACCTTAGGACAATTGGGTGAGGTATGCCCTTCTTGCCCACATGTATAACATACCGTTTTTCCTTTCAAGCACTCCCCCGAGTGACCCTTTCCACAGTTCCCACACACCGACTTCTTTTGTTGCACACTTTCGTGCTACATCTCCAGATTACTACCCCCACTGCTCCATTTCCGCTTCTTGTTGTTGCTACCGCCACTGCTAATATTCTGATTCCCACCTTCTGCTTTCTTCTTGTTCTTCTCCCGATTGTATTTTGAGACAGCTTCACTTCCTCCTTCCGCTATAAGAGCTTTCTCCAACAGAGTTGAGAATGATGTGATTTGTAAAACCTCTACCTTACTATAAATCCACGGCTTTAGTCCATTTTCAAACCTTCTCGCTTTCCTCACCTCTGTGTCCACCTGATGTGGAGCGAATCTGGCCAATTCATTGAACTTCGCAGCATACTCTGATACTGACATATTCTCTTGTTTCAGTTCCAAAAACGTGATCTCCATTCTTGCTTGAGTACTCTCAGGGAAGTAGTTCTCAAAGAACAACTTCTTGAATGCTTCCCAAGTCACGATTCCAGTTCCGGCTTTGTTCTGGTTGGCCTCCCACCAATAGTTAGCCTCATCCTTCATTAAGTAGGTAGCAAAAATTGTCTTATGCTCTTCTGCTACTCTAGCAATAACGAAGGCCTTCTCGATCTCCTTTACCCACGTTTGGGCCTCTATCGGGTCTGTTGTTCCTCTAAACTCTGGCGGTCCTACTGCCTTGAAGTCCTTAAAGTTGACTAGTTGGTTGCCCGCCTGATTTCCTGCAGGTTGAGCTTGATTCCTCATGGCTTCAACCATCATGTTGATAAAACCTTACATTGGGTTTTGTTGAGCTCCCGCTGCATTATTAGTTGACTCTTCAATCTCTTGGTTCCTCAGTCCACGTCTGGGCGGCATTATCTAGTGAAATAAAATTCTAACACGTTACTCGGGTTTATTATCATATGATTACTTAGCATGTAACACGTTATTTTATTTAACCAATCAGATGATCATTATGTGAGAGTTTTAAATTACCAAGATTTGGAAGTCTTTCTCCCTGATTAGTGGGTTAAGTTTGTTTTTAAAGAACATTTTCCCAAATCAATCTACTGGATTCATATAACATTAAATAGACAATTTACTATTTAAAATTTTCCAACACATATCATAATATTACTGCATTTATATTCATACACCAATCTTCAGTGACTTACATGATTAATATAGGTATATTTTATAAATGCTACTATCCCATTTTAAACACAAAAGATGGGATTAACTCATAATGATACCACCGTACAACACAAATAGGGATAGTACCTAACTACTTACAACCTCACACCTGCTGAGGTTTACATCATCATAAAACCTTATTACACAAAAAGAAAGGTACTAATACATCTATCTACAATTGGGTCATCACATCATCACCACTGGTGGCCCTGCCGGGTCACCTGCACAGGCTCCTAGGGAAGCAACTGCTCCAGAACTCTACGTCGAACGGATCGACTAGACTCTCCTATCTTAGAGTGGACCCTCTTAGCCCCACTGCGCTGGCCCTCATACGCTGCATCTAATGCCAGTCCTAAAGTCTTTACCCTGACCTTCATGGCATCCAGTGCAATCTCTAATAGGTCCACCCGCTTGGCCAACTCATGAAATGCCTCCTCCACCCGTATCTTATCGGCAATCTCCACGTCAAACTCACTTCGCATCGCCAGATGCTCTACGCTCAGTGCTGCGAACTTTGCCTTCTCATGCTCTAGCTGGACTCGCATCTGTGACACCCCCAAATCCCAGTACTTCATTTCCTCAGGATTTGGTGTTCACGTAATCAAAACATTCATTTCTAACTACCCAATTATAATAAAATTGAATAACAAAACCTGTGCATACAGGATTAAACTTATATAAATATCCCAGGTTAACTAACCTTTACAAACAATCATTCATGCGGAAAAATTAAAATAAACTCCATTAAAATCTTTAAACCAAGTCTGAAAATAAGCTATTCAACTATTACAAGTCTTCAGCATTGATTCGTCTTTCCTTTCCTTTTACTGGTACTAGGTACATCACCAGTTTCAACCTTAGCTGTAAGAAATTTTACAGGCAAGAGTGAGAAAATAAGGCCCACTTGAAATAACAATAATTAAATCCTTAAACTTTTACATCATTTGTCAACATTAAGCTCAATAGAATTTAACAATATATTCTATTAACTTTTGGAAAGCTTTAACCTTTACTGAGGGTCTAATGACCGCGAATCATGTCCACAGTTATAAGTAATTTTTTAACTTAAACTTTAACAGTTATAAGACTATAAGGACTTCACGTACTTAGGGGGATCAACCCTTCGTACAATGTATTGTGCACAATCATTTCAACGCTAAGCGTAACCTCTTATAAAAGAGTTGTTCTTCTCAGTATTTAGAATACAAGTCCGTACCAAAGTGAGTTTGGTTTGGATACATCATGGGATAATTTAGAATTCAACGGTAATCAACTAAGGTTTAGATGATTACAAACGACATAAATGTATACTATGGAATAATCATAGTTTAATCGATGCTTATAAATTGACTTCATACTTTAGGGATAATCTAATAGCATACAATTTGAATAATTATAACCTACCTTGCTTGAACAATAATAAGACAAGGTTAATTGAATAATAAACATCCACAACATGTATATAATTGTACATGCTAAACCACAAGTTAAGTACAAGAATAACTTGCTCCAAATAAATTTACACCATTATATGATAATCGAAATAGAAACAATAATTAGTTCAATAACACCAATGATTAGAAAACTTATACAATAAAGAACTTGCTAAATATCAAAAGTTAAGGCTTAGAAACTTGCTCAATGTAAAAGGTAGGTTTAGGAAACTTGCCTTTAGCACAAGTTACACTTTTACCACTTGAATTGATACCCTAAACATATGTCATATTGACAGAATTAGTCCTAACCAACATTGTACATTTATATAAACAATTACATTCATCATATGGGTTGAATTACCCATTCACATAATCAATTATTTTTCAAGTAGATAATACTTAATAACATGATAGTTCATAGTCTAATCATACTGAAATTATCATTTAACATTATTATGATAAACACATAACATTTATTTTCAAGTTTTGTACATTTAAACAAAACCGTCAGACAGTTCTGCCAAGCCGCGCCGCGGCGCCACAGTTTGTACTGTGGCTCGCGCTGCGGCGCTGAGTCTGTGAGCCGGCGCTGCGGCGCAGTGATTGTGCAATAGGCCGTGCTTACGTCATGGTGATGGCGCTGCGGCGCCAGCAATGAACTGCTGGGCCGCGCCGCGGCGCGAACTGTCAGCGTCGACTGACAGCTTCGGCAACCATGAAAGAAAAAGCCAAATTGGCCAAAAAGCTCGAATCTAATAGACTGATTATCATGAAAATTGCATATAGACATCATATAAACATATTGTGAGTACTCCTAACATGTTTCTATCCATCAATTAGCACAAACATCAATTATACAACACCCAATTTTAATGTTTTTGGCAAAAACACCATTTTTGATATTTTCCATGAAATTCAACACTGTGATTTTGTTATTCAATCAAAACAGAAATTTCTAAGCATCATGATTATGATTTTTCATACTCTAGCAATTCTTATAATCAATTTATCAATTTAACAACAATTAAAACCTTAATTTCTATTTTAAAATAGCCATACTCATATATATATTTCATATGAACACTGTGATAAATTTTCTTCCACAAAACACATATATACATGAATTAAAATCTCTATAATCATGCATAAACTCATAAAATAACTATATAATCAAGTACCATACCAAGTTATACATGTATATCAACAATTCATCCTATAAAATATTTTACAGAGAACTTTTTGGGAAGAAGAAAAACATAAAACTTTTAGAGAAAGAGATTGAGCTCCTACCTTGGATTAGGAAGATGATTATTATTATTTTCTCCAAATTCTTTTCTACAACACATGTTAAAATCACTCTCAAATTCTCTCTAGTTTTCCTCTTTTCTTCTTTTTCTCTCTGTAAACTTCAACTGAGTCTTTCTTCTCCCTAACTCTAACATACGTATAATATTATAACGTATAATAATAATATAGATATTAAGTATAGGATTTAACTGACATCAGTTATAATTTTTTTGAAAATCAAAAGCCATAAGGCTTGTTTGGCTAAGCTTAATAAAAATAACTCATTAAATCCTTACACCTTGTTTGGCAAATCTAACTAAAACAAATGGATTAATCCTTATACCTTGTTTGATAAAACATCATTAAATTAAAGACTTATTATGCAATAAGACATGTTTAGAAAAATCAAATTAAACTCTTTTTATTTATTTTAATAACTCCTTTATAGCAAGGTTATTAGTCACACTTTTATTAAATTAATAAATCAATTAAAACATTAATCTATTAAATTACTTTAACACATAAATCATTATCACATAATTATAATTTCTTTTATAATTATAATTTTATTTAACCAACTAATATTTTAAATTACAATTTTCCATTTAAAATATTATAACTTATTTAAAATCATTATAAGCTCTCTAGCTTATTAAATTAATAAATCTAAAATCTCATAACAACTAATTTATTTAGCTCCTTAATTAATTACACAACAAATAATTAATTAAATCACATCAACTCAAATTGCCATATAATTCAATAAATATTTAATATTGCCAATAAATATTTAATATTTAATATTTAATTATTTATTCAACAAATAATTAAATAAACCACGTCACTCAAATTGAACAATTATTTATTCAACAATAACATATCCATTAAATACTTAAATAAATCAATAAATATTTAATATCACACTTTAAAATTATGGAATGTTACATCATTCCCTCCTTACAAGGATTATGTCCTCAGAATCACAACTCAAACAAATCATTCGTTACATTCTTCCCTACTTACAAAGATTCTGTCCCCAGAATCGAAGACACAGATTAAACAAATAACTCAGGGTATTCTTTCAACATTTTCTCTTCGAGTTCCCACGTAGCTTCTTCAGCGTTGTGGTTTCTCCATATCACCTTCACAAAAGGTATCACTTTATTCCTGAGCACTTGTTCTTTTCTGTCGACTATCTGGATAGGAACCTCTTCATAAGTCAAATCTTTTTCGAACTGCAAAGGTTCATACTCGATCACATGCTTGTAATCGGGTTTATATGGTCGTAACACCGAAATGCGAAAAACATTATGAATATTTTTCAGCACTGGAGGTAGAGCTACCTCATAAGCCACTTCTCCCACTCTTCGCAGCACTTCAAAGGGTCCAATAAACCTCGGACTTAGCTTTCCCTTTTTACCGAAACGAATTTTCCCCTTCCAGGGAGAAACTTTTAAGAATACAAAAGTTCCTACGTCAAATGTACGATCTTGTCTGTGTTGATCAGCATACTTTTTCTGTCTGTCTTGAGCTGCGACCAGTCTTATCCTGATGAGTTTGACAACATCAGCAGTTTGTTGAACCAGTTCTGGTCCTAACAGTTGGCGTTCACCGACTTCACCCCAACACAGTGGGGTTCTGCACTTTCTGCCGTACAATGCTTCGTAAGGTGGCATGCCGATGCTCGCGTGATAACTGTTGTTGTAAGAAAATTCCACCAATGGTAGTTGATCTTTCCAGCTTCCTTTAAAATCCATGACACATGCTTTCAGCATATCTTCCAATGTCTGAATTGTTCGTTCGCTTTGGCCATCTGTTTGTGGATGATAAGCCGTACTCATTCGCAACTGTGTTCCCATACATTCTTGTAGTCTCTTCCAGAAATTCGATGTAAACCGCGGATCTCTATCAAACACAATTGATACTGGCACTCCGTGCCTCAAAACGATCTCCTTAATGTACAATCTTGCCAACTAATCAAGATTGAATCTAATCTTTATTGGTAAAAAGTGTGCTGATTTCATCAGTCTGTCCACTATTACCCAAATCGCATCGCATCCTCTCTGAGTAGTTGGAAGACCCACCACAAAATCCATCGTGATGTGTTCCCACTTCCATTCCGGTATTTCTAACGGTTGGAGTAATCCGCTGGGTCTTTGATGTTCGGCTTTTACTCTCTGACATGTCAAGCATTTCGCTACGCAATCAGCAACACCTCTTTTCATATTTGGCCACCAAAAATGTCGGCGCAAATCCTGATACATTTTCGTTCTTCCTGGATGAATTGAATACTTTGAGCTATGAGCTTCAGTCAGAATTTCTTCTTTCAGCTCTAGCACTGCTGGAACCCAAATTCGTCCATCGAACCGTAGTAAACCTTAGGTATCGACCTTGTATTTTACATCTCCGCCTTCACCCAAATTCTCTTTGATTTTTCCACACTGTCCATCTTGTAATTGAGCAATTTTCACTTTGTTCACTAAAGTTAGATCAGCTTCTATCTGGAATAGTTGTTCGTAAGATTCTTTTGGAAATTTGATTTCCAACTCCAATTTTGTCATTGCTGAAATGAGCTCCTTTTGAGTTGTTATAAGCATCCACTTCTCCCGACCTTTCCTGCTTAAAGCATCTGCAACTACATTCGCTTTACCCGGATGATAAAAGATCTCACAATCGTAATCTTTTATTAATTCCATCCATCTTCTTTGACGCATGTTCAAATCCTTCTGAGTGAAAATATACTTCAGACTTTTGTGGTCTGTGTAGATCTCACATTTCTCTCCATAAAGATAGTGTCTCCATATTTTTAGAGCAAACACCACTGCAGCCAATTCCAAATCATGAGTCGGATACCCATTCTCATAATCCTTCAATTGTCTTGATGCATAGGCAATAACTTTGTCGTTCTGCATAACAACACAACCTAACCCTTTATGTGAGGCATCACTATATACCAAAAAATTTCCTGTATTATCTGGCAAAGTCAATACAGGTGCCACACTTAACTTCTTCTTCAAATCTTTGAAAATCTCTTCGCACTTCTCCGTCCAAACGAATTTTACAAATTTTCTTGTCAAATTTGTTAGTGGAGTGGCTATCTTAGAAAAATCTTGAATAAATCTTCTATAATAACCAGCCAGTCCCAAGAAACTCCTCACTTTCGACGGTGTTTTTGGTTGTTCCCAATTGATTACTGCTTCCACTTTCGACGGATCCACTGAGATCCCATCTTTGTCAATCACATGCCCCAAAAATTGTACACGGTCGAGCCAAAATTCGCACTTAGAGAACTTCGCGTACAGTTTTTCCTTTCGTATTGTCTCCAATGTCAGACGTAAGTGTTCCACGTGTTCTTCTTGAGTTTTGGAATACACTAGAATGTCATCAATGAATACCACTACAAACTTGTCTAGGAATGGTTTAAACACCCTGTTCATCAAATCCATGAACGCAGCAGGTGCATTGGTTAAACCAAAAGACATCACCAAAAACTCGTAATGTTCATACCGAGTTCTGAATGTCGTTCGTGGTATATCCTCCTTTCTTACCTTCAATTGGTGATAACCACTTCTCAAATCTATTTTCGAAAAGTACTTAGAACCCTTCAGTTGATCAAACAAGTCATCTATTCTTGGCAA
Organism: Panax notoginseng; assembly: GCA_016801055.1. Lineage (NCBI taxonomy): Eukaryota > Viridiplantae > Streptophyta > Magnoliopsida > Apiales > Araliaceae > Panax > Panax notoginseng. The sequence continues at coordinate 137,357,987 of CM029019.1, forward strand.
AACATTCATTTCTAACTACCCAATTATAATAAAATTGAAACAAAACCTGCCCATACAGGATTAAACTTAAATAAATCTCCCAGGTTAACTAACCTTTACAAACAATCATTCATGCGGAAATTAAAATAAACTTCATTACAATCTTTAAACCAACTCTGAAAATAAACTATTCAACTATTACAAGTCTTCAGCATTGTTTCGTCTTTCCGTTCCCTTTACTGGTACTAGGTACATCACCAGTTTCAACCTTAGCTGTAAGAAATTTTACAGGCAAGAGCGAGCAAACAAGGCCCACTTGAAATAACAATAATTAAATCATTAAACTTTTACATCATTTGTCAACATTAAGCTCAATAGAATTTAACAATATATTCTATTAACTTTTGGAAAGCTTTAACCTTTACTGAGGGTCTAATAACCGCGAATCATGTCCACAGTTATAAGTAATTTTTTAACTTAAACTTTAACAGTTATAAGACTATAAGGACTTCACGTACTTAGGGGGATCAACCCTTCGTACAATGTATTGTGCACAATCATTTCAACGCTAAGCGTAACCTCTTATAAAAGAGTTGTTCTTCTCAGTATTTAGAATACAAGTCTGTACCAAAGTGAGTTTGGTTTGGATACATCATGGGGTAATTTAGAATTCAACGATAATCAACTAAGGTTTAGTTAATTACAAACGACATAACTGTATACTATGGAATAATCATAGTTTAATTGATGTTTATAAATTGACATCATGCTTTAGGGATAATCTAATAGCATACAATTTGAATAATTATAACCTACCTTGCTTGAACAATAATAAGACAAGGTTAATTGAATAATAAACATCCACAACATGTATATAATTGTACATGCTAAACCACAAGTTAAGTAAAAGAATAACTTGCTCCAAATAAATTTACACCATTATATGATAATCGAAATTGAAACAATAATTAGTTCAATAACACCAATGATTAGAAAACTTATACAATAAAGAACTTGCTAAATATCAAAAGTTAAGGCTTAGAAACTTGCTCAATGAAAAAGGTAGGTTTAGGAAACTTTCCTTTAGCACAACCTACACTTTTACCACTTGAATTGATACCCTAAACATATGTCATATTGACATAATTAGTCCTAACCAACATTGTACATTTATATAAATAATTACATTCATCATATGGGTTGAATTACCCATTCACATAATCAATTATTTTTCAAGTAGATAATACTTACTAACATGATAGTTCATAGTCTAATAATACTGAAATTATCATTTAACATTATTATGATAAACACATAACATTTATTTTCAAGTTTTGCACATTTAAACAAAATTGTCAGACAGTTCTGCCAAGCCGCGCCGCGGCGCCACAGTTTGTACTGTGGCTCGCGCTGCGGCGCTGAGTCTGTGAGCCGGCGCTGCGGCGCAGTGATTGTGCAACAGGCCGTGCTTACGTCATGGTGATGGCGCTGCGGCGCCAGCAATGAACTGCTAGGCCGTGCCACGGCGCGAACTGTCAGCGTCGACTGACAGCTTCGGCAACCATGAAAGAAAAGGCCAAATTGGCCAAAAAGCTCGAATCTAATAGACTGATTATCATGAAAATTGCATATAGACATCATATAAACATATTGTGAGTACTCCTAACATGTTTCTATCCATCAATTAGCACAAACATCAATTATACAACACCCAAATTTAATATTTTTGGCAAAAACACCATTTTTAATATTTTCCATGAAATTCAACATTGTGATTTTGTTATTCAATCAAAACAAAAATTTCCAAGCATCATGATTATGATTTGTAATACTCTAGCAATTCTTATAATCAATTTATCAATTTAACAACAATTAAAACTTTAATTTCTATTTTAAAATAGTCATACTCATATATATATTTCATATGAACACTGTGATAAATTTTCTTCCACAAAACACATATATACATGAATTAAAATCTCTATAAACATGTATAAACTCATAAAATAACTATATAATCAAGTACCATACCAAGTTATACATGTATATCAACAATTCATCCCATAAAATATTTTACAGAGAACTTTTTGGGAAGAAGAAAAACATGAAATTTTAGAGAAAGAGATTGAGCTCCTACCTTGGATTAGGAAGATGATTATTATTATTTTCTCCAAATTCTTTTCTACAACACCTGTTAAAACCACTCTCAAATTCTCTCTAGTTTTCCTCTTTTCTTCTTTTTCTCTCTGTAAACTTCAACTGAGTCTTTCTTCTCCCTAACTCTAACATACGTATAATATTATAACGTATAATAACAATATAGATATTAAGTATAGGATTTAACTGACATCAGTTATATTTTTTTTTTTGAAAATCAAAAGCCATAAGGCTTATTTGGCTAAGCTTAATAAAAATAACCCATTAAATCCTTACACCTTGTTTGGCAAATCTAACTAAAACAAATAGATTAATCTTTATACCTTGTTTGATAAAACATCATTAAATTAAAGACTTATTATGCAATAAGACATGTTTAGAAAAACCAAATTAAACTCTTTTTATTTATTTTAATAACTCCTTTATAGCAAGGTTATTAGTCACACTTTTATTAAATTAATAAATCAATTAAAACATTAATCTATTAAATTACTTTAACACATAAATCATTATCACATAATTACAATTTTTTTTATAATTATAATTTTATTTAACCAACTAATATTTTAAATTACAATTTCCCATTTAAAATATTATAACTTATTTAAAATCATTATAAGCTCTCTAGCTTATTAAATTAATAAATCTAAAATCTCATAACAACTAATTTATTTAGCTCCTTAATTAATTACACAACAAATAATTAATTAAATCACATCAACTTAAATTGCCATATAATTCAATAAATATTTAATATTACCAATAAATATTTAATATTTAATATTTAATTATTTATTCAACAAATAATTAAATAAACCACATCACTCAAATTGAATAATTATTTATTCAACAATAACATATCCATTAAATACTTAAATAAATCAATAAATATTTAATATCACACTTTAAAATTATGGAATGTTACAGCATCTCTGCTAACTCCATCAGTGCCTGATGAGTAGCATCCTTATACTGCTGATCCATGTGCTGATGGTTCATATTCTCCGCCTCCAACTGCAAAATCCTTTGCTCCTGAGCATGGTTTTTCTCTAACAGGTTACTGATCATCACATCCTTCGAGGTGTCCGACACCTCCTCTGGAACGACCTCCTCCTGGTTTACAGAATGGCTCCCCTGACTATCACCTGGCATCCTATAAAATAAGGATACAACATCAGTACTACAATAAAATATATTCATTGATGAAATGAAACAATATTTTATTAAGTACAACACATACTCGATGAATTTTCATAATCCATCTCCTAACATACTCTATAAGAGTTTTCTACTAAGGTTATAACCTAGGTTTCGTATTCCTAATGTTTATAACCTACAGCTCTGATACCAACCTGTGACACCCCCAAATCCAGGTTCTCTAACCTCAGATTTGGTGCTCACGATCTATCATCGTCATAAGTATTCTATAACTATTACGAAATAATAAACATACATTGTTTATTATAATAAAGTCTCATAACACGGTCTCAAGGTCTCCATAACCTTAACTTTAAATACACCATTTAACATACAAATAGTTTACTTAAGAAATTCCATCAGATAATAACTAAATTGACATTCAGTTTAAATTACTCCTGGATCTTGCCCTTGCCCTTGTCCTTCGTGTTGGATCCTTCGGGCTTAACTGAAATAGATGTCATGATATAGCAAGAGTAAGCAACTAATTTGCTTCACAAGTTTATATAGACAAGGGAGATATATCATGACTTAGAAAGAAATATTGCGTTCAATGTTCAACAATAATATAAGATTGTGAAGGAACATGAATTAATAATCAACAATTAAATATTCGATAATTGAATAACATGAACTGAGTGATTTTGAATAACCATGAACATTTGCTAAGGTGCTCAGTGCTTAAACTGGACCTCTTAATAAGTTTTGATATTCAAGGGGATCAGCCTTTCATACCTCGTGATTTATGCATAAACACTTAATAATCCGGCATTGATATCATGCCTTAATCAAATTCGTCCTTTTCTCAGTCAAGAGTTCTTACTATATCAATTTAATAAGAACAGTTATTTAAAACACATTTGATTTAACAAATTTAGACATGCTTGATCTAGCCGATACAATTAGCATATATCTATTTCATAAACAGTTCATAAATGAAGAACTTTAATTTAATTCACAGTTCAATAGCAGTAGGACGGAATTCAATTGCACAAAGTGCGAATTTCAATAATCAATATAGACGTGAATAATCATCAATAATTATTCACTAACATGCTTTGAAAATAATAACTCGAGCTTGAGTTAGGAAACTTGCCTCCATCGTAGGTTACGGCTACGAAATTAAATTTCTATCCACTATGCAGTTAAATTATCTTCCTTTGAGAGACCTATAAATTAATCTTTCAATTAGTCAAAGCATAACATTAGATTATGTAATCACATAGATATTATACATTACATTTAGTTCTTATAAACATTATCATGTCTAGATAGTGTTACTATTAATTAACGACTACCTTTAATTCACATAATATTATTAACTTAGACAATATTTAATTCACCTTCTAGTATTTTGGTTTACTAATAATACTTTCATTCACTTACTAATATTATTATTATCTTAGTAATATTTCAATACCTTACTAATATTATTATTATCTTAGTAATATTTCAATACCTTACTAATATTATTAATCCTCTTAATAATATTTTAATCATGCATTAATATTATTACCATAATAATATCTTACTTATTCTTTAACATCATTAATAAATTAATAATACTTTCATTCATTTACTAATATTTTATTCACCTACTAATATTATTAATCATTTAATAATATTTTATTCCTTTACTAATGTTATTATATTTAATAACATTTTATTTAATCTCGAATATTATTATTTAATAATATTTTAATCATTTAATAATAATACCTTAATCTAATATTATTAATCTTTTAATAATATTTTAATCTAGGATTAATATCTTAATCTAATATTATTAATTATTTAATAATATTTTAATAAAATTTTAATCTTAATATTTTTATTTACTTAACAACATCATATTATAATATTAATAATATTATAATAATATTCCAATGATTTACTAAATTAATAAATAATTTATTCTAATTGTTCATCTTTTTATTAACCCCTTGTTTAATATCCACAAAAGGTCATAACTAATATTTATTATTATAAATTACCAACATGCCCTAAGATAGTCATGATATAATATATTTTGAGCCTTCAAGCATAAAAAGCACATTTTTCTCATTAAAGACATCATTTAACTATTTATTTCTTTTTATTCATAATTTAACCATTTTTAGGAAAAATAACAAACTGATTCCAAAAATTCTCAACTTCTGGATTTTGACAGAATATAAACCCACAATGATCTCCTAATTTTTCTAGAATTTTAGAAAATGATTTACTATTTTTAAAGTGTCTAAAACACTCGAATCTTGCCCCATTTTTTATAAATTGAGTTTTGCTCAGAAAACTCTGAAATTTTCAGGGTATGCTCTCGTAACATATATGAAGCTACTGTAAAAATTTCGGAATTTTCCAGTGTATACACAGTGAGAAATTCGAAGGTTAATATTTCGGAGTCCTTTACGGAAATAGTCATTACGCACAATATATAACTCGAAACGTATCTATTCTTTTTCCTGCATGTACATAACTTCTCAAGGTACCTCTGTGATTTTTCCCAGATTTTTAAAAGACAAGCAACTGACTGAAACAGCCTCATGAAAAACGGATCAGTAGCTAATTTAGGGTTTTCAAAGCCTCAACATGCAAAGCGGACAGTTTTGGGAAAAATAGTCTCAAAAGTTTCAAAATTTGCTAGATTTGTGTTCTACCACTTGGGTTTACTACATAACTCATGTATCTAGTACCCCCCTTCGACGGATCATAATTCCAAGTTGTAAAACTTGAGTTACTCAAGATTTAGTGGAAGAAAAACAAGAGTTTTCACCCTTGGAGAACATATGCTCATTTTCTTCCTCTAAGTCTTTTGATCTAACACTCAAGTTACTTAGTTCCATGCATGATGATATGTAGAACTAGTGTATCTTGAGTATTTGTACATAACCCCATCACAACTCAAGCTAGCAAAACAAAGTAAAAGAAGAAGATGAAGGTAAGTTATACCTTGACTTAGTTGCTACCTTTCTTGATTTTCCAAAGTAAGTAATATACTTAGGAGGCATGAACAACTAGCACTCTTATCTCTTCTCTCTATAACCAAAACCCTCTCCCTCTTTTTGTTGATTGATTTCGCAATCAATGAATACATGTAAGTATACACGGTCAACAAGTAATAAAGTGAAAGTAGAGTATCGTTCCCACGAGGAATTATTTAATAAAAATCACCAAGTACTAATTCTTAACCAAATCAATTTTATTTAAACGACCAATAATTGTAATTTTTAGATTTAAGAAAACTAAATTAAACAAAACAAAAAGATTATTCTAAAGGAAAGCAAATAAACAACTAAGAATTGATGGAATTCAGATAAATAAGAATTAAGACTCCAATATCCCCAATTATGAATTATAAATCAATTATTCAACTATCCCACTTATTATATCTACTGAATTGTTAACATGAATTCTCAAATGCCAAAAGCACTCTCTCGAGTGATCAATTGCCTTCTATTTAACCCAGATTAATTTTGCTATATCTCTATGCAAAATAATTGAATTAAACTCGCTACAAACCCAATTCCTCTTATGTTACATGCGGCAAATAGATATTTTCATTCTATTCACAAACCTAATTATTCACTGTGCAAATAACTAAGTCACATGTCACCAAGCCCAGTTCTAATCCTAGAATTTCTTTCCCAATTCCTTCTAGAGTAACAATGTAATTATTGATCAGATAATTAATCAATAAGATCAAAGCAAGATGAACAATTCACTTCAACACAAATAATTAGAATAAATTAAATAATCAATTCAAAACCATAAAAAGGTCAATTGAAATCTTAATAAAAGAGTTAGTTCATAATTAATGAGTTAAAACCAAGAATCCACAATTGAATAAATATTAAAAGATAAAAGTATGATAACAGAAGATAATAGAATCTGTTGTCAGCAAATTTGATGCTCCCCTCTTGCTCATGCTCTTGATCTTCAATGATCTCCAAGTTGCTTCAACCTCCAAAACAAATAAGAGTGCAAAACAAATAAGAGTGCAAATAGATATTTTTCATTTTATTTTCTCATGGTTGTGCAATGTCTTATTCCCTTAGGCTTTTCAGTGCTACCTTAACGAGCTTTCGACCAACGACTCCCAAGTCATTAAGACCTTAGGGTGCTAGGTGTAAAGACAATCCCCTCGGGCTTACTTACTCAAGTAACAAAGGCCACAAAACTAGACAAGCATGCCACGGTGTTTATTCTTTTTTTTTCTTTTTCTGGATTTTCTATTTTTTTTTCTTTTCATCATTTTTTCTTATTTTTTTTTCATTTTCATTTTGTATATATATACCCCATAGATTCCCCCAAACTCAGGCTTTTACGTCATTCTAACCTTTACCGTCAATTCACTAATTTCCTTAAATTTTAACCAAGATTTTTCCCCAAAAACAAATTATGAAACTCTTGAACCAAGTGGATTAAAACAGTTAAACTTTCAGTGCTAACCGGTTACATAAGTTTCAGACAGGCTCAGATTATCATCATGATTAAAATTAGAACTCATCATCAATTATCAATAATGTTCAAGTTAACATGCAAAACCAATCTTATCATAGGCCGAGCTAAGACCACACCAACCGATCACACAGATTCATGCAAAAAAAATGCAATTATACTACACGAACACATACTAATGCAACACATACATGAATATGCAAATAACTACCATGTACTATATGCAACCTAAAAAAAACACAATGCTAACCCACAAAAAAAATGAACTACTATGCAGATAACTAACTATATGCAATACGACACTAAAATGCCCCCAAACTTAAACTAGACATTGTCCTCAATGACTAAATTAGAAAAAATTAAAGAAGAGGACTTCTCTGAAAATATAGCAATCTTCCTCCTTGTCCACTAAGTTTGGAGAATATGCTAGGCACATGAAACAAATTGGGCACCACTTAAATTTGACTTGACTAACCTGTAAACCATGATAGAAACACTTTTATTAAATCCTAAATAAATGCAAATTCAAAACTACTAATATAAAACTTAATAAAAACTAAAAATAAAAATTAAACTTGGGTTGCCTCCCAATAAGCGCTTGTTTTATAGTCTCAGCCTGACTTCTTCAATTCTCTATCCAATTCCTCTTTAAAAGTTGAGGAACCCTCCATCCATCGGAAATAAGGTAACTTTTGGTAGGTTCCCATTTACGATAGTCATTGTATTAAAATCACCTAGGATGCTTTGTTTAGATAAGATCACATTAAAGAACGTCCAACATCTAGGTGTTTTTTCCATTGTGTCTGCGAATAGATTTTGGCATTGAGGCTTGTCAGACACAACAATCTCTTCTTCTATCTTCTCCAACTCATTGAACCATGGCTTCGAAGTTGTACTCGCTTTTACATCATAAGGAGTATTGCCGACGACATGACTACCTATTGGGCATGGTTTTACAAAACTGCCCGGATTCTTGAACTTTGGTGGAGAAGGTACATGGGACACTATCAAGATTGGCTCATCTTCGTTGGTACTCAAAGTTAGATCTTTGCCATTCTCATTTTTTTGGTCTCCAAGTCTTTCCTCTCTTTCAACATCAATATCATTTCGCACATCTGATTGCAGATTTGGTTCAGGCTCATCATCAGTCTCGTCATCCATGTCATAGAGCCAAGTGTATTGAGGACGGTTGTTCAACACATGTGCTATCTGCCCCAATTGATTTTCCAGATTCTTTAACGATGCCCCTTGGCTTTGCAAATGCAGCTCTATTTGATTAAATCTTTTGTCTTGGTCCTCGTTCCTTTTGTCAGAAGCTCTAATGAATTTTTCCAAGGCTTCCTCCCAATTTGAATGTTCTTCCAGTGGAGGTGGACACGAGAAATCCGGTGGGTATGTTGGACTTGGAGCATAAAATTGATCTTGATTGTTACTCCATGAAAAATCTGGGTGATACCCCCAATCCTGATGATAGTTGTTGGGATAGACATAACTATTGGGGTAATCACCACTATACTGTACCGGCTCGAAACTGATGGTGCATTGATGACTCATATGATTTCCAGCACAATAATCACAAGTAACCGCCACACTTTGACGACGTTGAGCTTCAAAAGCTTCAAGCATCCTCGAAAGTGTCTCCATATGTACTGACAATGCAGAAAGTTTCTTGAGTCTGTCAATCTCCGCTCCCCGTGGTTGAGTCGTGTTCGTGTATGGCCATTGATACGCAAAGTCATCCATGGTACCTAAAAAGAGAGAAATATAGGAAGAGAATGAGAAATAAAAATAAAAATAAAAATGTTTAAATTAAGACTAATTTGATTGAAATTAATATTGGTAAATAATTATTAAATTAATTTCCCGGCAACGGCGCCAAAAACTTGTTGATTGATTTCGCAATCAATGAATACGTGCAAGTATACACGGTCAACAAGTAATAAAGTGAAAGTAGAGTATCGTTCCCACGAGGAATTATTTAATAAAAATTACCAAGTACTAATTCTTAATGTAACGACCCCAAAATAGGTCCATTCCATCCAACCTATTCTGAGTCGCCAAATACATGGTACAGAAAACAACTACAACTTTATTACAACAATTATCGTGCAAAATACAACAACACATATGCTGTGAGTTTGAATACAAATATATACCAAATGTGACTCATGTTCCAACCGTGGACATCACCTCACAATGACACCTTACATAAAGGTATAGTCAAATACTGTTTTAGAAATTAGAATCTTTGGGAAGTGCTCAAGGAAACCTTCGTACATGGGAGGCCACGCGTCTAGGTTATGATAGATATCATATGGCCACAGAATTATCCTTGGTTGACCCAATAGACCCCAAAGAAAAACGAGAAGATTACTATCATATTCTTCCCAATGGTGAGTCTTCTCTTGACTTATCATTATCTCCACTGTCTCTAATTGAGAATTATACTTCAAACAAACACCAAAGATTATATAGGTAGTGCCCATAGATATACTCAGCAAGTGGATGAGCACAACCCTGTCTTATGATGACACGAGGTTGTATGTCATTAGACATCTTGTATGATAGTGACAAAACACCCTTCCAACGTTGGGTTCGCCTCACCCTATTTTCTTCACCAAATATAACTACTAAATGATGACCACCGTTCTATTCCCTTGTTACCCCCGCTCGACCCAGCTACACTCTTATTACCTGAAAGGAATTGTGAAGCAAAAGGGTGAGCACAACTAGCTCAGTAAAGAATACCATGACTAAAGATAATTCAATTATCAATAGCCTTCATCAACAATAAATCAGAGATTTAGAACATATGGTAAATGATAAAAATTTCAACCATAGTTGCAGCGGAACGAGCAATCCATTAGAAGAGTCAAATAGACCATAAAGTCTATTATCTTCTCCACATTAAAAGTCCACCAATAATGTTTTATCCCTGTAACATTAATCAACAGTTCTTTTTCACAATTATATGAATAACTCATAATCATAATTGTGACTCTAAATTTTTCTTCGCACCCAGGACGAAGAATATTATCATCACATGTCTTTACCTGAAACGTCAAAGATCACGGTTATACCAAATCACAGTTCCTGTTCATAATCATGCTAATAAATCCATCTTCGCACTACGGCCAAAAATATTCATTAATAAACCATCTTTGCACTACGGGCCAAAGATATTCTACAACATGTCATCTTTGCACTACAGGCCAAAGATATTCATCTACAATTCATATTTGCACTACAGGCCAAATATATTCATATCTCAAAGAAATATATAATCATTTCAGAATTTATATAAACAATAATTATAACCATGTTGATCAATTCACCTTTGCACTTAAGCTTAAGATATTCAATTATAAATTCAATGGTCATGATCATACCAGTCACAATTCAACTTTGCACTACAGGCCAAAGAGAACCCTAGTCATGATCATACCAATAATCTACCCATCTTTACACTCCAGTGAAAGAGAATTTCAACATCAAGGTTATAAAAATGTTATATATGATAATAAAAACAATATGATCAACATATAGATTTAATCTCAAGAGTAATATTCATAAATCAACTATAATTTGGTTAGAAAAAGAAACCAATTTTGTCGTGAATAGTAACTCGTAAATAGTAACTCATGAATAGTAACTCGTGAATAGTAACTCATGAATAGTAACTCGTGAATAGTAACCCTGACATGAAAAAGGTAGAAATTCCACAATAATATACATACCAATATTTCGGTATAATGATATTGAAAGAATAATATTCTTAAGCTTATAAACAATTTATTTAAATTGTTTACACTTTACTAATTAATGCATTTAATCATCATAAAACGCCAACTCTTAAGATTTCATCATCAATAACCAAAACCCTCATCAAAAATCTGCATATACCTCATATATAGGATTCTCAAGCCATAAAATCCTATTTTCTAATTTTCTTTCTTCACAAAACATATTTAATTCATTTACTCATAACTAGACCATTTTCATGAAAAATACCAAATCAGTTTCAAAAATATTTCTTTTCTGAAATTTAGCATGATATAGTCCCATAGTGAACATATATTTTTCTCAGAATTTTTAAAAGTCATTTACTATTTTTCATATGGCCAAAATAGCCGAATATTTAGACATTTATCAAAAATTGTACTTTTGTCTAAAAATTTTGAAATTTACAGAGTATACTTCTATCATATACATGTACTCCCAATAAAAATTTCATCAATTTTGGAGTTAACCACAAGGAATTATAAGCTGTTACTTTTAAAATAGTCTTTTCTCATAAAATTCATAACTCTCAATCTATACATCCAAAAATCACTATTTTTGGACACAATCAAGAAAACTCATCAAAATATCATTTCAAATTTTTCCAGAATTTTTGAAGATCAGAAAAATTACGAAACTGAAAATCATAACAACCCTTAAAATCCCTTAATATCCCTTACTATCCCTTACCTCAAAAGAGCAGTACTTCTGATCGGTATAAGGCTGGAGGAAACTTGCACTGATGAATAGCAACTCACCAAGTATCTAAATACTCACAAAATATACTCAATAATCTAGAGAGAGAAAGAGAGAAAGCTTATGTTTCTGGTGTGATTTTCAATTCTAACTTAGCCCTCTATTTATAGGAAAATTTTGGTAGGTTTGACCTGCAACCTGATGGCTTTACCTGCTACTATTCTCACCCACCACATTTGAAATATAATTCAGCATATTTCTTCACCAACCACAAGTGGGGCCCACCAATTCTAGAATTTTCCACCAAAAATGATTTATAACCTGATTTCTGAATCAGTCACCTCTTAAAATTCATAACAAATCATACGTTCATTTTTAACGGTTCAAAATTTGTGGACATATACTCAACTTATATATGTATAACATATCTAAAAATTACCACGATCCAACGGTCGGATTAAAAATTATAACCCCCGCAAAATATCTCAAAAACCCTGATTTTTAATACCTCCATTCCGACAAAAATACGGATAAAAATCTCAACATTAACTCCTTCATTTTTTAACCACAAAAAATATATCCCTCATTTATATCCACATAAAATAAATATTTTCTTATCATATGAATCAATAATTAATTATTCACAAATAATATTACAGAATCACATTTATGACAACCAGGCCGTTCCCAAGAAAGAGGGGGCTTTCCAATAAGGATTTCTCCTTACTGGCGCGCAATTAGATGACCAAACCTCTCCTTAGACAGAACTTTCTAGACATTGTCAATAATGTTATCTAATAATATTATTCAAATAATATGAATTATTGATCTGATAATGGAAAATACTGTGCTGCAATAATTATTGAAACAACAATAATATAAAATATCAATGCAACAATTATTGAATCAATAAAATAAAATATTGAACAGTAATTACTGTAACAATTATTGAGTAGTGCCTTCTTACGTAAGAATCAATAATTTCAAAAATACTATGCAATACCGTGTGCTACTGTGCAATAACGCGTATTACTGTATTTTAACCACCGGGTATTCCAACAGTGTTAACGGTAACAACTACGCCGTTATTTGTAAAAACTCAAATTTGTCATTTTCTTCACCCGACAGTTATTCGTTATGGGGCCCACAATTAGCTGCGCCGTCGTACGAATATTCCTCGACAACAATGATTATTTTATAACCATTTGTGTATTTTGAAAAATTTTCACATTTCACCCATAACTTTAACTTTTTATCAATTTAACCATTTACTGAATAGTAATTATAAGAAAAATTGAATACTTTTATTTCATAAAATTCGGGGTCTTACAATCTCCCCTCCTTATGAAATTTCGTCCCCGAAATTTACGTACCTGGTATTTCAAAGAATTGAGAATACATTCCTTTCATTTCAGATTCCATCTTCCCTGTCATCATAATTTCTCCATTGCTCATCTCCTGTATTTCATATATCATTCTAGAATACAGCTTCAAAACAAGGGTTAATTTAACAAATTAACATATCACATAATATCCCGATATTATGACTGACCAACAAATAAGCTTAGGTAGGACACACTAGCGAAGGATTTACTCATCTCTCCCCTCCTAGTTATATTCCCCGATCTCCGCCAGAGATCATATCCCTAAGCTCTGATACCAAATGTGACAACCCCAAAATAGGTCCATTCCATCCAACCTATTCTGAGTCGCCAAATACATGGTACAGAAAACAACTACAACTTTATTACAACAATTATCGTGCAAAATACAACAACACATATGCTGTGAGTTTGAATACAAATATATACCAAATGTGACTCATGTTCCAACCGTGGACATCACCTCACAATGACACCTTACATAAAGGTATAGTCAAATACTGTTTTAGAAATTAGAATCTTTGGGAAGTGCTCAAGGAAACCTTCGTACATGGGAGGCCACGCGTCTAGGTTATGATAGATATCATATGGCCACAGAATTATCCTTAGTTGACCCAATAGACCCCAAAGAAAAACGAGAAGATTACTATCATATTCTTCCCAATGGTGAGTCTTCTCTTGACTTATCATTATCTCCACTGTCTCTAATTGAGAATTATACTTCAAACAAACACCAAAGATTATATAGGTAGTGCCCATAGATATACTCAGCAAGTGGATGAGCACAACCCTGTCTTATGATGACACGAGGTTGTATGTCATTAGACATCTTGTATGATAGTGACAAAACACCCTTCCAACGTTGGGTTCGCCTCACCCTATTTTCTTCACCAAATATAACTACTAAATGATGACCACCGTTCTATTCCCTTGTTACCCCCGCTCGACCCAGCTACACTCTTATTACCTGAAAGGAATTGTGAAGCAAAAGGGTGAGCACAACTAGCTCAGTAAAGAATACCATGACTAAAGATAATTCAATTATCAATAGCCTTCATCAACAATAAATCAGAGATTTAGAACATATGGTAAATGATAAAAATTTCAACCATAGTTGCAGCGGAACGAGCAATCCATTAGAAGAGTCAAATAGACCATAAAGTCTATTATCTTCTCCACATTAAAAGTCCACCAATAATGTTTTATCCCTGTAACATTAATCAACAGTTCTTTTTCACAATTATATGAATAACTCATAATCATAATTGTGACTCTAAATTTTTCTTCGCACCCAGGACGAAGAATATTATCATCACATGTCTTTACCTGAAACGTCAAAGATCACGGTTATACCAAATCACAGTTCCTGTTCATAATCATGCTAATAAATCCATCTTCGCACTACGGCCAAAGATATTCATTAATAAACCATCTTTGCACTACGGGCCAAAGATATTCTACAACATGTCATCTTTGCACTACAGGCCAAAGATATTCATCTACAATTCATATTTGCACTACAGGCCAAATAGATTCATATCTCAAAGAAATATATAATCATTTCAGAATTTATATAAACAATAATTATAACCATGTTGATCAATTCACCTTTGCACTTAAGCTTAAGATATTCAATTATAAATTCAATGGTCATGATCATACCAGTCACAATTCAACTTTGCACTACAGGCCAAAGAGAACCCTAGTCATGATCATACCAATAATCTACCCATCTTTACACTCCAGTGAAAGAGAATTTCAACATCAAGGTTATAAAAATGTTATATATGATAATAAAAACAATATGATCAACATATAGATTTAATCTCAAGAGTAATATTCATAAATCAACTATAATTTGGTTAGAAAAAGAAACCAATTTTGTCGTGAATAGTAACTCATGAATAGTAACTCGTGAATAGTAACTCATGAATAGTAACTCGTGAATAGTAACCCTGACATGAAAAAGGTAAAAATTCCACAATAATATACATACCAATATTTCGGTATAATGATATTGAAAGAATAATATTCTTAAGCTTATAAACAATTTATTTAAATTGTTTACACTTTACTAATTAATGCATTTAATCATCATAAAACGCCAACTCTTAAGATTTCATCATCAATAACCAAAACCCTCATCAAAAATCTGCATATACCTCATATATAGGATTCTCAAGCCATAAAATCCTATTTTCTAATTTTCTTTCTTCACAAAACATATTTAATTCATTTACTCATAACTAGACCATTTTCATGAAAAATACCAAATCAGTTTCAAAAATATTTCTTTTCTGAAATTTAGCATGATATAGTCCCATAGTGAACATATATTTTTCTCAGAATTTTTAAAAGTCATTTACTATTTTTCATATGGCCAAAATAGCCGAATATTTAGACATTTATCAAAAATTGTACTTTTGTCTAAAAATTTTGAAATTTACAGAGTATACTTCTATCATATACATGTACTCCCAATAAAAATTTCATCAATTTTGGAGTTAACCACAAGGAATTATAAGCTGTTACTTTTAAAATAGTCTTTTCTCATAAAATTCGTAACTCTCAATCTATACATCCAAAAATCACTATTTTTGGACACAATCAAGAAAACTCATCAAAATATCATTTCAAATTTTTCCAGAATTTTTGAAGATCAGAAAAATTACGAAACTGAAAATCATAACAACCCTTAAAATCCCTTAATATCCCTTACTATCCCTTACCTCAAAAGAGCAGTACTTCTGATCGGTATAAGGCTGGAAGAAACTTGCACTGATGAATAGCAACTCACCAAGTATCTAAATACTCACAAAATATACTCAATAATCTAGAGAGAGAAAGAGAGAAAGCTTATGTTTCTGGTGTGATTTTCAATTCTAACTTAGCCCTCTATTTATAGGAAAATTTTGGTAGGTTTGACCTGCAACCTGATGGCTTTACCTGCTACTATTCTCACCCACCACATTTGAAATATAATTCAGCATATTTCTTCACCAACCACAAGTGGGGCCCACCAATTCTAGAATTTTCCACCAAAAATGATTTATAACCTGATTTCTGAATCAGTCACCTCTTAAAATTCATAACAAATCATACGTTCATTTTTAACGGTTCAAAATTTGTGGACATATACTCAACTTATATATGTATAACATATCTAAAAATTACCACGATCCAACGGTCGGATTAAAAATTATAACCCCCGCAAAATATCTCAAAAACCCTGATTTTTAATACCTCCATTCCGACAAAAATACGGATAAAAATCTCAACATTAACTCCTTCATTTTTTAACCACAAAAAATATATCCCTCATTTATATCCACATAAAATAAATATTTTCTTATCATATGAATCAATAATTAATTATTCACAAATAATATTACAGAATCACATTTATGACAACCAGGCCGTTCCCAAGAAAGAGGGGGCTTTCCAATAAGGATTTCTCCTTACTGGCGCGCAATTAGATGACCAAACCTCTCCTTAGACAGAACTTTCTAGACATTGTCAATAATGTTATCTAATAATATTATTCAAATAATATGAATTATTGATCTGATAATGGAAAATACTGTGCTGCAATAATTATTGAAACAACAATAATATAAAATATCAATGCAACAATTATTGAATTAATAAAATAAAATATTGAACAGTAATTACTGTAACAATTATTGAGTAGTGCCTTCTTACGTAAGAATCAATAATTTCAAAAATACTATGCAATACCGTGTGCTACTGTGCAATAACGCGTATTACTGTATTTTAACCACCGGGTATTCCAACAGTGTTAACGGTAACAACTACGCCGTTATTTGTAAAAACTCAAATTTGTCATTTTCTTCACCCGACAGTTATTCGTTATGGGGCCCACAATTAGCTGCGCCGTCGTACGAATATTCCCCGACAACAATGATTATTTTATAACCATTTGTGTATTTTGAAAAATTTTCACATTTCACCCATAACTTTAACTTTTTATCAATTTAACCATTTACTGAATAGTAATTATAAGAAAAATTGAATACTTTTATTTCATAAAATTCGGGGTCTTACACTTAACCAAATCAATTTTATTTAAACGACCAATAATTGTGATTTCTAGATTTAAAAAAACTAAATTAAACAAAACAAAAAGATTATTTCTAAAGGAAACAAATAAACAACTAAGAATTAATGGAATTCAGATAAATAAGAATTAAGACTCCAATATCCCCAATTATGAATTATAAATCAATTATTCAACTATCCCACTTATTATATCTACTGAATTGTTAACATGAATTTTCAAATGCCAAAAGCCCTCCCTCGAGTGATCAATTGTCTTCTATTTAACCCAGATTAATTTTGCTATATCTCTATGCAAAACAATTGAATTAAACTCGCTACAAACCTAATTCCTCTTATGTTACATGCGGCAAATAGATATTCTCATTCTATTCACAACCTAATTATTCACTGTGCAAATAACTAAGTCACATGTCACCAAGCCCAGTTCTAATCCTAGAATTCCTTTCCCAATTCCTTCTAGAGTAACAAGGTAATTATTGATCAGATAATTAATCAATAAGATCAAAGCAAGATGAACAATTCACTTCAACACAAATAATTAGAATAAATTAAATAATCAATTCAAAACCATAAAAAGTTCAATTGAAATCTTAATAAAAGAGTTAGTTCATAATTAATGAATTAAAACCAAGAATCCACAATTGAATAAACATTAAAAGATAAAAGAATGATAAGAGAAGATAATAGAATCTGTTGTCAAATCTGATGCTCCCCTCTTGCTCCTGCTCTTGATCTTCAATGATCTCCAAGTTGCTTCAACCTCCAAAACTAATAAGAACTAGGGTTAATTTCTAATCTAATGGAGTGTTTAATCCAGTCTAAGCTATGTAACCCCCATTTATTTTATGCCTTACATCATGTATTATAGGTTACAAGTCAAATTTTTAGGTTAGGAACAAACCCAATCCAATTTAGAGTCAAAAAGGTGTCAAAATTCGCCCAAAACGCGTCTAGGCCGCACCCAGCCCTTCTCCCAGCACCCTAGCGCTGGGCTCGACGCTCAAAGTCTGCCTTATAGCGCCCCGGCGCTGGAAAATGAACTAAGAATAGCGCCCCGACGCTGTTACAAGTTCTGACATTTTCTGCTCCGATGTCCTTTGGGAAAATGGCCATAACTTCTTCTTCCTAACTCCGATTTCGATGATTCAAGATGTTCTGGAAAGAGGATAAGTAGATCTACAACTTTCATTCTTTAAGGTTTTCAAAATAAGGTCCGTAGAAATACTCAAATTGGCTTTGAAGTGACTGTTATGTAAATGGCAAGCCGAAAACGCGAATCTAGCCACCCCGAACGTTGATCCAAGTAACTTTTGTCCCAATTCCTACAAAACAATGTAAAACATGCATAAATGGACACAAACACTTTAAAACTATTCTAAAAGACTTGAGAACAACAATGAAATAAGCCCGAATGTATCCAATTTATGTGTATAAAACTCACTCATCACTTTTCTCTCTATAAAGTTGGCTAGCTTGGGAGCAAAAGATAGCAGAAGAAGATGGAGAGAAAATGAGATGTTGGAAGAATGAAATGTGATTACAAAATGAAATGGGCAATTCACTAATAATCCTCCCATAACTATTTTGTTGTCCATTGGGTAAAAACTTTATATTATTATTTCCATTAGGCTAGATATGATTAAATGTGCATAATGGAGTGGCAACCAATGGGAGCTTGACAACATTGTCCTTGTGTTTAATAATTTTTACTAATGGACAAGTTAGCTTAATTATTCCACTTAGGATCCTCTAGCCCATAATATCCTCTATTTAGCTTTTATTTTAAATGCCCAATTTTGATTAATCAAATATCTAGAATACCCCTAATCAAGTGGGCTAAGTATTGGATTGTGATTTATTTCTTTTGGGCTTCTCCTTTAATTGTTTTGGGCTATATACTAAACATAGTCTATCAATTTTAATAATGTTACCCAATTTGATTATTTAGGGCTTCCATTTCCAATCATATGAAGTTTAATTACTTATACATGTGACTTTATCTCATAACCTAATTAGATTTACAAGAATTAGGTTTAAAATTATTAGTCACTTGAAATACTATGTTTACCCACTTTAGTTAGTATACATATTAAATACTAACTTTTCCGTATTACCATAACCCTTAGGTTATTTAATACTCTTACCTAATGTATAATTAGGTTACAAAGCTTTCATTTTTAATGAAATCTATAAATGTACGTATCTATAAGTATAGTATATATGTTAATTGTCACATACACCACTTCACATATGTGGTTACATATTAAATCCTTATATAACACAAAGTTAACAAAATCGATAATGTACATACATATATGGTGACTTAAAGTTCACGGTTATTACATCCTCCCCCCCTTATAAGAATTCCGTCCCCGGAATTTCATATAAGGTTACTCAAAAAGGTGTGGATAATTTTCTCTTATCTTTTCTTCGAGTTCCCACGTGGCTTCTTCAGCATTGTGGTTCCTCCAAAGAACTTTTACAGAATGTATAACCTTATTTCGCAATTTCTGTTCCTTTCTATCTAAAATTTTGATCGGAATTTCCTCGTACGACAAATCCCTTTCGACCTGAATTGGCTCGTACGATATCACGTGCTTGTAATCAGGCTTATATGGTCGTAGCACTGACACATGAAACACATTATGAATATGTTCCAGTTCAGGAGGTAGAGCTACCTCGTATGCCACTTCGCCTATCTTCTTCAAGATCTCGAAAGGTCCAATAAATCTCGGACTTAGTTTACATTTCTTTCCAAACCTTATCTTCCCTTTCCAGGGAGATACTTTCAAAAATGCATAGCTTCCCACCTCAAAATCTCTCTTCTGGCGATGTAAGTCTACATACTTCTTCTGGCGATCTTGAGCTGCTACCAGTCGGGCTCTAATCACCTCGATGGTCTCTACGGTCTAATGCACCAGTTCTGGTCCCAACAGTCGACGTTCACCTACTTCATCCCAGCATAAGGGCGTTCTACATTTCCTTCCATACAGTGCTTCGTACGGCGGCATCCCAATGCTGGCGTGATAGCTATTGTGGTATGCGAACTCTACTAATGGAAGATGATCCTCCCAGCTACCCTTGAAGTCCATCACAGAAGCTCTGAGCATGTCTTCAAGTGTTTGAATCGTTCTCTCGCTTTGCCCATCGGTCTGCGGATGATACGCAGTGCTCATCCGTAGCTGCGTCCCCATTCTTTCTTGAAGACTCTTCCAGAAGTTTGACGTGAAATGCGGATCCCTATCCGACACAATAGATACTGGTACGCCATGTCTCGAGATAATTTCCTTGATATATACTTTGGCTAGCTAGTCCAGACTATACCTGATCTTGATCGGCAAAAAGTGAGCTGACTTCGTAAGACGATCTACGATCACCCATATGGCGTCGTGTCCTTTTTGCGTTGCTGGAAGTCCCACCACAAAATCTATCGTGATGTGCTCCCACTTTCATTCTGGAATCTCTAAAGGCTATTGTAATCCACTCGGTCGTTGATGTTCTGCCTTGACTATCTGACAAGTTAGACATCTGCTGACGCATTCTGCAACCTCTCTCTTCATGTTTGGCCACCAAAAGTGTTAACGTAAGTCTTGATACATCTTTGTGCTTCCTGGGTGTATCGAGTACCTCGTACTATGCGCTTCTTGCAGAATCTCTTCTCTTAGTTCTGGTACTAACGGTACCCAAATTCGTCCTTCAAATCTCAGCAGTCCGGTGCCATCAATCTTGTATTTTAATTCATCCCCTTCAGCTAACCGCTTCTTGATGTTGTCGCAATCCTCGTCCTTCCCTTGAGCCCCTTTAATCTTAACTAGTAAAGTTGGGCTCGTTGCCACTATAAATAATTTCTCATTGGTCTCTATCGGATACTTAACCTCTAAGTTAAGTCGTTCGAAATCTTTCACCAATTCCTCTTGAATGGTCAACTTCAGTAATTTCTCTCTGTCATTTCTGCTCAGGGCATCTGCCACTACATATGCTTTGCCTGGATGGTATAGAATCTCACAATCATAATCCTTGATCAATTCTAGCCATCGGCGCTGCCTCATATTTACCTCTTTCTGTGTGAAGATATACTTCAGACTCTTGTGATCCGTATATATATCACACTTCTCACCATACAAATAGTGCCTCCAAATCTTCAAGGTAAAAACTACTGCTACTAATTCCAGGTCATAAGTCGGATAACCCTTCTCATAGTCCTTCAGCTGACGTGAAGTGTACGCAATGACCTTGCCATGCTGCATCAGTACACAGCCAAGACCCTTGTGTGACGCATCACTATACACTACAAATCCTCCCATGTTGTCCGGTAAAGCCAACACAGGTGCTTGACTGAGCCTCTTCTTCAATTCCATGAAACTCTGTTCACATTTTTCCGTCCAAACAAACTTTACTGTCTTTTTAGTAACGGTGGTCAACGGCGATGCTATCTTTGAAAAATCTTGGATGAATCTTCGATAGTATCCTGCTAATGCCAAGAAACTCCTAATTTCTGTCGGTGTCTTTGGTTGTTCCCAGTTGATAACCGCTTCTACTTTTGCTGGATCTACCGAAACACCATCCTTATCAATAACGTGACCCAAAAACTACACTCTCCGTAACCAAAATTCACACTTGGAGAACTTTGCATACAACTTCTCCCTCCTTAACGTCTCCAACACTTTCCTTATATGTTCAACGTGATCTTCCTCTGTCTCTGAATATACCAGGATGTCATCTATGAACACGACAACAAACTTATCCAAATACTGCTTAAACACTCTGTTCATCAAGTCCATGAATGCTGCTGGTGCATTCGTCAATCCAAAAACATTACCAGAAACTCAAAGTGTCCATACCGAGTTCTGAATGCCGTCTTTGGAACATCCTCCTATCTCACCTTCAGTTGGTGATAACCAGTCCTCAAGTCGATTTTTGAAAAGTATTTCGCCCCCTTCAATTGATCAAACAAATCGTCGATCCTGGGCAACGGGTACTTGTTCTTAATGGTGACATTGTTCAACTCCCGGTAGTCGATACAAAGCCTTAATGACCCATCTTTCTTCTTTACGAATAAGGCTGGTGCTCCCCACGGTGATATGCTTGGTCGAATGTATCCTTTATCTAACAACTCTTGTAGTTAAACCATCAATTCCTTCATTTCTACCTGAGCCATACGATACGGCGCTTTGGATACAGGTGATGTCCCTGGTGCCAAATCGATAACAAACTCTATCTCTCTATCAGGTGGCAATCCCGGAATTTCATATGGGAAAATGTCAACGAATTCTCTTACAATAGGTATCTGACCCAGTTCACCCTCGACTCGGTGGGTATCCACAACGTGAGCCAAATAACCTATACAACCCTTCCTAAGCAACTTACTTGCTTGCATCATCGTCAGACAACAAGATTGTCTCGGTGATTTACTGCCATGAAATACCACCTTTAACTTATTCGGAGTCTTTAGGTGAACACACTTTTTCTTACAGTCAATTACCGCTCCATGACTTGATAACCAATCCATCCCGAGGATTACATCAAACTCTCCAAGATGAATCGGTATCAAATCCACGTTAAGCTTAAACCCTCTTACATTAGCACAACAGTTCCTATAGATGCAGTCTACAGGGATAATTTCTTTGTTTGCTACTTCTACATTCATTGGGCGTTCTAATAGTTCATGAGGTAAACTTAATCTTTGAGAAAATTCATCAGATACGAAAGAACATGACGCTCCCAAATCGAATAACACATAGACATTTATATCATTGATCGGAATTATACCTGACACCACCTCCCTGGATGCCACGACATCTTGCACTGCCATATTGAATGTTCGTGCTGTAGGCTTGTTTGGCTGGGCTGGTCCTCCACTGGTTGTCTTAGTGTTATTGCCCCTGTTGCCATTTCCGCCATCCGTGCTTTTCTTCTTCGGGCAATCCTTGATTCGATGTCCCACGTCACCACAGTTAAAGCAACCTCCCTTCTTCACCTTAGGACAATTGGGTGAGGTATGCCCTTCTTGCCCACATATATAACATACCGTTTTTCCTTTCAAGCACTCCCCCGAGTGACCCTTTCCACAGTTCCCACACACCGACTTATTTTGTTGCACACTTCCGTGCTGCATCTCTAGATTACTACCCCCACTGCTCCATTTCCGCTTCTTGTTGTTGCTACCGCCACTGCTAACATTCTGATTCCCACCTTCTGCTTTCTTCTTGTTCTTCTCCCGATTGTATTTTGAGACAGCTTCGCTTCCTCCTTCCGCTATAAGAGCTTTATCCAACAGAGTTGAGAATGATGTGATTTGTAAAACCGCTACCTTACTATAAATCCACGGCTTTAGTCCATTTTCAAACCTTCTCACTTTCCTCACCTCTGTGTCCACCTGATGTGGAGCGAATCTGGCCAATTCATTGAACTTCGCAGCATACTCTGATACTGACATATTCTCTTGTTTCAGTTCCAAAAACTTGATCTCCATTCTTGCTTGAGTACTCTCAGGGAAGAAGTTCTCAAAGAACAACTTCTTGAATGCTTCCCAAGTCACGATTCCAGTTCCGGCTTTGTTCTGGTTGGCCTCCCACCAATAGTTAGCCTCATCCTCCATTAAGTAGGTAGCAAAAATTATCTTCTGCTCTTCTGCTACTCTAGCAATAACGAAGGCCTTCTCGATCTCCTTTACCCACGTTTGGGCCTCCATCGGGTCTGTTGTTCCTCTAAACTCTGGCGGTCCTACTGCCTTGAAGTCCTTAAAGTTGACTAGTTGGTTGCCCGCCTGATTTCCTGCAGGTTGAGCTTGATTCCTCATGGCTTCAGCCATCATGTCGATAAAATCTTACATTGGGTTTTGTTGAGCTCCCGCTGCATTATTAACTGACTCTTCAATCTCTTGGTTCCTCAGTCCACGTCTGGGCGGCATTATCTAGTGAAACAAAATTCTAACACGTTACTCGGGTTTATTATCATATGATTACTTAGCATTTAACACGTTATTTTATTTAACCAATCAGATGATCATTATGCGAGAGTTTTAAATTACCAAGATTTGGAAGTCTTTCTCCCTGATTAGTGGGTTAAGTTTGTTTTTAAAGAACATTTTTCCAAATCAATCTACTGGATTCACATAACATTAAATAGACAATTTACTATTTAAAATTTTCCAACACATATCATAATAATACTGCATTTATATTCATACATCAATCTTCAGTGACTTACATGATTAATATAGGTATATTTTATAAATGCTACTATCCCATTTTAAACACAAAAGATGGGATTAACTCATAATGATACCTCCCTACAACACAAATAGGGATAGTACCTAACTACTTACTACCTCACACCTGTTGAGGTTTACATCATCATAAAACCTTATTACACAAAAAGAAAGGTACTAATACATCTATCTACAACTGGGTCATCACATCATCACCACTGGTGGCCATGCCGGGTCACCTGCACAGGCTCCTAGGGAAGCAACTGCTCCAGAACTCTACGTCGAACGGATAGACTAAACTCTCCTATCTCAGAGTGAACCCTCCTAGCCCCACTGCGCTGGCCCTCATACGTTGCGTCTTATGCCAGTCCTAAAGTCTCTACCCTGACCTTCATGGTATCCAGTGCAATCTCTAATAGGTCCACCCGCTTGGCCAACTCATGAAATGCCTCCTCCACCCGTATCTTATCGGTAATCTCCACGTCAAACTCACTTCGCATCGCCAGATGCTCTATGCTCAGTGCTGCGAACTTTTCCTTCTCATACTCTAGCTGGACTCGCATCTCTGCTAACTCCATCAGTGCCTGATGAGCAGCATCCTTATACTGCTGATCCATGTGCTGATGGTTCATATTCTCCGCCTCCAACTGCAAAATCCTTTGCTCCTGAGCATGGTTTTTCTCTAACAGGTTACTGATCATCACATCCTTCGAGGTGTCCGACACCTCCTCTGGAACGACCTCCTCCTGGTTTACAGAATGGCTCCCCTGACTATCACCTGGCATCCTATAAAATAAGGATACAACATCAGTACTACAATAAAATATATTCATTGATGAAATGAAACAATATTTTATTAAGTACAACACATACTCGATGAATTTTCATAATCCATCTCCTAACATACTCTATAAGAGTTTTCTACTAAGGTTATAACCTAGGTTTCGTATTCCTAATGTTTATAACCTACAGCTCTGATACCAACCTGTGACACCCCCAAATCCAGGTTCTCTAACCTCAGATTTGGTGCTCACGATCTATCATCGTCATAAGTATTATATAACTATTACGAAATAATAAACATACATTGTTCATTATAATAAAGTCTCATAACACGGTCTCAAGGTCTCCATAACCTTAACTTTAAATACACCATTTAACATACAAATAGTTTACTTAAGAAATTCCATCAGATAATAACTAAATTGACATTCAGTCTAAATTACTCCTGGATCTTGCCCTTGCCCTTGTCCTTCGTGTTGGATCCTTCGGGCTTAACTGAAATAGATGTCATGATATAGCAAGAGTAAGCAACTAATTTGCTTCACAAGTTTATATAGACAAGGGAGATATATCATGACTTAGAAAGAAATATTGCGTTCAATGTTCAACAATAATATAAGATTGTGAAGGAACATGAATTAATAATCAACAATTAAATATTCGATAATTGAATAACATGAACTGAGTGATTTTGAATAACCATGAACATTTGCTAAGGTGCTCAGTGATTAAACTGGACCTCTTAATAAGTTTTGATATTCAAGGGGATCAGCCTTTCATACCTCGTGATTTATGCATAAACACTTAATAATCCGGCATTGATATCATGCCTTAATCAAATTCGTCCTTTTCTCAGTCAAGAGTTCTTACTATATCAATTTAATAAGAACAGTTATTTAAAACACATTTGATTTAACAAATTTAGACATGCTTGATCTAGCCGATACAATTAGCATATATCTATTTCATAAACAGTTCATAAATGAAGAACTTTAATTTAATTCACAGTTCAATAGCAGTAGGACGGAATTCAATTGCACAAAGTGCGAATTTCAATAATCAATATAGACGTGAATAATCATCAATAATTATTCACTAACATGCTTTGAAAATAATAACTCGAGCTTGAGTTAGGAAACTTGCCTCCATCGTAGGTTACGGCTACGAAATTAAATTTCTATCCACTATGCAGTTAAATTATCTTCCTTTGAGAGACATATAAATTAATCTTTCAATTAGTCAAAGCATAACATTAGATTATGTAATCACATAGATATTATACATTACATTTAGTTCTTATAAACATTATCATGTCTAGATAGTGTTACTATTAATTAACGACTACCTTTAATTCACATAATATTATTAACTTAGATAATATTTAATTCACCTTCTAGTATTATTGGTTTACTAATAATACTTTCATTCACTTACTAATATTATTATTATCTTAGTAATATTTCAATATCTTACTAATATTATTATTATCTTAGTAATATTTCAATACCTTACTAATATTATTAATCCTCTTAATAATATTTTAATCATGCATTAATATTATTACCATAATAATATCTTACTTATGCTTTAAAATCATTAATAAATTAATAATACTTTCAATCATTTACTAATATTTTATTCACCTACTAATATTATTAATCATTTAATAATATTTTATTCATTTACTAATGTTATTATATTTAATAACATTTTATTTAATCTCGAATATTATTATTTAATAATATTTTAATCATTTAATAATAATACTTTAATCTAATATTATTAATCTTTTAATAATATTTTAATCTAGGATTAATATCTTAATATAATATTAATAATTATTTAATAATATTTTAATGAAATTTCAATCTTAATATTTTTATTTACTTAACAACATCATATTATAATATTATTAATATTATAATAATATTCCAGTGATTTACTAAATTAATAAATAATTTATTCTAATTTTTCATCATTTATTAACCCCTTATTTAATATCCACAAAAGGTCATAAATAATATTTATTATTATAAATTACCAACATGCCCTAAGATAGTCATGATATAATATATTATGAGTCTTCAAGCATAAAAATCACATTTTTCTCATTAAAGACATCATTTAACTATTTATTTCTTTTTATTCATAATTTAACCATTTTTAGGAAAAATAACAAACTGATTCCAAAAATTCTCAACTTCTGGATTTTGACAGAATATAAACCCACAATGATCTCCTAATTTTTTTGGAATTTTAGAAAATGATTTACTATTTTTAAAGTGTCTAAAACACTCGAATCTTGCCCCATTTTTCATAAATTGAGTTTTGCTCAGAAAACTCTGAAATTTTTAGGGTATGCTCTCGTAACATATATGAAGGTACTGTAAAAATTTCGGAATTTTCCAGTGTATACACAGTGAGAAATTCGAAGGTTAATATTTCGGAGTCCTTTACGGAAATAGTCATTACGCACAATATATAACTCGAAACGTGTCCGTTCTTTTTCCTGCATGTACATAACTTCTCAAGGTACCTCTGTGATTTTTCTCAGATTTTTAAAAGATAAGAAACTGACTGAAACAGCCTCATGAAAAACGGATCAGTAGCTAATTTAGGGTTTTCAAAGCCTCAACATGCAAAGCGGACTGTTTTGGGAAAAATAGTCTCAAAAGTTTCAAAATTTGCTTGATTTGTGTTCTACCACTTGAGTTTACTACATAACTCATGTATCTAGTACCCCCCTTCGACGGATCATAATTCCAAGTTGTAAAACTTGAGTTACTCAAGATTTAGTGAAAGAAAAACAAGAGTTTTCACCCTTGGAAAACATATGCTCATTTTCTTCCTCTAAGTCTTTGATCTAACACTCAAGTTACTTAGTTCCATACATGATGATATGTAGAACTAGTGTATCTTGAGTATTTGTACATAACCCCATCAAAACTCAAGGTAGCAAAACAAAGTAAAAGAAGAAGATGAAGGTAAGTTATACCTTGACTTAGTTGCTACCTTTCTTGATTTTCCAAAGTAAGTAATATACTTAGGAGGCATGAACAACTAGCACTCTTATCTCTTCTCTCTATAACCAAAACCCTCTCTCTCTTTTCTCTCTATGAAGTTGGCTAGCTTGGGAGCAAAAGATAGAAGAAGAAGATGGAGAGAAAATGAGATGTTGGAAGAATGAAATGTGATTACAAAATGAAATGGGCAATTCACTAATAATCCTCCCATAACTATTTTGTTGTCCATTGGGTAAAAACTTTGTATTATTATTTCCATTAGGCTAGACATGATTAAATGTGCATAATGGAGTGGCAACCAATGGGAGCTTGACAACATTGTCCTTGTGTTTAATAATTTTTACTAATGGACAAGTTATCTTAATTATTCCACTTAGGATCCTCTAGCCCATAATATCCTCCATTTAGCTTTTATTTTAAATGCCCAATTTTGATTAATCAAATGTCTAGAATACCCCTAATCAAGTGGGCTAAGTATTGGATTGTGATTTATTTCTTTTGGGCTTCTCCTTTAATTGTTTTAGGCTATATACTAAACATAGTCTAGCAATTTTAATAATGTTACCCAATTTGATTATTTAGGGCTTCCATTTCCAATCATATGAAGTTTAATTACTTATACATGTGACTTTATCTCATAACCTAATTAGATTTACAAGAATTAGGTTTAAAATTATTAGTCACTTGAAATACTATGTTTACCCACTTAAGTTAGTATGCATATTAAATACTAACTTTTCCGTATTACCCTTAGGTTATTTAATAGTCTTACCTAATGTATAATTAGGTTACAAAGCTTTCATTTTTAATGAAATCTATAAATGTATGTATCCATAAGTATAGTATATATGTTAATTGTCATATGCACCACTTCACATATATGGTCACATATTAAATCCTTATGTAACACAAAGTTAAAAAAAAATCGATAATGTACATACATATATGGTGACTTAAAGTTCACGGTTATTACAGAAATCGCAAGAAATAACCATCAAGAATTTAGAAAATCAGATGGGACAGATAACTTTTGCATTGAATAATAGGCCTCAAGGAACATTACCATGTGATACAGAGAAAAATTCGAAAGGTAATCATGAGCAATGTGAGGCAATTATGTTGAGAAGTGGAAAACAACTTGAGGATCAGAAAATAAAAAAATTGGCTGCAAAAGAAGATGATAAAGAAAGTTAAAGTAAAGTGGTTGAGGACAGACAAGGGGAAGAAAAGCAAGTGAAAAAGAGAAAAACAGTTAACGAACCGGTTGTTTATCCTCCCCCACCTTTTCAGCAAAGAGTTAAAAAACAAAAATTGGATAAGCAATTCGCTAAATTTTTAGAAGTTTTTAAGAAACTTCATATTAATATTCCGTTCTCTGAAGCCCTTGAGCATATGCTAAGTTATGCTAAATTCATGAAAGGAATTTTTTCCAGGAAAAAGAAATTGGAAGATTTTGAAACTGTGGCATTAACCGAGGAGTGTAGTGCAGTTTTTCAGCAAAATTTGCCACCAAAGTTGAAAGATCCTGGGTGTTTTACCATTCCGTGCACGATTGGGAACATGGCTTTCAACAAGTGTTTATGTGATTTGGGGGCAAGTGTGAATCTTATGCCATTATCAGTTTATACAAAATTGGGTTTACCAGCTCCAAAACCTACGAACATCTCGTTGCAGTTGGTGGATAGGTCAGTTACGTACCCAAGAGGCATTGTGGAGGACATTTTGGTCAATGTTGACAAATTTATATTCCCTGCGGACTTCATAATTCTAGATTTTGAGGAAGATAAGAATATCCCAATCATCCTAGGGAGACTGTTCTTAGCTACGGGAAGGACTCTCATCAATGTGCAAAAAGGTGAGCTAACTATGAGGGTCAACGATCAGGAAGAAAGTTCAATGTTTTCAAGGCCATGAAATTCCCCACGGATGAAGAGGAGTGTTTCAGGATGGATGTCATTGAACAGATAATCAGTGAAGACGTGGTTAAAAGTTTGGCTAATGATCCATTGGAAACAACATTATTGGGAGACGAAGATTTTGATGATCCGAAATTTGTGGATTACTTGCCACGAGTTAGCAGATTCAAAGCACCCTTTAAACCATTGCACATGGAGGAAAGAGCCACAACAAGGATGAAACCTTCATTGGAGGAGCCACCGACTCTTGAGCTTAAGCCACTCCCTAAACACCATAGGTATGCATATTTAGGCCATTCTAATTCTTTGCCTGTAATTATTTTTGCTGCACTTAATGAATTGTAGGAAAATAAGTTGCTGAGAGTGCTTAGAGAACACAAACCGGCTATAGGATGGTCAATTGTAGCTATCAAAGGAATCAGCCCATCCTTTTGCATGCACAAAATTATGATAGAAGAGGATGCAAAGCCGACAGTGGAGCAACAAACACGGATCAACCCAATCATGAAAGAAGTAGTGAAGAAAGAAATCCTAAAATGGTTGGATGCGGGAATCATCTACCCGATTTTAGATAGTAAGTGGGTCAGTCCAGTTCAATGTGTACCGAAATAGGGAGGAATGACCGTGGTACAAAATGATGACAATGATCTAATTCTGATAAGGAAAATGACTGGTTGGATGGTTTGCATGGACTACAGGAAGTTGAATAAGGCAACCCACAAAGACCACTTTCCTCTGCCTTTTATCGATCAGATGTTGGACAGATTAGCTGGACACGAGTACTATTGCTTATTGGATGGGTATTCGGGATATAATCAGATAGTCATTGCTCCTGAAGCTCAAGAGAAGACTACTTTCTCGTGCCTATACGGCACATTCACATTCAGGAGAATGTCCTTCGGCTTGTGTAATGCAGCCGCTACCTTCCAACGGTGTATGATGGCCATCTTCTCGGACATGGTGGAGAAAAATGTGGAAGTCTTCATGGACGGCTTTTCTGTTTATAGGGATGATTTTGATGCTTGTCTAGAGAATTTGGTGAAGGTTCTAAAGAGATGCGCAGAAACAAATTTGATACTTAACTAGGAAAAGTGCCATTTCATGGTTGAAGATGGAATAATTTTAGGGCACAAGGTCTCGACGAAAGGATTAGAGGTTGATAAAGCAAAACTGGAAATGATTGAAAAGCTTCCACCACCAACTTCAGTTAAGGGAATTCACAGCTTTCTGGGACATGCCGGGTTCTACATGAGATTTATAAAAGACTTCTCCAAAATTGCAAAACCATTGTACAATCTTTTAGAGAAGGATTCCGTTTTTAAGTTTGATAAGGATTGTAAGTTGGCATTCGAGCTATTGAAGAAGAAATTGACTACAGCTCCAGTTATTATCGTACCGGATTGGAATATGCCTTTCAAGTTAATATGTGATGCGAGCGACTATGCGGTCGGGGCTGTCTTGGGTCAACGCCGAGAAAAGGTATTCCATGCCATATACTATGCAAGTAAGACTCTTATGGAGACCCAAATGAATTACACAACTACGGAAAAGGAATTACTTGCAGTAGTATATATATTCGATAAATTCCGGGCATACTTGACCGGGACAAAGGTAGTAGTTTATAAAGATCACTCGGACATTCGATACTTCATTTTGACGAAAGATGCTAAGCCACGACTTATCAGGTGGATACTTCTCCTACAAGAATTCAATTTGGAAATAAAAGATAGAAAGGGTACGGAGAATCAAGTTGCAGACCATTTATCTAGGCTGAAAAATTAGGGCAAAAAGGAAAAGAACAGATGTGTAATTAATCAGTCATTTCCGGATGAGCAGCTGTTTGGGAACAATACGGAATTTCCATGGTATGCAAATTTCGCTAACTATCTAGTAAGAAACATCCTTCCACCAGATCGTACACGATAGCAAAAAAGAAATTCCTACATGACATCAAGTGGTACATATGGGATGACCCATACCTATTCAAATAGTGCGCCGACAGGAAGATTAGAAGGTGTACCCTACAGCTAAGTGAAGAACATATTGCACGAATGTCACTCAGCTGCATATGGGGGACATTATGGTAGTGAGAGAATAGCAGCGAAAGTGCTTCAAGCTGGGTTTTGTTGGCCTACATTATTTAAGGACGCCTGCCAGTTTGTTAAAAGTTGTGATAGATGTCAAAGGGTGGGTAATAAATCGAAAAGGAATGAGATGCCACTACAAACAATCTTAAAAGTTGAGATTTTTGATGTATGGGCCATGGATTTTATGGGCCCATTCCCTTCCTCATTCAACAATCAGTACATATTGCTTGCGGTTGACTATGTATCGAAATGGGTTGAAGTCGTAGCACTACCAACAAATGATGCCAAGGTGGTTCTTAAATTCTTGCACAAGAATATTTTTACAAGATTTGGCATGCCAAGAGCTATTATAAGTGATGAAGGTAGTCGCTTTTGCAACAGATCAATTACAGCTTTCATGGAAAAATATGGGGTCAACCATAAGGTGGCGACGACATATCATCCCCAAAAAAGTGGGCAAGCTGAAGTTTCGAACAGGCAGATGAAGAGAATCTTAGAAAAGGTGGTAAACCCAAATAGAAAGGACTGGTCTCTCGGATTGGACGATGCACTATGGGCCTACCAAACTGTGTACAAAACATCAATTGGTATGTCACCATATCCGTTGGTCTACGGGAAAGCATGTCACCTACTTGTGGAATTACAACATAAAGCCTATTGGGCAATCCAGAAACTTAACTTCGATCAAGCAGCTGTGGGTGAAAAGAGACTACTTTAGTTAAATGAGCTCGATGAATTCCGACTTCAAGCTTACGAGAACTCTAAGTTATACAAAGAAAAGGTCAAGAAATGGCACGACCAGAAAATCATACGAAGAACGTTCGAGACGGGGCAATCAGTGCTATTGTTCAACTCAAGGTTGAGGTTGTTACCAAGGAAACTAAAATCAAGGTGGTCAGGTCTATATACCATCAAAAGAGGTTTTTAACATGGCGCCGTTGAACTCTACAGTAAGAATCCATTAGAAATGTTCAAGGTCAACGGTCAAAGGCTGAAGCATTATTGGGTGGTGAATCCAACACAGATGTCATCGCAATCACACTAGCCGACGTACCATAAACAGAGAGTAGTCAGGCTGAACGACTTAAAATCAAGTGCTAATTGGGAGGCAACCCAATCGTATTTTTATTCTTCGTATTTCTATCCATGCTAGTTAGATTATAAGTTTAGAATAATTAGCATATAATAAGTTCATTAAATAATTATTTAAGTTGTATTGAAATCTAATCACAATTATGTTTAATGGTATTTCAGGTACTTAACAATATCATGGAGTGGAATTGGATGGAAGGAATGAACAAGACAGGGTACCTTAGCAGACCACACCCCCGTCGGGGCGGGCCCCTAAAAGCTTAATACCCCTGCTGGGGTAGGGATCATGACTGCATTAACAGAACGTATGCCCACCGGGGCGGGCCTTTTAGGCATATTACCCCCCGCCGGGGGGGGGGGTCCTGAATATAAAATAAGAGGTTCGGTAGTTACACATAATTGTCACCACAACTTCAACTTCTTCTACTTATTCTCCAACTGAAACTCCACTCCCATACAACTTCAATCCACTCTCTACCCACGTTTTGGCAAGTTAATATCCATCATCCCACTTCATTAGCACACTTACCCACTTACCCACTACGTCAACTCACAAATCTCCATCACCCCATCTCTATAAAACCATCCCCTCACAACCCAATCTAACCACATCCATTCAACTTAACTCAGAAGTTCAAAGTTAAGGATTCTTTTTGGGCGAATTTGCATAGCAATTGAGAGTGAGTGTTTTGTTCTTACAATTATCTCCACATCTATGACCATATTAGAAGTAAACTTACTAAGTTTGGGGGGATTGCACGCTAAGTGTTCGTTAGATTGCTTAAGAGAAGTTTGGGGGAAAATTTTGTGAAACTTATCAACTCCAATTCAATGGCATCTAAATCGGCATCAAAGAGGCAACGTGTAGAGAGTTCTGGGACCACGCCACCAACACGAACATTTGACCGGCGAAAATTCATAAGTGTTGCCGCTACCGACCGTTACGACTACATGGTGACAAAAGCACTCACACCGGAGCGGGGGGTTGGCACCGAACCATGTCGACGGTGAAATGATGCAACAAATATATCAGAAGGGTTGGAATAAATTCACCGGAGTGGGGGTTGGCATCGGACCATGTCGATGGCTTATTTACGTGACAATGATCCTAATGTTGAGGCTATTCTGAAGGAAATGACAAAGCTGGTGCCACATGGATCAAAGGTTGAAAAGGAGGCACTATTTTTCACAGTAAGGATCTCAGTAGGTATGGGAAGATATGGTACGCATTCTTGTGTGCTAAGATGTTTCCATCTATACACACGTCCGATGTGACCAAAGAGAAGGCATTACTTTTGTGACGACCCCAAAATAGGTTCATTCCACCCAACCCATTCTGAGTCGTCAAATACATGGTACAGAAAACAACTACAACTTTATTATAATAATTGTCGTGCAAAATACAACAACACATATGCTGTGACTTTGAATACAAATATATACCAAATGTGACATTGGACACCATCATGTATCAGCACCTCACAAAGGTACCTTACATAAAGGTACAGTCAAAAACTATTTTAGAAACTAGAATCTTTGGGAAGTGCTCATGGAAACCTTCGTACATGAGAGGCCATGCTTCTAGGTTATGATAGATATCATATGGCCACAGAATTATCCTTGGTTGACCCAATAGACCCCAAAAAAAAACGAGAAGATTACTATCATATTCTTCCCAATGGTGAGTCTTCTCTTGACTTATCATTATCTCTACTGTCTCTAATTGAGAATTATACTTCAAACAAACACCAAGATTATATAGGTAGTGCTCGTAGATATACTCAGCAAGTGGATGAGCACAACCCTGTCTTATGATGACACGAGGTTGTATGTCATTAGACATCTTGTATGATAGTGACGAAACACCCTTCCAACGTTGGGTTCGCCTCACCCTATTTTCTTCACCAAATATAACTACTAAATGATGACCACCGTTCTATTCCCTTGTTACCCCCGCTCGACCCAGCTACACTCTTATTACCTGAAAGGAATTGTGAAACAAAAGGGTGAGCACAACTAGCCCAATAAAGAATATCATGACTAAAGATAAATAAATTATCAATAGTCTTCATCAGTAATAAATCAGAGATTTAGAATATATGGTAGATGATAAAATTTTCAACCATAGTTGCAGCGGAACGAGCAATCCATTAGAAGAGTCAAATAGACTATAAAGTCTATTATCTTCTCCACATTAAAAGTCCACCAATAATGTTTTATCCCTGTAACATTAATCAATAGTTCCTTTTCACAATTATATGAATAACTCATAATCATAATTGTAATTCTAAATTCCTCTTCGCATTCAAGACGAAGATAATTTTCCTCACATGTCTTTACCTGAAACATCAAAGATCATGGTTATACCAAATCACAGTTCATGTTCATAATCATATTAATAAATTCATCTTTACACTACAGGCCAACGATATTCGTCAACAGTTCATCTTTGCACTACTGGCCAAAGATATTCAACAATAGGTCATCTTTGCACTACGGGCCAAAGATATTCATCAACAATTCATCTTTGCACTACAGGCCAATGATATTCCTCAACAGTTCATATTTACACTACATGTCAAATATATTCGTATATCAAAGAAATATATAATCATTTCAAAATTTATATAAACAATAATTATAACCATGTTGATCAATTCACCTTTACACTTAAGCTAAAGATATTCAGTTATAAATTCAATGGTCAGGATCATACCAGTCAATAATTCAACTTTGCACTACTGGCCAAAGAGAACCCATAGTCATGATCATACCAAAAATCTACCCATCTTTACGCTCAAGTCAAAGAGAAATATCATCATTAGGGTTATAAAAATGTTATATATAATAATAAAATCAATATAATCAATATATAGATTTAATCTCAAGAGTAATATTCATAACTCAACTATAATTTGGTCAGAAAAAGAAACCAATTTTGTCATGAATAGTAATTCGTGAATAGTAACCCATGAATAGTAACTCGTGAATAGTAACTCATGAATTGTAAACTCGACACAAAAAGGTAGAAATTCTACAATAAAATTCATACTAATATTTCGGTATAATGATATTGAAAGAATAACATTTCTTAAATTTATAAACAATTTATTTTAATTGTTTACAATTTACTAAATAATGCATTTAATCATCCTAAAATGCCAAACTCATAAGATTTCATTACCAATAACCAAAACCCTCATAAAAAATCTGCATATACCTCATATAGGATTCTCAAGCCATAAAATCCTATTTTCTAATTTTCTTACTTCACATAACATATTTAATTCATTTACTCATAACTAGACCATTTTCATGAAAAATACCAGATCAGTTCCCAAAATATTTCTTTTCTGGGATTTAGCATAATATAGTCACATAGTGAACATATATTTTTCTCAGAATTTTTAAAAGTCATTTACTATTTTTTATATGGCCAAAACAGCCGAATATTTAGACATTAATCAAAAATTGTACTTTTGTCCAAAAATTCTGAAATTTACAGAGTATATTTCTATCATATACATGTACTCCCAATAAAAATTTCATCAATTTTGGAGTTAACCACAAGGAATTATAAGCGGTTATTTTTGAAATAGTCTTTTCTCATAAAATTCATAACTCTCAATCTATATATCCAAAAATCACCATTTTTGGACACAACCAAGAAAACTCATCAAAATATCATTTCAAATTTTTTCAGAATTTTTGAAGGTCAGAAAAATTACGAAACTGGAAAATATAACAACCCTTAAAATCCCTTACTATCCCTTACCTCAAAAGAGCAGTACTTCTGATCGGTATAAGGATGAAGAAAACTTGCACTGATGAATAGAAACTCACAAAGTATCTAAATACTCACAAAATACACTCAATAATCTTGAGAGAGAAAGAGAGAAAACTTACGAATTCTGGTGTGATTTTCAATTATAACTTAGCCCTCTATTTATAGGAAAATGTTAGCACGCCGAAGCAGACTTAACCTGCAACCTGATGGCTTTACCTTCTACTATTCCCACCCACCACATTTGAATAAAAATCTCAGCACATTTCTTCACCAACCAAGAGTGGGGCCCACCAATTCTAAAATTTTCCACCAAAATGATTAACTCCGAAAATTCAACAATTTTTGAACTAGTCATCTCGTAAAATTCATAACAAATTATACGTTCATTTTTAACGGTTCAAAATTTGTAGACATATACTCAACTTATATATGTATAACATATCCAAATATTATCACGATCTAACGGTCGGATTAAAAATTATAACCCTCGCAAAATATCTCAAAAACCTTAATTTGATTTTCAATACCTCCGTTCCGACAAAAATACAGATAAAACACATCAACATTAACTCCTTCATTTTTAATCACAAAAATATATCCCTCATTTATATCCACATAAAATAAATATTTCCTTATCATATGAATTAATAATTAATTATTCACAGATAATATTACAGAATCACATTTATGACAACCAGACCGTTCCCAGGAAAGAGGGGGCTTTCCAATAAGGATTTTTCCTTACTGGCGCGCAATTAGATGACCAAACCTCTCCTTAGACAGAACTTTCTAGACATTGCCAATAATGTTATCTAATAATATTATTCAAATAATATGAATTATTGATCTGATAAAGGAAAATACTGTGCAGCAACAATTATTGAAACAACAATAATATAAAATATAAACGCAGCAATTATTGAATCAATAAAATAAAATATTGAACAATAACTACTGTAACAATTATTGAGTAATGTCTTCTTACGTAAGAATCAATAATTAGTGTAATACCGTGTGCTACTATACAATAACGCGTATTACTGTATTTTAACCACCGGGTATTTCAATAGTATTAACGGTAACAACGACGCCGTTATTTGTAAAAACTCAAATTTGTCGTTTTCTTCATCCGACAGTTATTCGTTATGGGGCCCACAAATAGCTGCGCCGTCGTACGAATATTCCCCGACAGAAAGAATATTCCACGACCAAACGAATATTCCCCGACAACAATGATTATTTTATAACCACTTGCTTATTTTGAAAAAAATTCACATTTCACCCATAACTTTAAACTTTTATCAATTTAACCATTTACTGAATAGTAATTATAAGAAAAATTGAATACTTTTATTTCATAAAATTTGGGGTCTTACAATCTCCCCTCCTTATGAAA
Organism: Panax notoginseng; assembly: GCA_016801055.1. Lineage (NCBI taxonomy): Eukaryota > Viridiplantae > Streptophyta > Magnoliopsida > Apiales > Araliaceae > Panax > Panax notoginseng. Next base: position 137,397,010 of record CM029019.1, read on the forward strand.
TTTCGTCCCCGAAATTTACGTACCTGGTATTTCGAAGAGTTGAGAATACATTGCTTCCATTTCAGATTCTATCTCTTAGATCATCATGATTTCTCCATTGCTCATCTCCCATGATAACTTCATTTGGGTTCCTCATTTGTTGGGAAGTCATAACAACCGCCATCCCTCGAACTACTCGACTTTGACTTGTCTGGAGCAGCATTTGGCGTCATCATTACAGTTGGAATATACTTTTCTATAGGACATATTCCTCCCTCAACTGCCTCTTCGTACTCCTCATTCATGATCTGAATCATCAATCTTCGATCCATATCGGATTCAGGTTGACCGCTATGTACAGGGTAATTCAAAACTCGATGTTGGGTTCTCCCAATTGCTTTCCAAAAAGAGAAATTCATATCATCTATTTTAGCCTTCTTAGATCGAACATCTCTTTCCACAATATCCACGTGTCGTGCGGCTTTTGCCCATGCATCACTTATTCTCACTCGTTCAGTTTTTTCTTCTTTCAGCTTAGATTCCATTTTTATCATCTTATACTCTGCCAAAGAATGCTTCTGTTCAAGCATCACATATCGGGTAACACAAGCTTGAATTGTTGCATCCTTTTGTTCCACGACCGCCTGTCGTTCTTCTGCTTGCTCTTCTAACTCATGAATACGATTTTGAAATTCTACATTTTGATCATATAATAGCTCTAATAAACTCTCCTCAGGTACTTCTTCTTCCTCTTTTTCCTCAGTCTCAGTTGTTACCTCTGCGACTATCTCGGGTGCAACTATCAATTCTTCACTCACCACATGGATATCTCTAATTCCTTCTTCGTCTGACATCACATTATCACGGTTAGTGATTAGAGGTATCCCCACAGTCTCATTCACTCCATTGTCAGCATTCTCAGCTGCCATTCTCAAATACTGCCATAAAACAAGGGTTAATTAAACAAATTAACATATCACATAATATCTCGATATTATGACTCACCAACAAATAAGCTTAGGTAGGACACACTAGCGAAAGATTTACTCATATCTCCCCTCCTAGTTGTATTTCCTGATCTCCGCCAGAGATCATATCCCTAAGCTCTGATACCACCTGTGACGACCCCAAAATAGGTTCATTCCACCCAACCCATTCTGAGTCGTCAAATACATGGTACAGAAAACAACTACAACTTTATTACAACAATTGTCGTGCAAAATACAACAACACATATGCTGTGAGTTTGAATACAAATATATACCAAATGTGACATTGGACACCATCATGTATCAGCACCTCACAAAGGTACCTTACATAAAGGTACAGTCAAAAACTGTTTTAGAAACTAGAATCTTTGGGAAGTGCTCAAGGAAACCTTCGTACATGGGAGGCCATGCTTCTAGGTTATGATAGATATCATATGGCCACAGAATTATCCTTGGTTGACCCAATAGACCCCAAAGAAAAACGAGAAGATTACTATCATATTCTTTCCAATGGTGAGTCTTCTCTTGACTTATCATTATCTCCACTGTCTCTAATTGAGAATTATACTTCAAACAAACACCAAGATTATATAGGTAGTGCTCGTAGATATACTCAGCAAGTGGATGAGCACAACCCTGTCTTATGATGACACGAGGTTGTATATCATTAGACATCTTCTATGATAGTGACGAAACACCCTTCCAACGTTGGGTTCGCCTCACCCTATTTTCTTCACCAAATATAACTACTAAATGATGACCACCGTTCTATTCCCTTGTTACCCCCGCTCGACCCAGCTACACTCTTATTACCTGAAAGGAATTGTGAAACAAAAGGGTGAGCACAACTAGCCCAGTAAAGAATATCATGACTAAAGATAAATAAATTATCAATAGTCTTCATCAGTAATAAATCAGAGATTTAGAACATATGGTAGATGATAAAATTTTCAACCATAGTTGCAGCGGAACGAGCAATCCATTAGAAGAGTCAAATAGACTATAAAGTCTATTATCTTCTCCACATTAAAAGTCCACCAATAATGTTTTATCCCTGTAACATTAATCAATAGTTCCTTTTCACAATTATATGAATAACTCATAATCATAATTGTAATTCTAAATTCCTCTTCGCATTCAAGACGAAGATAATTTTCCTCACATGTCTTTACCTGAAACATCAAAGATCATGGTTATACCAAATCACAGTTCATGTTCATAATCATATTAATAAATTCATCTTTGCACTACAGGCCAACGATATTCGTCAACAGTTCATCTTTGCACTACTGGCCAAAGATATTCAACAATAGGTCATCTTTGCACTACGGGCCAAAGATATTCATCAACAATTCATCTTTGCACTACAGGCCAATGATATTCCTCAACAGTTCATATTTACACTACATGTCAAATATATTCGTATATCAAAGAAATATATAATCATTTCAAAATTTATATAAACAATAATTATATCCATGTTGATCAATTCACCTTTACACTTAAGCTAAAGATATTCAGTTATAAATTCAATGGTCATGATCATACCAATCAACAATTTAACTTTGCACTACTGGCCAAAGAGAACCCATAGTCATGATCATACCAAAAATCTACCCATCTTTACGCTCAAGTCAAAGAGAAATATCATCATTAGGGTTATAAAAATGTTATATATAATAATAAAATCAATATAATCAATATATAGATTTAATCTCAAGAGTAATATTCATAATTCAACTATAATTTGGTCAGAAAAAGAAACCAATTTTGTCATGAATAATAACTCGTGAATAGTAACTCATAAATAGTAACTCGTGAATAGTAACTCATGAATAGTAAACTCGACACAAAAAGGTAGAAATTCCACAATAAAATTCATACCAATATTTCGGTATAATGATATTGAAAGAATAACATTTCTTAAATTTATAAACAATTTATTTTAATTGTTTACAATTTACTAAATAATGCATTTAATCATCCTAAAATGCCAAACTCATAAGATTTCATTACCAATAACCAAAACCCTCATCAAAAATTTGCATATTCCTCATATAGGATTCTCAAGCCATAAAATCCTATTTTCTAATTTTCTTACTTCACATAACATATTTAATTCATTTACTCATAACTAAACCATTTTCATGAAAAATTCCAGATCAGTTTCCAAAATATTTCTTTTCTGAGATTTAGCACAATATTATCCCATAGTGAACATATATTTTTCTCAGAATTTTTATAAGTCATTTACTATTTTTTATACGGCCAAAACAGCCGAATATTTAGACATTTATCAAAAATTGTACTTTTGTCCAAAAATTTTGAAATTTACAGAATATACTTCTATCATATACATGTACTCCCAATAAAAATTTAATCAATTTTGGAGTTAACCACAATGAATTATAAGCGGTTACTTTTAAAATAGTCTTTTCTCATAAAATTCATAACTCTCAATATATACATCCAAAAATCACCATTTTTGGACACAACCAAGAAAACTCATCAAAATATCATTTCAAATTTTTCCAGAATTTTTGAAGGTCAGAAAAATTACGAAACTGGAAAATACAACAACCCTTAAAATCTCTTACTATCCCTTACCTCAAAAGAGCAGTACTTCTGATCGGTATAAGGCTGAAGAAAACTTGCACTGATGAATAGAAACTCACAAAGTATCTAAATACTCATAAAATACACTCAATAATCTTGAGAGAGAAAGAGAGAAAACTTATGAATTCTGGTGTGATTTTCAATTCTAACTTAGCCCTCTATTTATAGGAAAATGTTAGCACGCCGAAGCAGACTTAACCTGCAACCTGATGGCTTTACCTGCTACTATTCCCACCCACCACATTTGAATAAAACTCTCAGCACATTTCTTCACCAACCAAGAGTGGGGCCCACCAATTCTAAAATTTTCCACCAAAATGATTAACTCCGAAAATTCAACAATTTCTGAACCAGTCATCTCGTAAAATTTATAACAAATTATACGTTCATTTTTAACGGTTCAAAATTTGTAGACATATACTCAACTTATATATGTATAACATATCCAAATATTACCATGATCTAACGGTCGGATTAAAAATTATAACCCTCGCAAAATATCTCAAAAACCCTAATTTGATTTTCAATACCTCCGTTCCGACAAAAATACAGATAAAACACATCAACATTAACTCCTTCATTTTTAATCACAAAAATATATCCCTCATTTATATCTACATAAAATAAATATTTCCTTATCATATGAATTAATAATTAATTATTCACAGATAATATTACAGAATTACATTTATGACAACCAGGCCGTTCCCAGGAAAGAGGGGGCTTTCCAATAAGGATTTCTCCTTACTAGCGCGCAATTAGATGACCAAACCTCTCCTTAGACAGAACTTTCTAGACATTGCCAATAATGTTATCTAATAATATTATTCAAATAATATGAATTATTGATCTGATAAAGGAAAATATTGTGCAGCAATAATTATTGAAACAACAATAATATAAAATATCAACGCAGCAATTATTGAATCAATAAAATAAAATATTGAATAATAACTACTGTAACAATTATTGAGTAGTGTCTTCTTACGTAAGAATCAATAATTAGTGCAATACCGTGTGCTACTGTACAATAACGCGTATTACTGTATTTTAACCACCGGGTATATCAACAGTATTAACGGTAACAACTACGCCGTTATTTGTAAAAACTTAAATTTGTCATTTTCTTCATCCCACAGTTATTCGTTATGGGGCCCACAAATAGATGCGCTGTCGTACGAATATTCCCCGACAGAAAGAATATTCCACGACCAAACGAATATTCCCCGACAACAATGATTATTTTATAACCACTTGCTTATTTTGAAAAAAATTCACATTTCACCCCCAACTTTAAACTTTTATCAATTTAACCATTTACTGAATAGTAATTATAAGAAAAATTGAATACTTTTATTTCATAAAATTTGGGGTCTTACAACTTTTATATGCAATTGTGCACGATTTCATCATCGACATAGGGGCTATAATCAGTTTTTCAATTCGACGATGCTTACGAGGACATTTCTCGGGCGGCTTGCCACACCCATCACTAATTTATAGGTTGTGTAGGTAAGCGAGAGTTAGATGGTATGATGATGAGACCACATAGTTTTCGCTCTAGACAATAGATTCTAGAATGATTACGAGATATGCAGTGTGGCCCAGAGGTGAGTCACATCCTAGGGGAGTTGTCTTTGTATTTCCATCAGCCTCGGAAGATGAGACTGACGCTGAAGACACCTCGGATGACGATGAGTTTCAGAGGGATACGACAATAGGAGAGCAACCTTCAATGCCAAGTGGATGAGCACAATAAAGAGGCACACAGAGAGATACAGAGACTTGCAGCGAGGCAAGATCATATGTTTGAATCTATGAATCTTTCTTTTTCCTCATAGAATGAGAAGCTCCAGAGCTTCAATCCCAATGCACAATTCCCATACCAGCAGCCAGCCCCAATGCCAAGGTTCCCACGCAGTGACTCCGATGAAGAACAACCACCACCACCCCAGGCTTAGGCGATTACAGGGAAGTCCTCACACATTCATTGCTTTATCTATACAATGAGGACATTGTAGTTTTTACGTTTTGGGGATTTAGTTTAATTTTTATGTTTGCATGTTTAATTTCATTAGTAAGGTTTGCATATGTTATTTCATGTTTAGTTTTAGGATTATTAAATGTTTGCATTCATGTAGTCATGTAGTTGCATAGTAGCTTAGGATTGTAAATAGTTTTTATTTATGCAATCATGTTATGTTTACCACATATATCTAAAAAAAATAAAAAAATTTATTAAGCATTGTGTTATAGTGCATATGTCCATCAGTTTGATGTAGTTCATTTTATTTTGGCTAATGATGAGGTTGACGTTAAGTAGACAAATACAGTACCCAATATTAGAACCTTGATGTAGTTTCTGTTATGAATTAGATCTTGTGCTTATTTGAAACTAGTACAAAAATGTTTGCACGTTAATAACACCTATGTCGACTAATTAGTTCAAATTGATACATAAGGAATTTCTAAAGGAATATGCAAGTTTAAATGAAAGAATGACAAGGATAGGCAGTGAAGACGACGAATTAGGCAGAAACCTAAGTTTGGGGGAAAAAGTAGGTTATATAAGCTTAAAAAAAAGAAAAAGAAAAAAAGGAATGTTTTATTTGAGTCTTGTGGTGGGTTAAGAAGAAGTGTAAAACATACTCCCCATAAACACAGGCGTGAGATGGAGCGTAAAACGCACTCACTAACCATCTATCTAAAAAAATGGGAAATAAGAGCAAAGAGCCCCCGTGAATGAAAAAGAAAGCATGAGTACCCTATTCGGACACCTAATCTTGGTGAATGTTTGATTTTAATTGGATTTTGCCTGTTTTTGAAATTTTTGAGTTTACACTATATGATGCCTTATAAGAGATTGGTTATGTGTTAAATTTGAGTTTGTATCAGTTAGCATGAATGTTGAGCACATACACACTATACCAGTGACAACTGTTTAAGATTCGAGGATTGATAAGGAATTATCGATTGGTTTCGGTATGAAGTGTTGTAGTGTTTGCTTGATTTCTTTGAGGTCTGAGGAATAAATTTGGATTTATGATGACTGTTGGATTTATAGGCATATTTATTTAATGCATTATATATCATGGCATTGCATTGTACAACATGTTAGTTTAGTTTTTGTGCTCGAGGACTAGCACGGTTTAAGTTTGGGGGATTTTGATAAGTGGATTTTATACCCACGACCCGGTTCCTAATTCAAGCTTAATCGGTGTTAATTCCTTATTTTTATGTTTGTTTTTACTTGTTTAGTGTTATTTTGTGTGTTGGTTTGGTGGTGTTGCTATTGATCAAAAAGAGTGGATTTAAGGTGCATTGTAGCAAGCAAAGGAGCAAAACAAGTTCAATTACAGGAGCCATGCCCGCCGGGGCGGGAGTTTTTAAGCTTAACACCCCCACCGGGGCGGGGGGTCCAAAGTCAAAAGACAGAAGACATGCCCGCCAGGGCGAGCCCTTTTCAAGGCTAAACCCCCGCCGGGGCGGGGGGTTTCCTATTACTTTTCAAATGCTGCAAGTACATAAGTTTAAGAGTTTGGGATGGCTTGGGACTCATATTGGCATGGATTTGCAGTCAGAATGCATGTCTTAGCTAGATATATTACATCTAATAACAAGATTTGAAGAGAGACACAACACAAGGCAATTAACCTTAACTGAAGACAGATTTTGGAGCAAGCATTGGAGTGAAGATTTTGAAGAGGATTTTCATATCAATTGCAGATTGGACTAAAGATAAGGGTGTTCTGAATTATTTCTTCTTCTTTAGTTCATTATTTATAATTGGAAGGATGTTATCTTTAATTAACTCAGTTTTTATTTCATTGATGATGAACTAATTTACTGTTTAGGCTTATAACGGATCTTTAAGTGGAACGATGATTATGTAGATTTGATTTTCAGTTTAATAAGTTATTCCTCAGTTTATCTATATTAATTTATGCTTGAATTTATGAATTTCCTGATCAACACTTCTTTGTGGATTTGTATGGATTCGAGAGAGGAAATACGAGTCTAGACTTAGTTAATATAGCATGTGTTCTTGAATTCTGTTAATGAATGGAATCTTGATGAATGTTAGGGTAGATATATTCTTAACATCGCTTGTAATTGGATAGAGAACTTGATCTTAAACCTTCTTTGATTGTAATTCACATAGAGATATAGTGAGTTAGTTAATTAAGGTGTTTAACTTAATTCTATCTAAATTGTGGATTTAAGTTAATATGATGTTAGTGCATCAAGAGGTGGCTAATTCTACTTTCGTGTTCTTGATTAATAAACTAGGATAGTGAATTAAACTAGAATAAAGGATAATAATCAGAGTGGAGCTTAGGGTGAAGTTGTAAGCCTAATTCTCCAATATTTGTTAAAATTTCAGTTTTTAAGAGTTGTGATTCTTTTGTGATCTTGGTATTTTTCATAATATTAGTTTTTAATAAATTTTAATCATTAAATTGGATAGTTTAATAAAATTGGTATTAATAGGAAGCTGGTAATTGTGAGGATTAATTCATACTAATTTTTCTGTGGGAACGATACTCTACTTACTATTATATTACTTGTTGACCACGTATACTTGCGTGTTGTGTGTAATTAGAAAATAACCAACAAATAACACATTCTTTTACTTTCTTCTTCATATTCATCAGCTCCGGGTGTGTAGCTTGAGCGACTTTAACTTTATCGATTAAAGTCGATTCTACTCGTATATTTGACATTATCATGTGGGTCCATAGAGTAGTTAACTCTATCTCCATCATTTATAAGTTATACGAAATGGGTCTTTGTGTTAAGGATGTCGTACTCGTAACTGCATACGATCTTCTACTCAACGCGTCAGCTACTACGTTCGCTTTACTAAGATGGTATTGAATGGTATAGTCGGAATCTCTCAATAGCTCGAGCCAACGTTTTTGGCGCATGTTACATTCGTTCTGGGTGAAGAATATTTGAGGGTTTTGTACCAGGTTCAAGGTTGATACAAAATTTGATTTCACGCTCTGGGGGTAGGCTAGGAAGTTCTTTATGGAATACGTCAGAAAATTTATTAACAATAAAAATATCATTCAAAATTGTGACTCTCATCCAAGACTTGGATAGCATCTCAGATTGATACCTATCAACTTGCCACCGTTATTCACGGCATCCCCTACGGAAAGTCTGGCTTTGATGCATCCCACACAAGGAAGTCACCAACGAAAGGCTTAGGGCTCTTTACTTATGGCTTGATATGATAGTGATTGACTTTAGTTGTTTGGTTGCTTGAATTCGTATAACATGTTGGTTAGAAATATGGAAGCTAACAACCTTACGAAAACAATCAATTTTAGCATGATGAGTAGTTAACCAGTCAATTCCTAAAATCAAATCAAATGCAAGTATTTTCAAAGAGATGAGATCAACAGGTAATGTGAGGGTGCCGATTTGAATTAAACAAGATTTATAAACAGTTGATGTAACGAATGTTTCTCCCAACGGAGTTTCAACCGATAAGTCAAAGTATAATTTCTCCAGAGTAAAATTTAAACGTTGAGCGCAAGTAGGAGAAATAAAAGAATGGGTAGAACCGGTATCGAATAAGGTATAGACTTCGCAAGAATTTATGACTAACTTACCCATGATAAATTCGTTCGGGTTCGTCGTCAAGAAAAACGCTCTCCCTTAAACTACTGACTTTGACTTTCCTGGGACAACCTTTGGTGTCACCATCCCAGCTGGACTTGACTTCTCAACACGATAAAATCGAGCTAGGTGACCTTCTCTTCTGCAATTGAAACACATTTTGGGTTGCTGCGTACAATTTGGACGGATATGTCCCTCCTGTCCGCATTTGTAACATACGACCGGTGGTCGTTCTCCTTCCTTGGAAACGGGTGTTGGTGCTACTGCCAACGTCTCTTTGTCATTATTGAATCTTCTTTTCTTAAAGTTGTTCCCACTTAATTCACCTTTCCTATTATCTTAGCCATGATCACCACCGAAATGGTTACCATTTCTGGCATGATAATTTCCGCCACGATGGTTATCATTGTTCCGATGACCGTTGCCACCGGTATGATTATTATCGTGTTGTTGGTCATTGCCTTTTGGTTGGGCTGACTCATTATCACGCTCCAATAACTGAGCCCTATTCACAACATCTGAATACAAGCAAAGTTTGTGAGAAATGAGGTATTAACGTATTTCGGGTTTCAAATCTCGCATAAACATTCGCGTCATTTGCTCCTCATTATCTACCAAATGGGATGCAAACCAGGATAACTCTGCAAACTTAGCCTCGTACTACGATACGGTCATATTGTGTTGCTCCAGCTTGATGAATTCCACTTCCTTCATGTGATGAATACTTTCAAAAAAGTTCTTATCATTGAACAATTCTTGGAACTTCTCCCAAGACATCTTTACTGCGGAAAGATGAGTTCGCTTTACAGATTTCCACCAGTAATCTGCCTCTCCTAGCAATATGAAGGTGGCAAAGGGAACCTTTTGCTCTTCGGAGCATCCCAAGACATCAAATATTTTGGTGTTCTGCTTAATCCACGTCTCTGCCTTAAGTGGTTATGGCTTTCCCAAAAACTCCAGTGGTCCCAGCTCCTTGAATTGCTTAGCAGTGACCAACCGTGAGTTGCTAGTGTTTCAACCAGCATTTTGAACAGGAGTCTCTCTCGTTTGGTGTTGCATGATTTCTAAAAAGCTCCTAAAAGTACCATCGTTCGTCATTTGGTCGGTGTTGTTGTTTACATGAGGATTATTGCCTTCCTGATGCACATTATCCTGGTTATTGATTGGCAGTGACTCAACGGTCTCATGTGCTTCATTGCTTATCTCAACAATTTCAGATATCATTCTCAAACACTACCACAAAATAAGGGTTAATTGATATGCCACATATTATCCCTATATTTTGACCGACCAATTAAAAAACAATTAAGCTTAGGTAGGTCTTACTAGCGAAGGATTTACCCGTCTCACCCCTCCTAGTTCTTGTGACGGCCCCAAATTCGGGTCCCAAATCACCACAGATATGGTACAATCATTCTAACACTATTACAATTTTTGTGGAAGGTATAAACATAAATTGTTTATACATTAAACTTACATACTTTTCCCCAAGGTCGAGTAACCTTAACTTAAAACACAATATATAACTTATTTAATACATAACATTATCATCATACATTACTATTACAAATCTAATTGTATACGTAAACTAAAGTTGGAACTGTCTTTAACATTTCCTTGTATCCGACGCGTTCATCTTAATCTGCAATGTTTTATCATGATATAGCAAGGGTGAGCATAAAAGTTACCCAGCAAGTTTAAATTCAGCAATATAACGATATATCATGATTGAAAGAGTTTGAATAATAAGCTGGCTATAATTCAACAATATAATTATGAACTAGCAGGAACAAATTTATGACTGAACAAGTATTATACATGAACAAATATATCTAAAACCAACTGGTAATGAAGGTGATCAGCCTTTCATACCTGACTTATACATGCAATATGTACAAAGTACAATTCATGGCAACCAACAATGATTAACCATAATCTTATCCAAATAAAACAACTCTTAGTAGAGTTAAGTAAAAACAAACTTGCCTGAACTGTTGATTACCGCTACGCAATTTATAACGCTTTATCCGAAGACCTAATATTAGTAATATAGATCCCCAATATTAGAATAATATCATCCCAATATAATTCTATAATATATATAGACATACATATAATAATCTAAACACATAACACATAACACACAACCCTATCAGTCTATAACGCACATAAGACTCGGTATCAAGTCAAACTATTACAGTCTCAGTTGAACCCGACATAAATCTGACATCCCGACGGTCTAGTCGGACTTTTATCGAGTCTAAGTTCAATTAAACTCTGCCTAAACACTTAATAATTATCTCAGATAATTTTAATATTAGTCAAAATAATTTTCATAAGCTCGTAATAATTTTTAAATAATTATTACCATTTATCTTGATTTTGAAATTATTAATAACGTATTTAAATAAATTTAATACTACTTAATTCTTTTATCATTGATATTTCTTTATTATCAAATATTAATAAAAATCATCACATAATATTATAATATATTTACAATATTACAAAGTAATTTTTAATACCTTAAAATCATATTTATATGATTTTTAAACACTTATATCCATTATCCGATAATTGTTTTTAATATTAAAATATTAATATTTTCATGACAAAATATCAAAAGTTATATTTTATAACTTAAAATATTTTTATAATCCTTAAATCATTTTTATATGATTTATAAATCATTAATTCTTTTTTTTCATAATTTATTTAATATAGTTATTAAATAAACTAATTATCATTAATATTGATTATTTAATGAAATTCATCACAAAATATTATAAGTCACTGAAAATATCTTTAAATATTTTCTTATATCATAATATTATTTTTCATGATTTTTCATGTATTTAAATTATTTTTAAATAATTTATTTAATATTATAATTAAATTAATTAAATATCATTTATATTCCAAAAATATTAAATATTTATGAAATATACTGAAAATAATTAAAAACTATTTTTCATACTTTAAAATAATTTTTCGAAATTTATTTAGTATTTTTAATAATTAAAAATTATTTATTTCGATTTATTAATTAAAATAATTAATTTTCAGTAATTAAATGTCGCTAAAGGGGGCCTATAGCGACAGACCCGTCGCTATAGGTGTTCTTGAGTGTTCTTGAGCAAGCCCAGATTTCTTGTCAGTCACTAAGGGGCTAGGTTTGACCAGCTTTTACTCTATGATCCTAATGTTTTCTTGGCAGGTAATGATATCAATCATGTAGTATAAATTTAATACTACAAGCTAATGCAACATTCATGGCCATAACATAACAAAGTCGTAAGATCTAAGCTGCTGAAGTCGTTGTCAGACCTGTTCTTGAGTTTCTGGGCTGCCCAGAAACTCAAGCAGGATCGAGGTACCTACTTTGGGTCATTATAGATTGAGTACTGTGTTCCATTTGTATGATCTACAAGTTTACACATGTAGTATACATGTCCGGGTACAATTTTGTATCATAATAACATCATAACATCATTACACAAGAAATATTAAGGCTGGTCAAACTACTGTCAGACAATGTGTTCTTGAAGATTCTGGGTTTTCCAGAATCTTCATCCTAGCAGTCGGTCAACGGTGGTTTGACCACTCATATCTTGGATCGTGTTACGGATCTGGTTGATCTAAAGCCTTGGATATGTAGTTTACACAACAGGCTACACGAATCAAACAACAACATTGTCAACAAATTAAACCACAGCAAGATCAGAAGGCTAGAACATCTTGTCAGACACTGTTGGGAAATCTGGGTTACCCAGATTCACATTTTCGTGCTCGGTCAACGCCGTTTGACCGCTTGTAACTTACGATCTAGACATGTTATGAACCTGATTCAAGTTTTAGAACAAAGACCACATGGCATAGAACAAATATACAACATAAAACACAACAAACTAGAAACATAGAAGGATCTATGGTGTCTGACATTTGCTTGTCAGACATTACATGAAGGTTCGAGAACAATTTCTAAAAACTTTAATTTCGAGCATCAAAATAATATGGATCTAAGTTTTGGTAACCCAGATCATCAAATGACACCCTCTAACATAACTTTAACCAACAACCTACAACATCTAACATCAAATCGTAAGATTTTAAAAATTAGGGTTCTTACCTTCTTATGCTTTGATTTTTAATTTTTGATCTTTGATCTTGTTCTTCGAAAGCTAAGGGTTGATCATAGCTTAACTTTTCTCACTTTCTCACTCTACCTTCCCGAATTTTAGAGAGAGAGAGAGTCTTGGAGAAAATGAAAATGAAAGTGGCCCTTTTCTCTCTCTTTAATCTATATAAATTATTGTATGCAATGTAATGGTTGAGGTGTTGGCTGATTTCAGTGGATTTAAGGCACATGCTAGGCTAGGTTTTGGTCACCAACTCAAATAGGGCAACAATTACAAGCAACCTTCAATTATTCAACAAAGGGCACAATAGTCATTTCACAATTAATTTTAATGGCATTCTAGTAAATTGTCAAACCCTTAGGGTTTATGGTTTGGTTTAGGGTTTAGGGTTTGAAAACCTTTAGGGTTTAGGGTTCAGAAAATCCTTAGGATTTAGAAAAATAAAATCTAGAATTTCCAAATTAGGTTTTCAAAATAGAAAATTAATATTTCTAAATTATAATTAGGATTTTCTAATTATATTAAAATTTCTTAATCATAATTTAAATCTTGCTAATTAGGATTAGTATTTTCTAATTAAAATTGCTAATTAAGCAATTAGGGTCAAAATTAGTCATTAGGGTTTATAAACATCTAATTAGGGTTTCTAATAGAAAAATAATTTTCAAATTTAGAAATTAGATTTTGTAATTAGATTAGGGTTTTTTAAGTACTAATAACTTGAAAATTAGGATGAATATTTCCTAATTAACATTAAAATTATTAAATTAACACCTAGGTTTTCCCTAATTATGATTAGGGTTTCAGATTCCTGGAACCAGAATTAGGGTTTCTGAACCGGTTTTAGGATTTCTTGTTAAACGCTAGAGTTTTCTAACCAAACGTTGATGTTCTTAATATATATCTAGGGTTTATTACAGATATCGATTATCTGGTCAACCCTTGACCCTCAACCACATACTGCACACATATACACAAAACATAATCACATTTTCCTTAATCCTGATTAATTCACCTAAATCCTTCACAGAATTTTGAAATCCTCAAAATTCCTTCTCAGAAATATCAGACGCATACACTTATTTTCTTTCTAGGTTTTAATTTTAAACCTTAAATCAATTAATAAAAATTAAAAAAAAATTCCTAAATTCTTGGGTTGTCACAATTCTAGCCTCACATCTCAGGTAAGGATCATATCCCTAAGCTTTGATACCAACTGTGCCCCGCATCCAAGACTTAGATAGCACCTCACAATGATACCTATCAACCTGCCACCATTATTCACGGCGTCCTCTACGGAAAGTCTGGCTTCTGTGCATCCCAAAACTTGGAAGTCACCAGATAAAGGCTCCGGGGCTCTTTACTTATAGCTTTGATACCAACTATGACGCCCCCAAAATAGGTATACACAAACCATTCTGTGTCACCAAATACATGGTACAAAATTCAAATACAAACTTCATTAATATAATACAAAACTTAGCTGAGAGTTTTAAACGACTATTGTCTCGTAGACAATATCCAAACTCAAATGGAGTCCTCATTACATTTATTATCGCACTATTTCATAGAATAGTGAGGACTACTATAGCCATCATCTCGGACCATCACTCCATTCCCCGACTAGTCCCAGCTATATTCTCATTTCCTGAAGAGAACAATGAAAGAAAAGGGTGTGCTCAACTAGCCCAGTAAAGATTATTATGACTAAGATAATGTAGAATAAATTATCTTTAGTCTTCAACAGTGTTAAACTGATAGAATACAATAGACAACAAGTTTAACTGCAGTGGAACAAACAATCCATTAGAAGAGTCAAGTAGAGCCTAGTATCTACTATCTTCTATGATTTAAAAGTGAAATGGGACGAATTGTTTAAGTTGTGATTCTGAGGACAGAATCCTTTTAAGGGGGGAAAGATGTGACAAACGAGATTTTGTAATTTAATTTTAATATTTATTGAATTAAATAAATATTTTTCGATGAATTAATTATTAGATTAAATAATTAATTGATGAAGTTGTGTTAAATTAATTTAATTATATGTGTCATATTTATTAAATTAATGTGGAGAATTATTATTATTCAAAGTATGTAATTATGTGAGCTTATTGTATTAAAAGAAATATTTAATAAGCCTAATAGTATTTTAATTAATTCAATAATTAATTAGAAATTTAATAATTTGACATTATTAATAAATGAGAAATTTAATTATGTGACTAAGTGGATTTATGAGAAATTATTATATTTTATTTAATTAAATTAAATAAGATATTGGATTTATTTTATAAAGGAGTGTGACATTATTTAAACTATATTATAAAGTTAAATTAAATTAATTGGATATAAACCTTTAAGGCTAGCCAAACGAGGCCTTAAGAGGAGTTGGGGGCAGTTAAACCACGTATGGAGTAACTGACCTCAACTCTGCGCATAAAGGGTCAGTTGTTTTCCTTTATTATATACGTCTTATTATTCTTCTTCATTTTTCTAAGTTCATCAAAGCATCACAGAGATAGTTTGAGAAATTGTTGAGAGAGTGTGTGAGTTGTGTGATTGAAGAATTTGAGAAGGGTTTCAAATTCTACTCCTCTACGCTTTGGTAATCTCTTCAACCCAGTTCATTTACGTCATTTAAAGTTTTATGAATATAGCTTTCAAAATTCTGTAAAGTCTCTGTAAATGGAAAATTGTGTTGTTATATGGATATATGTAATAATATGATTAGCATAACATGTTTTATTATATATTATATAGGTTTCCATATCATTAATTTCATAATATTAGCGTATGTTATGGCTTCAAAAGTTACAGAGTGTTGAATTATGGCCATATGGCCCTTACACACAAATTTAATGCGTCAATCATATATTATCCCTAAATTTTGCACTTTTATATAATTATGCATGTTAAAACGAAGAGAACAAAACTTGAATGGATGGAATTGGTGTTATAACGAATCTGTAGTGTTAAATTTTATGATTTATGTTCAAAACCTTCAAGAACATCAAGAACAGTGAAATTTGCATATTTTAATTATGTAATTATGTGTTTTAATGGGTTAAAATCATTCTATAAATGTTGGGTAATGATTATGTATGAATTCTAACATGTGGGTATGTTAAATTGGTGAAATTAATGATCATGCAGTGTTTATTTCACTGAACTCTGTGTTCTTCGCGAACTGAGAATCAAAATCTGGAGTTTCGCGCCGCGGCCCCAACTCCAGAACTGAAGTCCCGCGCCGCAGCACCAAGTATCCGGCCGCAGCACCACGGCGCAGCAGCGCCAAGACATAGTACAATAGTGGCGTCGTAGCGCCACTTAGCAGAATGTCTAGAAATGCAAATTTTTTTAAGTGTTCAAGTATAGAAATGTAATAGTAACTCAACCTAATGAATATAAAATTAGGTTAAACGTATAATGAGGTGTTAAAATAAATTCTTAACACGTCCATAACACAATTACGTGTGAATTGAACGATTGAATGCATTGTTAGCTTATTGTTCGTGAAGTCTTAATTTTGACAATAAGTGTAGTAATTGACTAAGTATAGTCATGAATTCGAGTTAGACAAAAGAATAAACTTATGATGACTAGTACGTTATAATTGACTGGTATTATGAATGTAAATGATATGTAGGATTTAAATCAGGGAACGAGTTTAATTAAAGTGTAATCTATGCACGAGGCAAGTTTCCTAACTCTACTTGTTATTGTTATATAAGTGATGAATTCACCTTTCTACATTGAGCAAGTTCTCATTATTATTGATCAAGTCTGTTTTATTATATTAAAGCCTATTAATCTTTCAAGCATGATGCTGTTATACAATACTTATTCTATTGTATACCTTTTGAGATTTTATTCAAGTTAAATATTCAGTTACTGTTAAACTTTGTTAGACTAGCGAAACCTTAATGATTCGACTAGTCCATAGTTGATGAGTGTTCTAAATTTCAGAACCCTTGATGAATTATCCAAACCAAACTTCCTTTGGTGCGGACTCAAATGTCAAACTGAGATGAACAACCCTGTATAGGGGATTACTTATGTGTTAGCGTTACGATATTGTGCACAGTATGGTACTAAGGGTTGATCCCCCTAAGTACGAGAAGAAGAGTCCATAGTCTTATGACTGTTAAAGGTTTCAAGTACAACCCTTGATAACCTAGGACATAGTTCAAGATCTTATGACCCTCAGAAATCTTTTGAATTCTTGTTATTCATTCTTGATTCAAAAGTTGAGCTTTTATTTCAGAAGTCCTTGATTCACTCGCATGTTATTATACTTTTATTTCATTATTATACTTGTGGGCAATCGTGCTCACTCTTGCGTAATAATAACATTGCAGTTAAGAACGAAAGAACCGACGAGTCTTCTTCTAGCAAGGGCAAGGGTAAAGCTATTAAGTGATGAAGACGTGTTATTAAATTTTAACAATGTTATTGTCAAGACTTGATGTTGTTTAAGACTTATTATTTGTTTATGTTTCCGCACAGATGTTTAAGGTTAGTATGACCTGGGATTGTATTTATTATTCAGATGTTGTAACCCCATAAGGGGAGGATTTATTTCTATCTATTGCATGGTTTGCATTTATTATGGGTAGATAGCTATATGATGTTGTGAACACCAAATCATGTGGGAATGGAAGTACCCGGATTTGGGGGTGTCACAAAAAGTTTATCATCAATTTTATCGCTGAGACTCATTTCAACAAATAATCCACATCACTGAATTATTTATGCACTACGGGCTAATGATATTCATTATTATCACATCCACGAATCATCCATGCACTACGGGCCAAGGATATTCGTTATTATCACCAATGGTCATGGTCATTGTGACACCCCCAAATTTGGGTACTTCATTCTCCTAAGACTTGGTGTTCACTTTCCATACATTCATACTATTTACCCAAATAAAATAAAATTTAAACCATAAATCCTCCTTTTAAAGGGTTACATCATTAATCCAAAAATATCCATGGTTGTCTAACCTTAAACATAAATTAAGTGCGAAAATAAATTATTACATCACATCATTAATTTCAAAGTCTATCATCATAATAATAAATAAAATTATAAGTCTTCATCACTTGTACATTTTTCTTTTTCCTTTGCTAGATGTAGGCTTATCTACCTTCTCAACTTTAGCTGCAATAATTATATTTATTCAAGAGTGAGCAAAACAAATGCTCACTAGATATGACAATGAATTAACAAGATAATAATAATTACCAATGAATAGGCTCATCAAAACTGAATAGTATTCTATCAACGATAACCAAAGACTGGAATCAAAATATGGAATATATATCTTAGGGTCATAGGACCACGAACTATGTACACAGTTGCAAGTAATCTTTCAGCTTCAACTTTAACAGTCATAAGACTATAAGGACTCCTCGTACTTAGGGGGATCAGCCCTTCATACAATGTATTGTGCACAAATATTTCAACGCTAAGCGTAAATTATCCCCTATTAATAGGGTTGTTCATCTCAGTATTTAGAGTACAAGTCTGCACCAAAGAAAGTTTGGTTTGGATAAGCTTTCAAGGGAAATTTGAAGTTTAACGATCGTCAACTAGATGACTAGTTGAATCAATAGTGTTTGATAACACAACAGTTGATCAATAGTAACATAATATGGAAGAATGAATAAGTGTAAGCGAACTAACTATATTTTTAACTCATGCTTAGAAATAACTACAAGGCATAGGTATTGAATGACAACAAACCTTGCTTGAATAATATTAAGCTAGAACTATGAATTACAGATTATACTTTAAATAATAGCAAGCTGAAAATAAAGCTTACTCATTATGGAAATAGTTTGTGCCAAGTAAATGAGATAAGATAGTTCAACATTAGAAATTAGAATTAAAGATAACTGCATTCATAATATCCGAAAGACAATAAAGAAACTTGTCTAACAATAAACAAGTTAGAATGCGTCAATAAATATTGGAACTCAAACTTGTTCGAATAAAGTTAAAGTCATAGCTAGCGTGCTCAAATAATGATTAGGAATACAAAAGTTCGCTTAATGAATGGTTAAAGTAAGAAACTTATTTAACGTACATGTAGGGCTTATAAAATTGCTCAACCAATAGAATGAAGTTACACAATGTAATAATAGAACTAACTCAATGAAAGTTTAGAATTAGAAAACTTACCTCGAGCGTAAGCTAAAATATCAAAACTCACGTTCACCTATACACACTATTAAAACAACAACATCTATTAGGCATACCAATATTCATTTTTTTCAATATTAAACGTATTACTAGCTAAATTTGTTATTTTAGCACAAGTTTTAAGCTACCATATATATTTCAGAATTCCCAAGTGTTAACATCACAACACCTATCTAACATTCATTGTATAAACTAAGTTACACATAACACGTTTGTAACTTACTAATCACTTTTACAACTTTGAATTTACAATGTACCTAACATGACTCTGTTTAACCTTGTTGTTACATGATTTTCATGTTAACCTAACATTAAGCTAAGTTACATTGAACGTCCAAAGTCTGCAGAATTAGCAGACTTCACTGTCTGAGACTGGGCACTGGCGCGGCCGTGCCAGTTTTACACTGGATCACAGCGCGCACGCGCGGCAGCGCGCCAGCACGGTAGCGTGCCCGCACCAGGAGGCAGCGCGCTCGCGCGATGCACCAATTTTAGTTTTGCATAACGTGATTCGACACAATTTTTTAGGTCAACTAACACGAATTTCACCCACAAAACAGTGAAACCAACATCTACAATGGATATAAAACTATCACAAACATGATTGCTATCATATTCAACCAATTACAACAATTTAACAACAACTTAAGCTAATTTAATTTCTCAAATTCTATATTTTCATATGAAAACTCTATTTTTGACATCTCTTGCAAAAATCTTCACTGTAATCTCTATACTTGGCCAAATTGCTTCGTTCAAATTATGGTGTGCTCATTTCTTAATTAACTAGCATATACAAGACTCAATTTACAGTTTAACATATGAATTGACCATCAAAATTGGTACTTACATGAGCCATATGAAAAAAATACATACAACATACACTGTCGTTAATTTTTCTTCTACTGTTAACCGAATTAGAATGAAATTTCATGTTAAAGCATAAACTCTAGCATCATAAACACATATACTCACCGTAATTCAGTTTTCTACAACAATTCAACACATTTGAAATTCACAGAAAATATACAGTTTGCCGAAGAACATATGTGTGTGTGTGTGTGTGTATATAATACTAAGGTTTAGATACAATACCTTCAATTTGTTTGAAATCCTTATTAGAACTATTTAGAATCCACAACTCTCAATTCTCTCTCAAAACCTCTTAAGCAATTCTCTCAAAAACCCTCTTTAATTTTTCTCTGTAACTTTTCTTAGGCTTAGTCTTAGACAATATAGATTATAAGTAAAACTAAACTGACAACCTTAATACGCCAACTTAATAAAATGTCAGTTACAACAAAACTAACGTATAAATTATAAATATACTAGATTTATTATTTTAATTTATTTTATTTTATTTATATAATTCAAAATTAAACAGGGAATCCAAAAACCATAGGACTTTGTTTGGCAAATCATTTAAAATTAAAGAGTTTATATCCTTAAGCATTGTTTGGGTAAAACTAGATTAAAACTACTTTAATTTATTGTAATAACTCCTTATACTTTAGTTATTTGTCACACTATATTTAATCAAGCTTTCATACTTAATTTATTTAATTTAAATAACAATTAATTAAATAAATCACTTAATCACATAACTCACTACAAATAATTAACCATCAAATTGAAATATCAACATAATAATAATTTTCTTAACTCGTTAATTATTTATTTAACAAATAATTAACCAAATAAAATCAAATCAATTAAACAAGTATATATTCAATGATAAATATATCCATTAAATATTTATATAACTCAATAAATATTTAATATTACAATTAAAAAATCTGGAATGTTACAGTCATGCCAAACAACAATTCATCTTTGCACCCTTGGCCGAAGAGAACTCATTGCCATGATCATACTAACAACTGTCCATCAATGTACTACGGGCCAATAAGGACTTTTACCCCATTATTTATAACATTACAGGTCATGATTATACTGATACATAGTCATAATCATACCAATCAACAGTCCATCTATGCACTACATGAAACAACCTGGGTCAAATCCCGAGTCCGAAACAAATCTCGGGTCAAATCCCAAGTCCGAATCGAATCAAATCCATCAAAATAAGGCCCCAAACCACTGGTCTAATAGTATCTTCCTGGGTCATCTTAGCCCACCACAGGCTCCCAAAAGGTCATGACTTGAAGGTACTATTGGTGGTAACTTATTTCCTTATATACAGATAAATTTTTCTCCTATCTTTCGATGTGGGACTAGGTTGTTACAAACTCCTCCACTTAAATTTTTGACGTCCCCGTCAAAACCGATCACACACACGGCCCAAAGATCTTTGCCTCTCTAGCAATTATGGGATAATAATGGCTAACTTCGTGTCCCCACCTCCGGACCTCCATCTCTCTATTGTGGGATAATACCACCAGCCTTCGTGTCCCCACCTCCGGTAACCCGATCGGATGACCCGACCAGAGCTTTCAAGAGTCGGGTCTGATACCATATGAAACAACCCGGGTCAAATCCCGAGTCCAGAATAAATCGCGGGTCAAATTCCAAGTTCAAATCGAATCAAATCCATCAAAATAATACCTCAAACCACTGGCTCAATAGTATCTTCTTGGGTCATCTTATCCCACCACAGGCTCCCAAAAGGTCATGACTTGAAGGTACTATTGGTAGTAACTTATTTCCTTATATAAAAATAAATTTTTCCCCTATCTTTCGATGTGGGACTAGGGTGTTACACTACTAGCCAAGGATGACTATTATCACAATATAAGCGCGCATGAGAATGATGACAATGATAAAAGTATCAACCAAACAAAATCAAGGTTAAATATTAAGGATTTTTAAATTATCCAGAGTTTAAAAATGTCCAAATTGACAACATGATAACTGCTTTGTGGAGTAAAATTTAAAAATAATATCCATGTATCAAAAATAATTTGGATAGAAAAAAAAATCAATTTTTTGGGTGAATAATACCCGAGTGAATAGTATCTCGTGAATAGTACATCGTGAGTAGTACCCCATGAATAGTACCCCGGCATGAAAAGATTAAAATTTAACAAGGATGTTCAGAAAAATATTCCCGTGAAAAGATGCTCGATAAAGCACAAATTTTAAGGATATTCTACTAATTTCAAGGAGTATAGAATCAATACTTAACAAAATGAGTGTAGAATTCAGAATCTGAAACGAAATAATATTACTTACATGCTACAGAGTATGAAAAAAAATATTATTTCTTACGAATATTGAACAAAAATAATATCCCTTGCAACTGTTGAACGAAAATTATATTCCTTACGAATATTAAACGAAGATAATATTCCTTACGAATATTGAAAGAAAATAATATTCCTTACAAATATTGAATGAAAATAAAATTCCTTACGAATATTAAAAATAATATCGTAAGTGAATATGAAATAAATAATACCCCTTACCTTAAAAGGAGAGTATTCCGACTTGTATAGCGGAGATATTCTTGAAGAAAACTTGTATTGTTTTCTACACTCAAAACTTCCTTAAACTCTAAAGAAATACGCTCAATATTATAGAAGAAGAATTCTCTGATTCTGCTGTGGTTTTCATTTCTAAATTGAGCATCCTATTTATAGGAGAATGGCAGGATAATATTTTAGAAAAATAATCACGGACTGCACAGTGAAATTCAGACGATTTCACGGGTGAAGAATACTAATTTTTTTTTACTATACAGCACTATGCAGTACTATGCAACACTATGCATAATAAAATATAATATATTCTATTTTACAAAAAAAACAAAACTTATAACATATATATATATATACATATATATATATATATAATAATAGTAACCCCCCCCCCCCCGTGACATTAATAATTTTATATATATATATATATATATATATATATAATAAAATTGAGATAATTTTCTACCGATAATTTTGAAAAATGGGTAAGTAGTGGTCCATATAATAAGCCAAATTTATAACAAATACTTCATAAAAAAAACCCTCTATTTATCTCAAATCACTTGGCTTCTCAAAACATATTTTTCATAACATTTATTCATCATTAATATTATAACTCGCAATATTTACAACCAGATCGTTCTCAGGAAAGAGGGGGCTTTTCGATAAGGATTTTTCCTTATTGGCGCGTAATTAGGTGACCAAATCCCTTTCCTTGACAGAACTTTCTAGACATCGTCAATAATGAAAATAATAATATGAATAATTTTGTCGTCTCAATTATTGATTTAATAATATAAAATATTATGCAGATGATACTGTGACAATAATTGAATCAATAATATGAGATATTATGCATCAACTACTGATGCAATAATTGAATAAAATTGAGTGACTTCTCACATAAGCATCAATAATCAAAGATATTGTACAATACATTGTGCTACTATGCAACCACGCGTATTACTGTACTTTTATCACCGGGTATTTCAACAGTTAACGGTAAAACTTTTGCCGTTATTTTTATAAAAAGTTATTTCTATTATTTTCTAACTCCAATAGTAATTCCGTTGTGGGATCCACCAATGATTGTGTCGTCATACGAATATTCCCTGATAAAATGAATATTCCCCGACCAAACGAATATTTTATAACAACTTGCTTACTTTGCAAAAATTTATAAATATTACCCATAACTATAATATTATATCAAATCCACACCATAATATTTAAAATGATATTTGGAGAAAATTAATCTTTATTCATAAAATTTGGGGTCTTATATAAATGCATGGCTTAAGATACCTACAATGAACATAGACAACTTTCATAATATAAAACATTGCACAGGTTAGAAAACTTACATTGTTATAGATCCCTTACATAAAGTAAATGCATAGGGTAGGGATACTTGCACAATAAAAGGGTATAGAAACTTGCATAATATAGTTCAAAAACTTGCACAATCATATACTTGTTTGTACAAAATAAAAGTAGTGCTTAAGGTTTAGTTACTTGCTCAATATAAAATAGAGTTTGGATACTTGCCTTGATAGATGTGTACTGCCACACAACTTAATATGACTTCTTTGGAAAGACCTATCATTAATGAGATTGATCTATCAATTAGCATCACATATCTTACTTATTATACCATTATTCCATAATAATTTATCTAACAGGTAATCACATAATCAAACACTTTAAATCTTTAATAATGTTATTATCCTTTGATAGTAAATCAATCACTAAAGCATATACATTAAGACTTAACATTTACTCTTTCATTTTATAAGTTTTTCTTTAAAATCTAATTAGTCAAATACTAATCCAGTAACTTAGATTATTCAAACCAACCAATCCAGCAACCTGGATTATCAAAATATACCAATCCAGCAACTTGGATTGCAATCCAGCAAACTAAGTTCTAATCTAGCAAACTGGATTCAAACTAGATTCCAAACCAATAACCAGATGGCCAATCTAGCAAACTATATTGCAATCCAACAAACTGGATTCCAGTCCAACAGACTGGATTCAACTGGTTTTCAATCCAGTAAGCTGGATTCATTAATTCCTTTCACAAAAATACCAAATCAACTTATTATTTTTATATCATTTGGCCAAACGTATATACATATATTCCATATACAAAAATCATTTTTAGCTCGTAGCTTAAGAAATTAGCCTTATTAAGCTCAACTAAAAAAACTCCCATCTCTTGCCATATCTTACACGTGTTAACGTGAACCTCCAATTTAAATTTCGGGCCATCAGAGTTATAGAACTCCGGTTACAACGGTTTTTGTCAAAAAAAATCCAAATATTGAAATGGCCATAACTTGGTCAATTTAAGTTGAAATGAGCTCATTTTTGGACAAAAGCTACTTTATATCATATATTTTCATGTTCCAAAAGGCCGAAATTTATTTCAAAAATTAAATGGCCAAAACTTTCTTTGCAAAATCTTGGGCAGTTTGTTTTCCAAAAAACCAACTTTTGCCTACTTTGCCAAAAACAGTCCATACAAAAATCTACAACTCCTTTTTCTGTGATTCCACTTTGGTTTGAAAGATAACTTATCATATTATCATCCCAAATTTTTTCAGAATTTTTGAATGTCAGAAAAATAACAAAACTGCCTCTGGCAGTGACTTGCCAAAAATAGTTTATTTCTCTTTCTAAAAACTAAATTATTTTTGCTAAAACAACCACTACGGCTTGTGAACTCAACATTTTTGAGTGCTACCACTTGGGTTTAGTAGTTAACTTACATATCTAGCACTCCTCTTTGACGGATTGCAAAAAGGTGTAGATCAAATACGATAGTTGATCAAAGGAAGAGAAAATTAGGATTTTCAAACATAAAAAAAAACTAATTACTTTTCTCTCCTTTTGATTCACTTTTTAACACTCATATATGTTAGATCTAAACATGAAATCATATAAAACATGTAAATCTATAGTTTTCAAGTTGAAAAATACAAACTCAATATTCCATTAAACAAACAACAAAAATGGAAATAAAAGATTTAAACTTAAAGTTTATACCTTGATGTATGAGATGAACTTAGGGTGTATCAATGGTAAAACTCCCTCTTCTCCCTCTTTCCATCGAATTCTCTCTCTCTCTCTAGCTTTGCTTTGTTAGTTAAAAGAAGATAATGAAATGAAAGAAAAGATGAAAGAGAATTAAATAGGATGAGATGTATTTTCCCCACCTTCTTTCCCTTTCTCTCTCTTTAATTATTACAAATTGCTTACTAGCTTGGTAAAATGTGGTGGCTTCATAATAGTTTTGACACCTAGCTAAGTTGTGGGTAAATATCTTTTGAAAGATATGGTTTGGAAATGATGATATGCATTCCCCTTCTCTCCTCTCTCTCATAGCCGGCCAAGTGGCCTTAATATCCTCTATGTTTTATTTTGTTTTTATAATTTCTTATTTAGTATACTAAATGTCCAAAATGCCTCCCTTCAATTGGGTTAAGCTTGGGCCATTTTATTTGATGCGTTGGGCTTTTAAATTAATTCTTTGGGCCATAGAAAAATTAACATCTTCCAATACTTTTCATTTTATCTTACCCTTATTATTTAATTAGGGTTTCCATTCACTCATTTATAATTTAAATAATCACCCATGTACAATAAATTTGTATAACCCAATTAGACTTGCTTTACTAAAGTTATAAAATTAACTAATTGAGATATATAAAATAAATCTCTTTAGGGTTAGTATATATTTTAAATACTAACATTATTTCATATTATAACCCTTAGGTAATTTAATTACCATACCTAATATATATATTAGGTTACATAACTTTATTTTTAATTCTTTTTATATACAAAATAAATGTATACACATTATATAATGAATATTTATTTGTCGCGTACACTATTCCACATAATTCATAACACAGTTATCATTATTGATAAATTCTTATCATATTTAAATACTCACATAATCATATAATCACTTTATATAATTCATATCAATAGTTAATAACTTAAAGACTGTAAATCTTTTTTAATTTACCATTCAAGGTTAACATGCAAGCTATGTTAATTCTTAACATAACTTATCATACTCTCCCTTAATCAAATCGATTAAGTATTCACCTTAGTTAACTTAAATAAATAAATTAACTATCTTGCTTAATTCATATTGCATATGTTAAAAATATTGCGGATACCAATAATTATAATAATTAATAAAAAAAATTTTAAAAAAATCATTCATAAAAATATAGTCGTTTAAAATTCTTAGTCCTTACATACATGTTATGTGTTCATAACTAAGTATGCTAAGGAATGAGACAAAACCAGGAAAAGCAAAGCTCAGCTCTTGTCTGGCCAGGGGACAGCTCAGCTGTGCCATCCCTAAGCCTAACTAGAGCGCAGCTGCGCCCTCCTGCAGTTTTGTCTGACTGTTTTATTTGTGATCTAAAACTTGTAACATGTATATAATACTACTTTAAGTCATAATACATGATTACCATGATGTTTAAAGTGTTCTAAACCATAATGGTTATGTGGTACCAAGAATCTAAAGATTTTTATAAACTTTCTTAAAATTTTCCACAAGCTAAGTAAATGGGGGTTATGTAACTATGCGAGGTGATAACATGCTAATGTGTCATTTCATTTTAGTTATTAAGATAGAAATAGATGTATGCATTTAACTTATGTGATCGAATATGTATGAGGTTGTTGGTTTATGGAAGTTTGACTAACTAAGAAATACGTTGGTTACATAACTATGATATAATAGGATTTTCGAATAGATTGGTAACCTATGCTTAAGGCAAGTTCCCTAACTTTATTCTTATATTGAATGCAAGTATCTAAACCTTATCTCATATTGTTTAAACTTTGAATCATTGTTATACCAACTGTATCCATATTGAGCAAATTTCTATATTCGTATGAATCGTTATTCATATTCGAAAATGTATTATATATCTTGATTAATGTTGCATGGAACTTATTGTTCCAAAATGTATTGTAAAAGTTGTCTAAGCCATTTGACTCAGCTAGACTAATATCATATGTTAGAAAATGCTTCAAACCAATTGTCTTGTACGAAATCTTATAAATCTACTAAGATGAACAACCCTTATTGAAAGGGAAAATTTTATATTATCGGGGAACCGATGTGCGCACAAACAACATGTTTAAATGTTATGCATAACGTAGGGTACTTCAGGTTGATCACCTATTGTACTTGTTTATATTGGATTATCGATTTAATACTATTAATTCTAGTAGAAGTTCTTGGTCCATAGTGACTACTCAGTGTTGAAACCCTTGAATTTTTTAAAATCTTTAGGTCTATAATGACTCAGCATTTAACATTCAAAGGACCGTTTTGAAACTATTAACATTCCCTTGTTACATCATTATTCATTAACTCTCGAGTTATCCTTGATTAATATACCATTGAACTTATTAACTTTATATTATGTCTATTCACCCTTATTGTTATATACTTGCTGGGCAAACTTGTTACTCATTCTTGTTTTCTTTAAACCTTTCAGTTAAGGCAAAATGTGCTGAAACCTCAGGAAAATATAAGGGAAAGGGCAAAGCTACAGATTAGTTGTAGTCCTTTGCGCTTGTAATAAAACTTGTTTAATATTATGTATTAAGTATATTTTGAGTTGTGATGTATTAGTAACAGTTACGAAACCTTAGGACAAAAATATTTATGTTATAATAATGTAAATTATTCTATTATTCCGTTGTGTGGGATTTTGGTATGTTATTAGAGTTAGAACGTGAAGCACCGAGTTCGAGTTATAAGTGTCTGAATTTGGGGGCATCACAAGTGGATTCAGATGAGGCACTTGTAGCTATGTTTGAAGATAGGACCAGTCTTGCCTACAAAAAAAGGGTATATAGTTTAGTCCTGGCGTACACTAACAGTATGCATGATGTGCAATGTGTTAGTTTTTAGGGTTTTTTTAATGATTTCTTGTAAAACAAAGGTTAGTTGTTTTGATGACATGATAGGATGACGTGGTTCGATATTTGACACGAAATTTACATTTGACAGGAATTGACATTTAATATTTGACATGGAATTGAAATTTGACAGGAATTAAAAGGAAAGGCATGAAGAGACTTCCCTTTGCATTTAGTTTATCAGAGGCTGACCAATCTTAGGTTACTCTCACGGGCTTTTTAGCATGAAGGTTCCCAGATCATCACAATCTATTAGATGAAAATTTAATCTGATCTTTCAATTGGAGAGGATCTGAGTGGCGCATTTCCTAATCCTCGAGGGATTATGCTCCTCTTGAGTCAAATAATCAGCAACCGATGGGTTTGCCTCCTGGTAGAGGAATCACATAACATACATTCACACACATCACATCTCACCGAATGCATGATGACATTGTGCAAAACACTAATACAAAGCGCTGTAAATAAAGCATTCATTCACATCCATTCAATGTAAAGACAAAATTCACATACATGCAGATAAAAGGGAATTGAAAAGATTGAAATGCAGCTTAAGCCCTCTATTATCCCCAGCAGAGTCGCCACCTGTCGATGCCGTGTTTTTCCCTTTTCTATTTATTGCTTACTACCATTTATGTGATATACATTGACTTATCTTGCAAGGGTGTATTTTTTTAGAAAATACCGACATAAATGTCGACGATTTGAAAATATTGATTTTAATGCGATTGGACTGAATTAGACAGAGTCGCCTGTTCATATGAGTTTAAATGGATGTATCAACTAATCCGAGTTTTAAAA
Organism: Panax notoginseng; assembly: GCA_016801055.1. Classification (NCBI taxonomy): domain Eukaryota; kingdom Viridiplantae; phylum Streptophyta; class Magnoliopsida; order Apiales; family Araliaceae; genus Panax; species Panax notoginseng. Next base: position 137,426,776 of record CM029019.1, read on the forward strand.
GGTTTTCGCAATATGGCCCAATATGTGACTCTATTTAATTGGTCTTGAACTCAAGATTCATAAAGTTGGGGGCTTGCTTACGTAATGGGAAGGTGTTAGGCACCCCCCGACTTTCGTGAAACACGGTTACAGCTACTTTTTCATTCCCGATGCATTGTGTGTGTGTGTGTGTTGAAAGCTTTTGATTTGCTTTGCAAATATGTTTTGTGCTTTATTTTGAAAGTAGTGCTATGCCTCTTTGGAACTATGTACAAAGGGTTTAATTTACATAAAATTTCAGTTTTAACAGATAAAGCATATAAAAGTGAGGTTTTGAAATCTAATTTTCAAACCCTTTTTCTCAAATAGGAATTGAGGCCTTTGATACTTCCTTTTATCTTATATTGAGCCTTTCTTTTGATCCTAAAAGTGGCTTCGTTTGATTTTATTGAGATGCGAAGCATCTTTGGGGGTGGTTTAGAACTCGGGATTCTTATTGTTTGATTTTTCTCAAGTCTATCCATCCCGATGCAATTTATATTTTATAAGATCTTCATTAATTTGATTTGAAAATCCTTTTGAGTGACGAAATGAAAACTAGAAAATACTAGGGTCGGGCTCCTTATGGGCATGAAAGCCATCGAAGTAAGCCCGAGCACCACATACATGTTTTCACTATTTTGAGAGCCTTAAATCTAGATAATCGTTTTAAGGTCTTGCATTTACATGTACACTCGATTACAAGCTGGCATTTACAACTTAAACAAGTCCATTTTAGGAACAAAATCTAGACCCATTGATTGAATCATCAATTTTTTGTAGTTCCTAGGCTCACATGAGTATTCAAAGCTTGCACGATGAATTTTTAAACATATTATGTACAAAAAAACTAAAAAACTTCGCTAAACAAATGATTTATTGAACAAATACTTGTATGCGATTAAAAAAACATCGTGTTTCCTCTACATACAGATCTAGGGTCGCGTGGATGCTAAATATTTATAAAAACTAGAAAGTAAACTAGATTTGTGCATATCTTAGCCATTCTAGCTTCTAGGTTCAAATTTTACAACTGTTGAACTGGTTAAAAGCTAGATTTGGCTAGATCTAGTCAATACAACCCCAATATTAACTATTTACACAAAATGAATGGTTAAAAAACCAAATCTATGTCATACAGAGGCATATCTATACATATATAGTACTTATATGTATAGCAAAACAAGAAATAGAAGTAGATCTGAAAAGATCGTATAGTTTGGCACGAGATTGGCTATCGAACAGCTTTTGGCGCCTTTTAACTCGATTTTCACCGATTAAAACTTGATATGTTTTAGTATATATGTATAGAAGTATTTACATAAGAGATTTACAAAGTTAAAAGCAAGATTTGAGCTATTTCTCACTCTAGATCTCGAATTTTCTCTCTCATGGGCCCTCTCTCTCTCTCTCTCCTCTCTTCTTGAAATGAGCTGCTGGGGGTTGATATATATAGACCTAGCCAGCCACGAGTTTACCTATAACGATCCAGAATTTTTGTATGTAATTTAAAATATTTATTGAATTAAATAAATATTTTAGTTGATGCGTTTATTGTTAAATAAATATTTGATTGATTTGATTATTTATTAGTTAAATAAATAATTAATGAGTTGTGGGAAATTAACTTAATTAAGTGTAATTTATTAATTAAGTTGGTATTTAGTAATATTGTATTTTGAAGTTAATTAAATTAAATGAGTGTTGAATTAATTATTATGTTACATAGTGGTAATATTCTAATTTAATTTAATAATTAAATTAGAGAGTTGATACTGATTAAATTAGTTGTTATAATGTTGATTTATTGATGATTATATGATTTTATAAGTTGTGCATATTTGATTACGCTAATGTATGGTTTAAATCGTAATTTAATTAAAAGGTGAATTGTTTATTAATTATAATGTTGTTCTAATTTAATTTAATAATTACATTGGATGTACTAATTTGTTAAGTAAAATTATAATTTATAGTGGAAATTATAATTATATGTCAAGTATTAATGGATTTAAGAATTTAATATTTGTTAAAAGTGTGACAAATGAACCATATTATAAAAAAATATATATTAAAATAAATTAAAAAGGGGAAATAATAGTGTTTGTCAAACATGGCCTTGAGGTTTGAATTTTTGTAAGTGTTAAAACTTTTATTCTTATAACTGATATGGGTTATTGTACATATTATAATATATATATCAGTTTATTTTCTAAGTTACGTAAATGTTATATCAGTTTTCTTCCTACACCTATTTGCAAACAAAGAGTTGTGAGAGAGAGTGAAAGCTATTGAGAGAATTTGTGTTCTTTGTGATTTGAGAAGGAAATAGAGAATTAACAGAGAAGGAAATAGAGAATTAATAAAGCTATTATAATCATCTTTGCTAAGGTTAAGAGGAATCAAAAGATAATCATCTCGTTTTATATTTTTAGTTGTTGTTCTTGAAGTTTTATTCACTATTAATGGTTTTGATGAATGATTTGTTGAGAGAATGGTTATATATGTATTTTTGGTTGCAAGTAATATGTTATATAACATCTGTAGATGAGTTTTCGATAATTAAATTTGTGAAACATGTTTTAAGTGAAGATTTGGATTGTGTTGGATGTATATACAAAATAGCTTAGTTTGGAGTCTAAAATTGGTGGTCAAATCAAGCTAGAATCTGTAAATTATTCATGGTTTATGTTAGTATGTTAAGAAACAAAAATAGCGCAAGTTGAATGTATCAATTTGGTTAAGAAACGAATTCGTAGTGAATGAATTCGCTAAACATGTTAAAACATGAAAATTTAGTATAAACATGAGTTTTGGGTCGAGATTTGGATTAGTTAATGTTTTTGTAAATTGTTGATTCATTGGTATATTGTAGTTCTATGAATTACGAATCCATAGAATCTAAAACGGACTAATTTGGATGTGTATAGCTGGAGTTATTCAGATTAGAAGGAAAAAAAAGGTCAAAAATTGCAAGAACAGTAAACTGCTAATTCTGGTTCTGCTAATAGGTGCAGCTGCGCTGTGCCCTAAATCTATTGGGGCATAGCTATTCTCTTGGGTGTAGCTACACTATTTCCAAGGCTTATTTAAGCGCAGCTGCGCTCATGGAGTGTAAGGTGGGACTGTTTTAATCTCCTTTGGTAAAACGGCCATAACATTTTCATACGAACTCCGATTGAGGAGATTTAAAATGATTCGGAACGATAACGAGTAGACCTACAACTTTCATACTTCAGGTTTTTTTTATTGGAGGTCGGAAACAGGGGTCAAAATGGTCATCTTTGGGACTGATGTGAATTCAGAGGCAATCAGAGGGCATCGAGCGTGCACGTGTGCAAGTGAAGTGCTTCAGACGATAAAAGATGTTGTTCTAAGTTATAAAACATGAATATTATGAAGTATAATGATGCTTAACATTAATAAATGATGTATTAGATAAGTTGTATAAGCATACACAGGAGAGACGAATCGGGCATGTGACAAATGAACATCGAAACATCGTGATAAGTGTTAATGAACTTAAAAAGTGTTTCAATTCAATTAAAGTGAACATTATAAGATATGGAATGGGGTTAATATAAAACTAATAAGGAGTTCTCATAAGACTTAAACACTTAAATGAATTTCGAGTATGACTATGAAGAAATATAGTATTGATTAATATGTTATATTAGATTGAAACTCAACGTTGTAACAGTTGAGAATGTGATTTGGATGCTAAAAGTCTTCTGTTATATTTTATTGAGTTTTCAGATTCGTGTTATGTGGTTGATTAATATGGTTAAACCTTGAGCTAAAGTTTATAACTTAACTAAGATGAGAATTAAATCTATGAGGATAATGTGTATGTAGCTAATTGATGTGATAATCATAATGGTATGTGTAGGATATTGGAGTACATGAGTTGTAATTATATAGCTTACGCAAGAGGCAAGTTCCCTAACCTTTGCTACTTTATTATTCAACAAGGTTTACTTTTCGCTATCATGTTATACTTATGCAAGTTCTCTATCTCTAATCTCATATTAAGAAGTTAAGTTGTTATTGTTACGCAAGTTTCCTAACCCTACTTTTACGATTATGCAAGTTTCTTGAAGCTATTATTCAATTGAGCAAGTTCTCTAACTTTAATCTTTCATTATGCAAGTTCTTGTTCCTAACTTATTATTGTAATTTATTGTTTAGCAAGTTAATTAATCTTTGTTTCTTCATCCCAAACGAGACTGCTTTGGTAATTCAAGGTCTGTACTATTATTGAAAGCTTGTTCTTGTTGAAAAATATTTGTTCAGCTAAAATTAACGGTTGTTCAATCTCTTATCACCAATGTCATTGCACTATCTTACATTGTTGTACCAAACTCTTAGTTGACTAGCGATTCTTTATTGATTCAACTAATCCTTAATTGATGAATGTTCTAAACTCTAAATTACCCTTAAAGTCAGTCAAAACCAAACTTTCTTTGGTTTGCTTATGAATCAGTACAGTTTTAAGAGTGTATAGTCGATGACTAATACTTATTCAGCTAAAAAACCATTGATATCCTATCTCTTATTGATACGTTGGCATAATTTGATTGTAACCAAACTCTTGAATAGTTATTGATCCCTGCTTGATTCAACCAATACTTGGTTGATAAGCGTTCTAAAGATCTAGAATTCCTTTGAAGTAAATTCCAAAACAAACTTTCTTTGGTACGGAACCTAATGATCTAAGCTGAGATGAACAACCCTGTATCAGGGGATTATTTTAGAGCTACGCAATAATGTTAATGTGACACCCCCAAAATAGGTCTATACAACCCATTCTGAGTCGCAAAATACATGGTACAGAAAATAACTACAACTTCATTATTACAATTGTCGTGCAAAATATGACAACACATATGCTGTGAGTTTTAATACAAATATTATCTTCTAGACAATATTCAAACTCGAATAAAGTCCTCATTACAATTATTGATACACTATTTTACAAAATAGTGAGAACTACTAGAACAACTGTCTTGAACCATCACTCCACACCCCGACTAGTCCCCACTATATTCTCGCCTCCTGAGAAGAAAAATGGAACAAAAAGGAATAGGGTGAGATCAACTAGCCCAGTAAAAAATATTATGACTAAGATAATGTAGAACAAATTATCCTTAGTCCTCAACAGGGAAAAATCTATTATAATATAATAGACAACAAGTTTTAGATCAACAACTACAGCGGAAATAGTAATCTGTTAGAAGAGTCAAGTAGAACATGAAATCTACTATCTTCTATGATTAAAAAGTCCATCATCAATATTTTATCCATGTAGCATCATTCAATAAATATTTCAGTTCAACGAATTATCCATGCACTACGAGCCAAGGGTATTCGTTAGTATCACCAGTGGTCATGTTCATCTCAACACATGTCCATCTTTGCACTACTGTAAGACCCCAGCTTACTAATAAATAAAATTAAATTTTCTCTAAATATTTTTGTGAATAATAAGGGGTTAATTTGATATAATACTTTGGTTATGGGTGAAATGTGCAAATTTTTCAAAATAAGCAAGTGGTTATAAAATATTCATTTTGTCGGGGAATATTTGTTTGGTCGTGGAATATTCTTGCTGTCGGGGAATATTCGTACGACGGCGCAGCCTTGTGTGGGCCCCATAACGGAAAGCGATTGGATGAAGAAAATGACAAGTATAAGTTATTTATAAATAACGGCGTAGTTGTTACCATTAATACTGTTGGAATACCCGGTGGTTAAAATACAGTAGCACACGGTATTGCACCAATTATTAATTCTTACGAAGGAAGGCACTACTCAATAATTGTTACAGTAGTTACTGTTCAATATTTTATTTTATTGATTCAATAATTGCTGCATTGATATTTTATATTATTGTTGTTTCAATAATTGTTGCTGCACAGTATTTTCCATTATCAGATCAATAATTCATATTATTTGAATAATATTATTAGATAATATTATTGGAAATGTCTAGAAAGTTCTGTCTAAGGAGAGGTTTGGTCATCTAATTGCGCGCCAGTAAGGAGAAATCCTTATTGGAAAGCCCCCTCTTTCCTGGGAACGGCCTGGTTGTCATAAATGTGATTCTGTAATATTATTTGTGAATAATTAATTATTGATTCATATGATAATGAAATATTTATTTTATGTGGATATAAATGAGAGATATATTTTTGTGGTTAAAAATGAAGGAGTTATGTTGAGGTTTTTATCAGTATTTTTGTCGGAATGAAGGTATTAAAAATCAGGGTTTTTGAGATATTTTGCGGGGGTTATAATTTTTAATCCGACCATTAGATCGTGGTAATTTTTGGATATGTCATACATATATAAGTTGAGTATATGTCCACAAATTTAGAACCGTTAAAAATGAACGTATGATTTATTATGAATTTTACGAGATGACTGGTTCAGAAATTGTTAAATTTTTGGATTTAATCATTTTGGTGGAAAATTCTAGAATTGGTGGGCCCCACTCTTGGTTGGTGAAGAAATGTGCTGAAATTTTTATTCAAATATGGTGGGTGAGAATAGTAGCAGGTAAAGCCATCAGGTTGCAGGTTAAGTCTGCTTCGGCGTGCTAACAATTTCCTATAAATAGAGGGCTAAGTTAGAATTGAAAATCACACCAGAAACAAGTTTTCTCTCTTTCTCTCTCTAGATTATTGAGTGTATTTTGTGAGTATTTAGATACTTTGAGAGTTTCTATTCATCAGAGCAAGTTTCTTTCAGCTTTATACCGGTATTCCGACCAGAAGTACTGATATTTTGAGGTAAGGGATATTATTTCCTTCTTAAATGATATTATTTTCTTCAATATCATTATGCTGAAAAATTGATATGAGCTTTTTATCAAATTTAGAACTTTTTGTGTCGGAGGTACTATTCACGTATACGGCACTATTCACGAATACGACACTATTCACCGAAAAATAAAATTTTTCCTTTTTGTTCAAGATGTTTATTATGGTTACTATCTTTGATTGCATCCATGTTTTGATCTTTATTTTTGAATTCTGCTTCACAATTGATTATTATGAAATATTATTGATCTTGGATAAACTGTTATACGAATCCCTAATATTTGTCCTTCTGTCTCACTGGATTTGTTCTCTTTAAGATATTTTTCATCATCCTCAGTCCTAAATGATGATATTACTGAATATCTTTGGCCTGTAGTGCAAAGATGTATGATTAGTTGATGAATATCTTTGGCCTGTAGTGCAAAGATGAACAGGTGTTGAGATGAACATGACTGACAGGTGATACAAATGAATATCTTTGGCCTGTAGTGCAAAGATGAATATTTGGATAAAGATGATTATTAATTGATATTACAGGGATAAAATATTGATGATGGACTTTTAAATATTAGAAGATAGTAGAATTCTTTCTCTACTTGACTCTTCTAATGGTTTGCTGTTTCCGCTGCAGGTGTTGATCTAAAACTTGTTGTCGATTATATTCTATCAATTTTTTTCCTGTTGAGGACTAACGATAATTTGTTGTATATTATCTTAGTCATAATATTCTTTACTGGGCTAGTTGAGCTCACCATTTTCCTTTTTGTTCCATTTTTCTTCTCAAGAGGTGAGAACATAGCAGGATCTAGTCGGGATATGGAGTGATGGTTCTAGAAAGAAATTTTAGCAGTCCTCACTATTTCTGTAAAATAGTGTTTGAATAATTGTAATGAGGATTTTTTTGAGTGTGGATATTGTGTAGAAGACAATATTTGTATTTAAACTCACAGTATGTGTTGTCGTATTTTGCACGACAATTGTATTATTGAAGTTGTAGTTTGCTTTCTGTACCATGTATTTGGCGACTCAGAATGGGTGTTGTATACCTATTTTGGGGGCGTCACCGTTGGTATCAGAGCTTAGGGATATGATCCCTGGCTGAGATGTGAGACAAGAACTAGGAGGGGAGAGACGGGGAATTCCTTCGCTAGTATGACCTGACTAAGTTTATTTGGTGTTTATTTGGTCGGTCAGAGTATAGGGATAATATATGACATGACTATTAACCCTTGTTTTATGGCAGTATTTAAGAATGGCAGCTGAGAACGTTAATAATGGAGTAAATCAGACCGTGGAGACACCTTTGATCATGACCCAGGGGAACGTGCAACAGGAAGGCAATATTCCTCCTATAAACAACGTTACCGAGCAAACGATGAATGATGGAATGTTTAGGAGCTTTTTGCAGTTCATGCAAAATCAGACGAGGGAGACTCGTGTGCAGAATACGGGAGGAAATGATAACAACGCGCGGTTTGTCACAGCGAAGCAGTTCAAAGAATTGGGACCACCAGAATTTAAGGGAAAGCCGGATCCGATCATGGCGGAAACATGGGTCAAGCAAATTACCAAGATATTCGATGTCTTGGGATGCACGGAGGAACATAAGGTTCCATCCGCCACCTACTGGTGGGAGTCTGTGAAGCGTACCAAACATTTCAAAAACTGTTCAATGACAAGTACTTTCCTGAAAGTATTCGTCATATGAAGGAGGTGGAGTTTATCAGACTGGAACAAAACAACATAACGATGTCCCAGTACGAGGCGAAGTTTGCAGAGTTATCCAAGTTTGCACCTCATTTGGTCGAAAATGAGGAACGAATGACAAGGATGTTTCTGAGAGGTCTAAAACCCGAGATTCGGCAATATCTTATCTCTCACAAATTTTTTTATATTTAGATGTTGTAAACAGGGCTCAATTATTAGAGCGAGATAATGAGTATGTGCAACCGAGGGACCACATCCAGGGTCATACCGGTGGCGGCAGTCATCGAATCAATGAAAACCAGCAGGGAGGAAAATATTCGGACAAAAGCGATAACCACTCTGGTGGTAATCGTGGTCGTGATAATAAAAGGAGCGAGTCGGGAGGAGATTTCAAGAAGAGAAGGTACAACAATGATAACGTGAAGACGTCAGCACAAACATCAACTGTTTCTAGGGGAGGAGAACGACCACCGGTCGTATGTTACAAATGTGGGAAAGAGGGACATATCAGCCCAAACTGTCCACAACAATCCAAGGTATGTTATAACTGTGGAAATGAGGGTCATATAGCTCGAGAGTGTTCTGTACCAAAACCAAGTTCAGCTGGGATGGTGACTCCAAAAGCTGTCCCGGATAAGTCAAAATCAGCGGTTCCTGGAAGAGCGTTTGTTGTGACTGCCCAAAACGCGAGGAACCCGAATGAAGGTATAACGGGTTAGTTAATTATAAATTCTTGCGAAGTTTATACCTTACTAGATACCGGTTCTACCCATTCTTTTATCTCTCCTACTTGTGCTCAACGTTTAAAGTTGACTCCGAAGAAATTAGACTTTGACCTATCTGTGGAGACTCCGTTAGGAGAAACTTTCATTACATCTACAGTTTATAAATCTTGCTTAATCCAAGTTGGCACATCACATTACCTGTTGACCTTATCTCTTTAAAGATACTTGCTTTTAATGTGATTTTAGGAATTGATTGGTTAACTACTCATCATGCCAAAATTGATTGTTTTCGTAAGGTTGTTAGTTTTCATATTCCTAACCAACCTGTTATGCGAATTCAAGCAACCAAACCACTAAAATCAATCACTGTCATACCAAGTCATAAAGCCATTCGTTTATTGAAAAATGGATGTCAAGCTTTCTTAGCCCATGTCATGGACTTGAACAAAAATACGTCAAATTTGAATGATATTTCTGTTGTTAGTGAATTTCTTGACGTATTTCCTGAAGAATTTCCTGGCCTAACCCAGAGCGTGATATTGAATTTTTGTATTGATCTTCAACCCGATACAAAACCCATTTCTAAAATCTAATATTGAATAGCTCCTATTGAACTTCAAGAGTTAAAAACCCAACTATAGAAGTTGGTACCCGAGCCTCTATATGCTAACTTCCTTTGTGGAATGCACCAAAGCCAGACTCTCCGTAAGGGACTCTATATTTGTGTGGTTGTAAAATAATAGGTGCCATTGTGATGTGTTATCCAAAATTGGGATATGAATCATAATTGAGAGCAACCGAAGTCGGTGACCAAAGTACGTAGCTTTCTGGGCTTAGCTGGTTATTATCGGAGATTTATGGAAGGATTTTCTCGAATCGCTACTCCGTTAACTCAGCTGACTCGGAAAGATACAAAATTCTTATGGAGTGAGGAATGCGAGAAGAGTTTCCAAGAACTCAAGAGGAGACTCATTTCGGCACCTGTTCTGACAATACCATCTGGTTCGGATGGATTTGTTATCTACAACGATGCTTCAGGCAAAGGGTTAGGATGTGTTCTCATGCAACATGGGAAAGTCATAGCCTATGCCTCACGACAACTCAAAGAATATGAGAGGAATTATCCTACTCATGATTTGGAGTTGGCAGCAGTCGTTTTTGCGTTGAAGATCTGGAGACACTACCTGTATGGGGAGAAAGTGGAGATCTATACAGATCATAAAAGCCTCATATATTTCTTCACCCAAAAGGAACTCAACATGCGGCAGCGACGTTGGCTCGAGCTGTTGAAAGATTACGATCATACCATCCAATATCATCCTGGAAAAGCAAACGTAGTAGCTGACGCATTGAGTAGAAGATCATTTGTGGGTACGAGTGCAATGTTGTTAACACAAAGGCCCATTTTGTATGACTTGCAAAGGATGGAGATAGAGATGAAGGCTCCAAGTACCCACATGATGATATCAAATATACGAGTAGAACCGACTTTAATCGATAAAGTTAAAGCTACTCAAGCTACGGACATGGAGCTGATGCGTATGAAGAAGAAAGTGCAAGAAGGTGTTATTCCAGAAGCAAGAATCGATGAAGAAGGAATACTTAGAGTCAACTCCAGACTTTGTGTTCCTAACGATTTTGACTTGAAGCATAGAATAATGATGGAGGCACACAACACACCGTTTGCAATCCATCCTGGGAGTACCAAAATGTATCACGATCTTCGACATACATTTTGGTGGAGCAATATGAAAAGAGAGATCGCGGAGTTTATCTCGAGGTGTTTAACTTGTCAACGTGTAAAGGCGGAGCATCAAGTGCCAAAGGGTCCATTGCAACCACTTGAGATCCCGAAATGGAAGTGGGAACACATTACCATAGATTTCGTTACGGGTCTTCCCAAGGTTTCTCAAGGCATAAATGCGATTTGGTTTATTGTTGATAGATTAACCAAGTCTGCTCATTTCTTACGGATACATGAGACTTATTCCCTTGAACGTCATGCTAGTATGTACGTGAACGAGATTGTGAGATTGCATGGCACGCCAGTATCCATAGTTTCGGATCGTGACCCAAGATTCACTTCACGATTTTGGGTTAGCTTGCAGAAAGCTATGGGCACGGATTTACGATTCAGTTCGGCATACCATCCTCAAACGGACGAACAATCAGAGAAGACTATTCAAACTCTTGAAGATCTATTAAGACTTTGTGTCCTAGATCTCAAAGGGAATTGGGATAAGTACCTACCATTGGTGGAATTCTCCTACAACAACAGTTATCAGGCGAGCATAGGAGTGGCTCCATTCGAGGCGTTGTATGGAAGAAAATGTCGTTCTCCAGTATGCTGGGACGAGGTGGGTGAAGCAACATTGTTGGGACCAGAGTTGGTATGCATTACTACAGAGAAGATCTAAACGATTCGACAACGTATACAAACGGCACAGGATCGACAAAAGAGTTATGCGGATCTTCATCGGAAGGACGTGGAATTTAATATTGGGGATCATGTATTGTTACGTGTTGCACCATGGAAGGGAGTCACAAGATTTGGGAAGAGAGGAAAGCTCAATCTAAGATTTGTTGGTCCATTTGAGATTCTTGAGCGAATAGGAAATGTAGCATATAGACTCGCATTACCTCCAAGCATGTCTCGTGTTCATAATGTTTTTCACATATCCATGCTTCGTAAATAAGTGAAAGACCCGAACCACATTATTGAGTTAGAACCAGACGAGATAGCAGAAGATTTAACGTACGAGGAGGTACCTGTTAAGATATTGGATAGGAAAGATCATGTCCTACGCACAAAGGTTATACCATAAGTTAAGGTTTTGTGGAGAAACCATGCTATTGAAGAAATGACCTGGCAGTTGAAATCAGAAATGAAAGCGAGGTATCCTCACCTTTTCGAAATATCAGGTACGTACGTCAATTTCGAGGACGAAATTTCATAAGGAGGGGAGGTTGTAAGACCCCAGCTTATTAATGAATAAAATCAAATTTTCTCTAAATATTATTGTGAATAATAAGGGGTTAATTTGATATAATACTTTGGTTATGGGTGAAATGTGCAAATTTTACAAAATAAGCAAGTGATTATAAAATATTCATTTTGTCGGGGAATATTCGTTTGGTCGTGGAATATTCTTGCTGTCGGGGAATATTCGTACGACGGCGCAGCCTTGTGTGGGCCCCATAACGGAAAGCGATTGGATGAAGAAAACGACAAGTATAAGTTATTTATAAATAACGGCGCAGTTTTTACCGTTAATACTGTTGGAATACCCGGTGGTTAAAATACAGTAGCACACGGTATTGCACCAATTATTAATTCTTACGAAGGAAGGCACTACTCAATAATTGTTACAGTAGTTACTCTTCATTATTTTATTTTATTGATTCAATAATTGCTGCATTGATATTTTATATTATTGTTGTTTCAATAATTGTTGCTGCACAGTATTTTCATTATCAGATCAATAATTCATATTATTTGAATAATATTATTAGATAATATTATTGGAAATGTCTAGAAAGTTCTGTCTAAGGAGAGGTTTGGTCATCTAATTGCGCGCCAGTAAGGAGAAATCCTTATTGGAAAGCCCCCTCTTTCCTGGGAACGGCCTGGTTGTCATAAATGTGATTCTGTAATATTATTTGTGAATAATTAATTATTGATTCATATGATAAGGAAATATTTATTTTATGTGGATATAAATGAGAGATATATTTTTGTGGTTAAAAATGAAGGAGTTATGTTGAGGTTTTTGTCAGTATTTTTGTCGGAATGGAGGTATTAAAAATTAGGATTTTTGAGATATTTTGCGGGGGTTATAATTTTTAATCCGACCGTTGGATCGTGGTAATTTTTGGATATGTTATACATATATAAGTTGAGTATATATCCACAATTTTTGAACGGTTAAAAATGAACGTATGATTTATTATGAATTTTACGAGATGACTGGTTCAGAAATTGTTGAATTTTCGGAGTTAATCATTTTGGTGGAAAATTCTAGAATTGGTGGGCCCCACTATTGGTTGGTAAAGAAATGTGCTGAGATTTTTATTCAAATGTGGTGTGTGGGAATAGTAGCAGGTAAAGCCATCAGGTTGCAGGTTAAGTCTGCTTCGGCGTGCTAACATTTTCCTATAAATAGAGGGCTAAGTTAGAATTGAAAATCACACCAGAAACAAGTTTTCTCTCTTTTTCTCTCTAGATTATTGAGTGTATTTTGTGAGTATTTAGATACTTTGAGAGTTTCTATTCATCAGAGCAAGTTTCTTTTAGCCTTATACCGGTATTTCGACCAGAAGTACTGATATTTTGATGTAAGGGATATTATTTCCTTCTTAAATGATATTATTTTCTTCAATATCATTATGCTGAAAAATTGATATGAGCTTTTTATCAAATTTAGAACTTTTTGTGTCGGAGGTACTATTCACGTATACGGTACTATTCACGCATACGGCACTATTCACGAATACGGCACTATTCACCGAAAAATAAAATTTTCCCTTTTTGTCCAAGATGTCTATTATGGTTACTATCTTTGATTGCATCCATGTTTTGATCTTTATTTTTGAATTCTGCTTCACAATTGATTATTATGAAATATTATTGATCTTGGATAAACTGTTATACGAATCCCTAATATTTGTCCTTCTGTCTCACTGGATTCGTTCTCTTTAAGATATTTTTTATCATCCTCAGTCCTAAATGATGATATTACTGAATATCTTTGGCCTGTAGTGCAAAGATGTATGATTAGTTGATGAATATCTTTGGCCTGTAGTGCAAAGATGAACAGGTGTTGAGATGAACATGACTGACAGGTGATACAAGTGAATATCTTTGGCCTGTAGTGTAAAGATGAATATTTGGATAAAGATGATTATTAATTGATGTTACAGGGATAAAAAATTGATGATTGACTTTTAAATCTTAGAAGATAGTAGAATTCTTTCTCTACTTGACTCTTCTAATGGTTTGCTGTTTCCGCTGCAGTTGTTGATCTAAAACTTGTTGTCGATTATATTCTATCAGATTTTTCCCTGTTGAGGACTAACGATAATTTGTTGTGTATTATCTTAGCCATAATATTCTTTAATGGGCTAGTTGAGCTCACCCTTTTTCTTTTTGTTCCATTTTTCTTCTCAGGAGGTGAGAACATAGCAGGATCTAGTCGGGGTATGGAGTGATGGTTCTAGAAAGATGTTTTAGCAGTCCTCACTATTTCTGTAAAATAGTGTTTGAATAATTGTAATGAAAATTTATTTGAGTGTGGATATTGTCCAGAAGACAATATTTGTATTTAAACTCACAGTATGTGTTGTCGTATTTTGCACGACAATTGTATTATTGAAGTTGTAGTTTGCTTTCTGTACCATGTATTTTGCGACTCAGAATGGGTGTTGTATACCTATTTTGGGGGCGTCACAACTACGGGCCAAAGATATTCATTAGGTAATCATTCATATATGCACTACAGGCCAAAGATATTCAGTTATATCACCATTTAGGACTGAGGATGATGAAAATATTTTAAAGACAACGAATTCAGTGAGATAAAAGGACAAAGATTAGGGATTCATACTTTAGTTTATCCAAGTTCAAAAATACTCCATAATGAACAATTGTGGAGCTAAAATCAAGAATGAAGATCAAAACATGGATATAATCAAAGATATTAACCATAATAGACAACTCGGACAAAGATAACATCATTTATGAAAAAATAGCATCCCTTACCTCAAAAGAATAGTACTTCTGACTAGAATATTAGATATAATACTGAAAGAAACTTGCACTGAATAGTAGCACTCAAAGTATTTAAATACTCACAAAAATACGCTCGATATTATAGAGAGAGAAACTTCTGATTTTGGTGTGATTTTTAATTCTAACCTAAGCACCCTATTTATAGGAAAATGCTTAGAACGCCAAAGCATAAAATTTAATAAAATATTATATTTATTAAAAAATTATGCACACCTCCTTGACCATTTCATCAGCCCACACAAGTAGGGCCCACCTCACAAAAAATGTTTTTTATTAAAAAATATTTATAACCCCAAAAATCAATTCAGACCCAATATTTCAGAACTTCAATAATTCATAATAAATAGCCCTTTTATTAAAAAAAATACGAATTCTATGTCCATTTTATAGGAAATTTAATTCTCTACATCTTTATAGAAGAAAGTTTTTCTAAATTCTAAACGAAAAATGACCGAAATTCACATACGGATGATTTTCAACACCTCTATTCCGACAAAATACTAATAAAACACATCAGTATTAATTCCTTCATTTATATCCACATAAAATAAATATTTTCTTATCATATAAATCAATAATTAATTATTCACAAATAATATTACAGAACTACAATATTGACAACTAGGTCGTTCCCAAGAAAGAGGGGGCCTTCCGATAAAGATTTCTCCTTACTGACGCGCAATTAAATAACATCTCATAAACAGAACTTCCGTAGACATTGCCAATAATGTTATCTAATAATATTATTCAAATAATATAAATTATTGATCTTCTAATTCGAAATATTGTGCAATGACAATTATTGAATCAATAATATAAAATATTGAACAATAATTACTGTAACAATTATTGAGTAGTGACTTCTTACGTAAGAATCAATAATTAGAATTATTGTGCAATATCGTGTGCTACTGTGCAACACCGTGTATTACTGTATTTTAACCACCGGGTATTCCAACAGTTTTAACGGTAACAACTACGCCATTATTTATAAAAAAGCTCATACTTGTTGTTTTCTTCATCCGATAGTTTTTTGTTTTGGGGCCCACAAATGGTTGCGTCGTTGTACGAATATTCCCCGACAGCAAGAATATTTCACGACTAAACGAATATTCCCCGACAACAATGAGTATTTTATAACCACTTGCTTATTTAAAATATTTACACATTTTACCCATAACTAACCACATTAATCAAATTAACCCCTTACTATTTCAAAATAATAAATAGAGAAAATTCAATTTTATAAAAAGTTGGGGTTTTACAACCTCCCCTCCTTATAAAAGTTCGTCCTCGAAATTAATGTACGTACCTGGTGTTTCGAAAAGGTTAGGATACCTCGCTTTCATTTTCGATTCCAATTCCCAGGTCATTTTCTCAATAGCATGGTTCCTCCACAAAATTTTGACTTGTGGTATAACCTTTGTGCGTAGGACATGCTCCTTCATATACAAGATCTTGACAGGTACCTCCTCGTACATTAAATCTTCAGCTATCTCGTCTATTTCTAACTCAATAATGTCGTTTGGGTCTTTCACATATTTACGAAGCACAGATATGTGAAAAATATTATGAACACGAGACATGCTTGGAGGTAATGCGAGTCTATAGGCCACATTTCCTACTCGGTCAAGAATCTCAAATGGACCAACAAATTATGGATTGAACTTTCCTCTCGTTCCAAATCTTGTAACTCCGTTCCATGGAGCAACACGTAACAATACATGATCCCCAATATTAAATTCCACGTCCTTTCGATGAAGATCCGCATTACTCTTTTGTCAATCATGTGCCATTTTTATACGTTGTTGGATCATTTGGAACTTTTCTGTAGTCATACGTACCAACTCTGGTCCCAACAATGTTGCTTCACCCACCTCATCCCAACATACAGGAGAGCGACACTTTCATCCATACAATGCTTCGAATGGAGCCACACCTATACTTCCCTGATAACTGTTATTGTAGGAGAATTCCACCAATGGTAAGTACTTATCCCAACTCCCTTTGAAGTCTAGAACACAAAGTCTCAATAGATCTTCAAGATTTTGAATAGTCCTTTCCGATTTCCTGTCCATTTGAGGATGGTATGTCGAACTGAATCGTAAATCTTTGCCCATAGCTTTCTGTAAGCTAACCCAAAATCGTGAAGTGAACCTTAGGTCATGATCCGAAACTATGGATACTGGCATACCATACAATCTCAAAATCTCATTTATGTACATACAAGCAAGACGTTCCAGCGAATAAGTTTCTCGTATAGGTAAGAAATGAGCAGACTTGGTTAATCTATCGACAATGACCCAAATTGCATCTATGCCTTGAGAAATCTTGGAAAGACCAGTAACGAAATCCATGTTAATGTGCTCCCACTTCCATTCTTGAATCTCAAGTGGTTGCAATGGACCTTTTGGTACTTGATGCTCCGCCTTGACATGTTGACAAGTTAAACATCTTGAGATAAACTCTGCGATCTCTCTCTTCATATTGCTCCACTAAAATGTATGTTGAAGGTCACGATACATTTTGGTACTTCCAGAATGGATTGTAAATGGTGTTTTATGTGCCACCATCATGATTTTGTACTTCAAACCAGAGTCGTTAGGAAAACAAAGTCTGGAGTTGACTCAAAGTATTCCTTCTTCATTGATTCTTGCTTCTGGAATAATACCTTCTTATTTTTTCTTCTTCATACGCATCAGCTCTGGGTCTGTGGCTTGAGCAGCTTTAAATTTATCGATTAAAGTCGGTTCTACTCGTATATTTGATTTCATCACGTGGGTACTTGGAGTCTTTAACTCTATCTCTATCCTTTGTATGTCATACAAAATGGGTCTTAGTGTTAACAACATCGCACTCGTACCCGCATACGATCTTCTACTCAATGTGTTAGCTACCACATTTGCTTTTCCAGGATGGTATTGAATGGTATGGTCATAATCTTTCAACAGCTCGAGCCAATGTCGTTGCCGCATGTTGAGTTCTCTTTGGGTGAAAAAATATTTGATGCTTTTATGATCTATATAAATCTCCACTTTCTTCCCATACAGGTAGTGCCTCTAGATCTTTTGCCTGAAAACGACTGATGCCAACTCTAGATCATGAGTAGGATAATTCCTCTAATATTCTTTGAGTTGTCTTGAGGCATAGGCTATGACTTTCCCATGTTGCATGAGAACACATCCTAAACCTTTGCCTGAAGCATCGTTGTAGATGACAAATCCCTCTGAACCTGATGGTATTGTCAAAATAGATGCCAAAATGAGTCTCCTCTTGAGTTCATGGAAGCTCTTCTCACATTTCTCGCTCCATTCGAATTTTGTATCTTTTCGAGTCAGCCGAGTTAATGGAGTAGCGATTCGAGAAAATCCTTCCACGAATCTCTGATAATAACCAGCTAAGCCCAGAAAGCTACGTACTTCGGTTACTGACTTAAGTTGCTCCCAACTTTGAATTGCTTCAATCTTTGACGGGTCAACTGATATTCCATACTTTGATACCACGTGCCCAAGGAATGCTACTTCTTCAAGTCAGAACTTGCAATTCTTTAACTTGGCATATAGCTTATTTTCACAAAGCTTTTGGAGTATCAACCTCAAGTGTTGCTCATAATCTTCACAACTTTTGGAATAGATGAGGATGTCATCAATAAAGACAACCACAAAATGATCCAAATATTACTTGAATACTCGGTTTATCATATCCATGAAGGCCGTAAGAGCATTAGTCAATCTAAAAGACATAACTAGGAATTCATAATGCCCGTACCCAGTCCTGAAAGCAGTTTTGGAATGTCATCAGTTTTAATCTTTAACCGATGATATCCAGAATGGAGATCAATTTTTGAGAAGAATTTAGCACCTTTTAACTAGTCAAACAGATCATCAATGCGAGGTAGTGGGTACCTATTTTTGATGGTGACATGGTTAAACTCCAGGTAGTTAATGCAAAGTCACATACTCCCATTTTTCTTCTTTGCGAATAAAATAGGAGCCCCCCAAGGAGATGTACTAGGACGAATGAAACCAATATCCAACAACTCTTGTAGTTGGGTTTTTAACTCCTGAAGTTCAAAAGGAGTCATTCGATATGAGATTTTAGAAATGGGTTTTGTACCAGCTTTAAGGTCAATACAGAATTCGATATCATGCTCTGGGGGTAGGCCAGGAAGTTCTTCAGGAAATATGTCAGGAAATTCCCTAACAACAGAAATATTATTTAAATCTGACGTATTTTTGTTCAAGTCTATGACATGGGCTAAGAAAGCTTGACATCCGTTTTTCAATAAACGAATGGCTTTATGGCTTGATATGACAGTGATTGACTTTAGTGGTTTGGTTGTTTGAATTCGCATAACAGGTTGGTTAGGAATATGAAAACTAACGACCTTACAAAAACAATTAATTTTAGCATGATGAGTGGTTAACCAATCAATCCCTAAAATCACATCAAATGCAAGTATCTTTAAAGAGATGAGATCAACAGGTAATGTAATGGTGCCAACTTGAATCAATAAAGATTTATAAACAGTGGATGTAATGAAAATTTCTCCTAACGGAGTTTCAACAGATAAGTCAAAGTCTAATTTCTCGGGAGTCAAGTTCAAACATTGAACACAAGCAGGAGAGATAAAAGAATGGGTAGAACCGGTATCTAATAAGGTAAAAACTTTGCAAGAGTTTATGATTAGCTTACTCGTTTGGGCAGTCACGACAAACGCTCTTCCAGGAACCACTGACTTTGACTTGTCCGGAACAACCTTTGGAGTCACCATCCCCGCTGGACTTGGTTTTGCTACAGGACAATCTCGAGCTATATGACCTTCCTTTCCACAGTTATAACACACCTTGAATTATCGTGGGCAGTTTGGGCTGATGTGTCCCTCTTTCCTGCATTTATAACATACAACCAGTGGTCGTTCTCCTCCCCAAGAAAATGTTGATGTTGGTGCCGATGTCTTCACGTTGTCATTGTTCTGCCTCCTCTTTTTGAAATCTCTCCTGACTCACTTCTTCTACTATCATGGCCATGATTACCACCAGAGTGGTTACCGCTGCTGTCTAGATATTTTTCTCCCCACTGGTTGTCATTGCTCCGATGACTTCTGCCACCGGTACGACCCTGGTTGTGGTCCCCTGGTTGAACAGACTCATTATCTCGCTCTAATAATTGAGCCATGTTCACAACATCCGAATCTAGAGAAAATTTATGAGAAATGAGGTATTGACGAATTTTGGGTTTCAAACCTCGTAGAAATATCCGCGTCATACGTTCCTCATTCTCTACCAAATGAGGTGTAAACCTGGATAACTCCACGAACTTAGCCTCGTACTGGGACACAGTCATGTTGTTCTGTTCCATTTTGATAAACTTTACGTCCTTCATATGACGAATACTTTTAGGAAAGTACTTGTCATTGAACAGTTTTTGAAACGCTTCCCAAGATATATTGAGTGCGGTAGGCTAGGTACGCTTCACAGATTTCCACTAGTAATCAGCCTCACCATGGAACATAAAGGTGGTGAATGGAACCTTCTGTTCCTACATGCATCCCAAGACATCAAATATCTTGGTAATTTGCTTAACCCACATTTTTGCCTTGATCAGATTCGGCTTTCCCAAAAACTCCGGCGGTCCTAACTCCTTGAATTGCTTAGCAGTGACCAGTAGTGAGTTGCCATTGTTTCCACCTGCATGTTGAACAGGAGTCTCTCTTGTCTGGTTTTGCATGAACTGCAAAAAGCTTCTAAACATCCCATCATTCATCGTTTGATCAGTGGTGTTGTTTACAGGAGGAATATTGCCTTCTTGATGCACATTATCCTAGTTGTTGATTGTCGGTGTCTCAACGGCCTCATGTGCTCCATTGCTCATCTCAACATTTTCAGATGTCATTCTCAAATACTGCCACAAAACAAGGGTTAATTAAAGAAATTGACATGCCACATAATGTCCCTATATTCTGACTGACCAACAAATAAGCTTAGATAGGACACACTAGCGAAGGATTTACTCGTCTCTCCCCTCCTAGTTCTAATCCCAGATATCCACCAGAGATCATATTCCTAATCTTTGATACCAACTGTGACGCCCCCAAAATAGGTCCACACAACCCATTCTGAGTCGCCAAATACATGGTACAGAAAATAACTATAACTTCATTATTACAATTGTCATGAAAAATACGACAACACATATGATGTGAGTTTTAATACAAATATTATCTTCTAGACAATATCCAAACTAAAATAAAGTCCTTATTACAATTATTGATACACTATTTTACAAAATAGTGAGAACTGCTAGAACAACTGTCTTGAACCATCACTCCACACCCCGACTAGTCCCAGCTATATTCTATCCTCCTGAGAAGAAAAATGGAACAAAAGAGAAAAGGGTGAGCTCAACTAGCCCAGTAAAGAATATTATGACTAAGATAAAGTAGAACAAATTATCCTTAGTCCTCAACAGGGAAAAATCTGATAGAATATAATAGACAACAAGTTTTAGATCAACAACTGCAGCGAAAACAACAATCCATTAGAAGAGTCAAGTAGAACATGAAATCTACTATCTTCTATGATTTAAAAGTTCATCATCAATATTTTATCCATATAGGATCATTCAATAAATATTTCAATTCAACGAATTATCCATGCACTACGGGTCAAGGGTATTCGTTAGTATCACCAGTGGTCATGTTCATCTCAACACCTGTCCATCTTTGCACTACTGGCTAAAGATATATTCATCAGGTAATCATTCATCTTTGCATTATAGGCCAAAGATATTCAGTTATATCACCATTTAGGACTAAGGATGATGAAAATATTTTAAAGACAACGAATTCAGTGAGATAAAAGGACAAAGATTAGGGATTCATACTTTAGTTTATCTAAGTTCAAAAATACTCCATAATAAACAATTGTGGAGCAAAATTTAAGAACGAAGATCAAAACATAGATACAATCAAAGATAGTAACCATAATAGACAACTTGGACAAAGATTAGAAAATTTAATTTTTCTATGAATAGTTACGTATTCGTGAATAGTGTCGTATACGTGAATAGTAACCTCGACACGAAAAGGTAAAAATTTCACAATAAAATTCATGTCAATATTTTGGTTTAATGATATTAAAAGAAATAACATCATTTATGAAAAAAATAACATTCCTTACCTCAAAAGAATAGTACTTCTGGCTGGAATATTGGATATAATGTTGAAAGAAACTTGCACTGAATAGTAACACTCAAAGTATTTAAATACTCATAAAAATACGCTCGATATTATAGAGAGAAACTTTTGATTCTGGTGTGATTTTCAATTCTAACCTAAACACCTTATTTATAGGAAAATGCTTACAACGCCAAAGCCAAAAATTTAATAAAGTATTATATTTATAAAAAAAAATTACACGCCTCCTTGACCATTTCATCAGTCCACACAAGTGGGGCCCACATTGTAAGACCCCAACTTTTATAAATAAAGATGAATTTTCTATAAATATCATTTTTGAATATTATGGAGTTAATTTGATATAATGTTATAGTTGTGGGTAATATTTATAAATTTGACAAAGTACGCAAGTTGTTATATAATATTCGATTGGTTGGAGAATATTCGTTTTAACAGGAAATATTCGTACAACGGCACAATCATTGGTGGACCCCACAACGGAATTATTGTCGGATTGAGAAAACGACAAAAATATTTTATTAAAAATAACGGCGGAAGTTTTACCATTGATACTGTTGAACTACTCGGTAGTAAAAGTACAGTAATACGTGTGGTTGCATAGTAGCACACGGTATTGATTATTAATGCTTATGTGAGAAGTCACTCAGTTTGATTCAATTATTGTCAGTTAATAATATGAATTATTTAGCGATAATGACGTTTTATTTTATTCGTATTATTAACGTAATAAAACAGAAACATCTTTTTATATAAAACAGAATACTTTATTAAAGTTATTCTATAAATAGAATATATTATATTTTATTTAAAAGATTTTTCTTTAAATATGGACCGTCAGATTAAAGTAATCAATCTTGACCGTTCATGGATTAGTTACTATGCATTCTATTTTTCTATAAATAGCAGCTCATTCCTTCATTATTTCTTACGAATTCACTGAACTCTAGAGAGAGAAACTATAGAGAGAAACTATAGAGCGAGAGAAGAAGAGTATTCTACTACTTAACTACTTCCTTATTTCAGCTCTTCTTTAAAACGGTAAGGGGTGTTATCCTGTCTGTGCGTTTTACGCCGGACCTGGTTCCATTATTTATTATTCTGTGGGAATAACCTGTCTGTGCGGTCTATCGCATGCATAGTGATTTCTTTTGTTATTCCATTCTTTATTATACTCAGTTGGTTAAGTTTTGACTTTTATACTCCATGAAATTTGTGGAATATCCTTGATAGTTGCGTTTCATCCAATATCTTTTCAAGAAAATATTATTCTAAGCATTCTTGAATTTTACTCCACAAAGCAGTATCATGTTGACAATTTGGACGTTGTTAATTCTTGGATAAATTAATTTTTGAACTTGTTTTACTGAATTCTTATATCATTGTCATCATCCTCATGTTTATAAAATGTTAAAAGTCATCTGTGGCCTGTAGTGCATAGATGGACTTGGAATGATTATGACCAGGGATTATTCGGTATAATCATGACCGTAATGTTACAAATGATGTGATAAAAGTCCTCATTGGCCCGTAGTAAGTTGATGGACAGCTGTTGGCATGATCATGACCATTAATGAATATACAAATATCCTTGGCCGTAGTGCAGGGGTGATTCGATGATGTGAATTATTTTATTAAGCTGAGTCCCAGTTATAACAGTGTTAAAAAACCTTTTAAATCATAAAAGATAGTAGAGTTTATTTTCTACTTGACTATTTTAATGGATTGCTTGTTCCGCTGCAGTTAAACTTGATGTCTATTATATTTTATCAGTTTAACATTGTTGAAGGCTAATTATAATTTATTCTGCATTATCTTAGTCATAATATTTCTTACTGGGCTAGTTGAGCTCACCCTTTCTTTCACTGTTCTCTTCAGGAAATGAGAACGTATCTGGGGCAAGTCAGGGAACGGAGTGATGGTCCGAATGCTAGTATTAGTTAGTAGTCCTCATATTCTATGTAATGGTGTGTTAATAAATGTAATGAGGACTCCTTTTGAGTATGAATACACTCTAGAAGATAATATTTGTATTCAAACTCACAGTTTATGTTTTGTCGTATTGTACACGACAGTTGTATTAGTAAGTTATATTTGTATTCTGTACTATGTATCTGACGACCCAAGATGGGTGATGTATACCTAATTTTGGGGGCGTCACACACATCATAAAAAATGTTTTTAATTAATAAATATTTATAACCCCAAAAATAAATTCAGACCCAATATTTCGAAACTTCAATAATTCATAATAAATAGCCCTTTTATCAGAAAAATATGAATTTTATGTCCATTCCATCAGAAATTTAATTCTCTACAACTTTGTAGAAGAAAGTTATTTCAAATTCTAAACGAAATATGACCGAAATCCATATACGGATGATTTTCAACACCCTTATTTCGATAAAATACTGATAAAACACCTCAGCATTAATTCCTTCATTTATATCCACATAAAATAAATATTTTCTTATCATATAAATTAATTATTAATTATTCATAAATAATATTACAGAACTACAATATTGACAACCAGGTCGTTTTCAGGAAAGAGGGGGGCCTTCTGGTAAAGATTTCTCCTTACTGGTGCGCAATTAAATAACCTCTTCTGGACAGAACTTTCTTAGACATTGCCAATAATGTTATCTAATAATATTATTCAAATAATATAAATTATTGATCTTCTAATTTGAAATACAGTGCCATGACAATTACTGAATCAATAATATAAAATATTGAACAGTAATTACTGTAACAATTATTGAGTAGTGACTTCTTACGTAAGAATCAATAATTATAATTATTGTGCAATACCGTGTGCTACTGTTCAACACCATGTATTACTGTATTTTAACCACCGGGTATTCTAATAGTTTTAACGGTAACAACTACGCCGTTATTTATAAAAAACTCATACTTGTCGTTTTCTTCATCCGATAGTTTTCCGTTATGGGGCCCACAAATGGTTGCACCGTCGTACGAATATTCCCCGACAGCAAGAATATTCCACGACCAAACGAATATTTCTCGACAACAATGAGTATTTTATAACCACTTGCTTATTTAAAATATTTACACACTTTACCTATAACTAACCACATTAATCAAATTAACCCCTTACTATTTCAAAATAATAAATAAAGAAAATTTAATTTTATAAAAAGTTGGGGTTTTACAACCTCCCCTCCTTATAAAATTTTATCCTCGAAATTGATGTACGCACCTGGTGTTTCGAAAAGGTGAGGATACCTCTCTTTCATTTCCGATTCCAATTCCCAGCTCGTTTTCTCAATAGCATTGTTCCTCCACAAAACTTTGACTTCTGGTATAACCTTTGTGCGTAGGACATGCTTCTTCCTATCCAAGATCTTGACAGGTACCTCCTCGTACGTTAAATCTTCAGCTATCTCGTCCAGTTCTAACTCAATAATGTCGTTTGGGTCTTTCACATATTTACGAAGCACAGATATGTGAAAAATATTATGAACACGAGACATGCTTGGAGGTAATACGAGTCTATAGGCCACATTTTCTACTCCGTCAAGAATCTCAAATTGACCAACAAATTATGGATTGAACTTTCCTCTCTTCCCAAATCTTGTAACTCCGTTCCATGGAGCAACACGTAACAATACATGATCCCCAATATTGAATTCCACGTCCTTTAAATAAACAGTAATTACGTGGTCAACAAGTAATATAATAGTAAGTAGAGTATCGTTCCCACAGAGAAATTAGTAAGAATTTAACCTTCACAATTACCAATTTCCTATTAATCCCAATTTTATTAAACTATCCAAATTAATGATTAAAATTATAAATTCTCAATTATTAAAAATACTAAAATTATCCTTTGTTCCAATTTAATTCACAATCCTAGTTTATTAATCAAGAACACGAAAGTAGAATTAGCCACCTCTCGATGCACTACTACCATATTAACTCAAATTCACAAATTAGATAGAATTAAGTTAAACACCTTAATTAACTAACTCACTATATCTCTATGTGAATTACAATCAAAGAAGGGTTAAGTTCAAGTTCACTATCTGATTACATATGATGTTAAGCATATCTCTACCCTAACATTCATCAAGATTCTGTTCATTCACAAAATTCAAGAACACATGCTATATTAACTAAGTCTAGACTCGTACTTCCTCTCTCGAATTCATACAAGTCCACACAGATTTGTTGATCAAGCAATTCATAAATTCAAATACAAATTAATATAGATAAACTAGATAATAGCTTATTAAACTTAAAATCAAAGTTACATAACCATCGTGTCACTTAAAGATCTATCATAAGCCTAAAAAGTAATTTAGTTCATTATAAATGAAATAAACACTGAATAAATTAAAGATATCATCCTTTCAATTACAAATAAACTAAAAGAAAAGAATAAATCCAGAACCACCCTTTTCTTCAGATCAATTTGCAATCGATACGAAATATCTTTCAAAATCTTCTCTCCAATGCTTCCTCTCAAAAATTTGTATTTTTTGTTCTCTGTTAATTATCTTGGGTCCCCCTTTGATCTTGTTGTTTGATGTTAATTATATGGTTACACACACACATTCTGATTGCAATCCCACGCCATTTAGAGTCCCAAAGCATTCCAATCACTTAACATCACATTCAAACAGTGTTTGAAACAACATAGGACTGCTCTATTTCGGGACCCCCCATCCCGACGGGGGTATTGGCTTGTAAAGTGCCTGCCCCGGCGGGCTTAGCTCCTTTTAGTTGAGTTCAGGACCCCTCGCCCCGGCGGGGGTGTAAGGCATAAATAGGCCCGCCCCGGTGGGGGTAGGCTCTGACTTCTGATTCCCTTAAGCTCCAAAACTTGCTAAGTTTTTGCCACGTTTTCCTCCTTTTTGATCACTTGCTACAACCACTCAACCTACACACAAAATAACAATAAACAAGTAAAAATAAACTAGAAAATAAGGAATTAACACCGATTAAGCTTGAATTAGGAACTAATTCGCGGGTATAAAACCCATTTATCAAACTCCCCCAAACTTAAAACGTGCTAGTCCTCGAGCATAAAACAAACTAACATAATATGCAATGCAATGCAATGATATGTAATGTATCTAATCTATATGTCTATGAATCCAACAGTATCATAGAATCAAAATTATTCCTTCGGCCTCAGAGAAATCAAGCAAACACTACAACACTTCATATCAAAACCAATCAATAACTTCTTAACAATCCTCGAATCTTAAATCGTTATTACTGGTATAGTGTGTGTGTGCACAACATTCATGCTAACTAATGCAATTGTAAATTCAATACATAATAACTCTCTTAGAAGGTATCATTCAGTGTAAACTTAAGAAATCCAAAAATAAGCTAGATCCACTAAATTCAAACAATTACCAATATCGAGTGTCAACAAGGGATACTTATGCTTCATTTTTCATTTACGGGGGCATAATGGTTTTACAATTTTAGAGAAGTCTTTTATAAATCTCCTGTAGAACCCAGCATGTCCCAAAAAGCTTCGAATTCCCTTAACTGAACTTGGTGGAGGAAGCTTTTCAATCATTTCCAGCTTCGCTTTATCAACCTCTAATCCTTTAGCCGAGACCTTTTGCCCCAAAATTATTCCTACCTCAACCATGAAATGGAACTTTTCCCAGTTAAGTACCAGATTTGTTTCTGTGCATCTCTTTAACACCATCACCAAGTTCTCCAAACATGCGTCAAAATCATCTCCATAGACAGAAAAGTTCTCCATGAAGACTTCCACATTCTTCTCTACCATGTCCGAAAAGATGGCCATCATACACCGTTGGAAGGTAGCGGGTGCATTACACAAGCCGTAGGACATTCCCCTGAATGCAAATGTGACGTATGGGCATGTGAAAGTGGTCTTCTCTTGATCTTCAGGAGCAATGACTATCTGATTATAACCTGAATACCCATCCAATAAGCAGTAAAATTTGTGGCACGCCAATTAATCCAACATCTGGTCAATAAATGGCAAGGGAAAATGATCTTTACAGGTTTCCTTATTCAATTTCCTGTAATCCATGCAAACCCTCCAACCTGTCAATGTCCTTGTCAAAATTAGCTCGTTGTCATCATTTTGTACCACGGTCGTTCCTCCTTTTTTTTGCACACACTGAACCGGACTAACCCACTTGCTGTCAGAAATTGGGTAGATGATACCCTCGTCCAACCATTTCAGGATTTCTTTCTTCACTACTTCTTTCATGATTGGGTTGAGCCGTCTTTGTTGCTCCACTGTTGGCTTTGCATCCTCTTTCATTAGAATTTTGTGCATTCAAAAGGATGGGATGATTCCCTTGATATCCGCGATTGTCCATCCTATAGCCGATTTATGTTCTCTAAGCACCCTCAGCAACTTACTTTCCAGCAATTTGTTAAGCGCAACAAAAATAATAACAGGTAAAGCATTAGAATTACCTAAGTACGCATACCTGAGGTGTTTAGGTAGTGGCTTTAGCTCAAGAGTAGGTGGCTCCTCCAATGATGGTTTCATTCTGGTTGTGGATCTTTCCTCCGTGTGAAGTGGCTCAAATGGTGCTTTGAATTTGCTAACTCGTGGCAGGGAGTCTAGCATCTGTAAATAATCGACAAATTCTGGATCATCTAAATTTTCATCTCCCAATAATGTCGTTTCCAATGGATCGTTAACCAAACTTTTACCCATATCTTCGCTGATTATCTAATCAATGATATCCATCCTGAAACACTCTTCTTCATTCGTAGGGAATTTCATGGCCTTGAAAACATTAAACTTTACTTCTTAATCTTGGACCCTCATAGTTAGTTCAACTTTTTGTACGTCGGTAAGTGTCCTACCCATAGCCAAAAATGGTCTCCCTAGGATAATTGGGATGTTCTTATCTTCCTCGAAATCTAGAATTATAAAATCCACAGGGAATATAAATTTGTTAACCTTGACCAAGATGTTTTCCACAATGCCTCTCGGGTACGTGACTGACCTATCTGCTAACTGCAATGAGATGTTCGTAGGCTTTGAAGTGGGTAGACCTAATTCTGTATAAACTGATAATGGCATAAGGTTTACGCTTGCTCCCAAATCACATAAACACTTGTTGAACACCGTGTTCCCAAGTGTGCACGGAATGGTAAAACTCCCTAAATCTTTCAAATTTGGTGGCAACTTCCGCTGTAAAGATGCACTACACTCCTCTGTTAGTGCCACTGTTTCGAAATCTTCCAACTTCTTTTTCCTAGACAGAATACCTTTCATAAATTTCGCATAACTTGGAATCTGCTCTATGGCTTCTGCGAAAGGGATGTTAATCTGAAGTTTCTTAAACACTTCCAAAAACTTTGCGAACTGCTTATCTAATTTCTGCTTTTGGACTCTCTGCTGAAACGGCGGTGGAGAATACACAACTGGCTTGTCATCTAACTTTGTTTGCTCAACTTGCTTATCCTCACCCTATTTTTCTTCAACCACTTTGTTCTCATCAACTTTGTCATCCGTTCTAACTGAATTTTCTGTACTATTCCCATCTAGATGTTTTCCACTTCTCAAAGTGATTGCCTAACACTGTTCGTGATTTCCCTTAGAATTTTTTTTGGTGTCACTTGGTAGAGTTCCTTGTGGTCTATTGTTTAATGCTAAGGCAATTTATCCCATCTGATTTTCTAAATTCTTGATGGCTATCTCTTGCGATTTCATGGCCATTGCTTTGTTTCTCAGAGTTGCCTCGTTGCTTGTTATATACTTTGACAATAACTCCTCTAAATCTGATTTTCACTCTTGATGTTGAGCTGGTTGTTGTTGTTGATTCTGAAATCCTGGGGGATAAGATGGGCCTGGAGCTTGCTGATGCTGATTATTACTCCACGAAAATTTAGGAAGATTCCTATTCCCCGGATTGTATGTATTCTGGTACGTATTTTGTGGAATTCTATTGTAGCTCCCCACAAATTGCACTGACGTTGGGTTGATTGCACATTGATCTGTAGGAAGTTCACCCACGCACAATTCACAAATAACTACAACTTGTTGTGTCTGTACCCCTGACCAAGCATCGAACTTCTTAGCGAGAGCTAAAATCTGCGCTGTTATTGTCGTCACTCCATCTACCTCTAACACTCCAACTACTGTAGGTTATGTCAACCTTGCCGTGGGCCACTGATAATTGTTAGCTGACATTATCTCTATCAATTGATACGCATCTACATAATTCTTTGCCATAAAAGCTCCACCTGAAGCTACATCAATACTGGTCCTAAGATTCCCATGTAATCCATTGTAGAATGTGTTCATTTGCAACCACTTAGGCAATCCGTGATGTGGGCATTTTCTGAGCAACTCCTTGTATCTCTCCCATGCCTCGTACAATGATTCCCCATGTTGCTGATCAAACACAGTAATCTCGTTTCTCATCTTTGCAATCTTCGCTGGCGGGAAAAATTTAGCTAGAAACTTTTGAGCTAGGTCATCCCATGTAGTTATTGAACCCAGTGGTAAAGAGTGTAACCAACTCTTCGCCTTGTCTCGTAGAGTGAATGGGAACAATCGAAGTCTGACTGCTTCATCCGACACCCCATTGTATTTGAAAGTGTCGCATATCTCCAAAAGCTGATTAAATGTTCATTCGGATCATCATTCGCTAATCCCCCAAACTGAACCGAGTTTTGGATCATATGAATAGTCCCAGGCTTGATTTCAAATTTGTTCGTACCTATAGCAGGCCTGGTGATACTTGACTGCAGCTCAGTCACCTTGGGTGTAGCAAAGTCCATAAATGCTTTCTGGTCTTCGACAGTCATTGCTTCTTCTTTTTCAAAATTTTCGAAGTCGTCCCTTGTTTCCTTGATCCACTTACTTAACCTTTGAAACATTTTCTCAATGTCGTCCTCAAAAGGAAGCAAGTCTGGATTCTTGGATCGAGTTTGCATAAACCAACTTTAAAAACCTGAAATAAGACGAACAAAACAAAAATAAAATTGTTTAAGTAAAACTGGACTAATTAAATTGATATCGCAAAATATTAAAATCTATACTAAAATATCCCCGGCAACGGCGCCAAAAACTTAATGGGTAAAATCTAATTATGCACAACACAAAAGTATAAGTGGTCAACAAGTAATATAATAGTAAGTAGAGTATCGTTCCCACGGAGAAATTAGTACGAATTTAACATTCGCAATTACCAGTTTTGTAACAACTCGATATTTTCTATATAATTAAATCAGAAATTTTGCATATAATTTTTTTTTTTTAAGATGAGGATTTGTACAAGATATTATGTATATGTATTTATGTGATAAATAAAAATATATTTATTACAAGAATAATTAAAATAATTTTATTTCAGAATTATTGATTATTATAAAGTATATTCTTATAATAATTAATTTTATAGTAGAAATATTTTTATTATTTTCCATGAAAATATAGGTATATATTATTTAAATAATATATGAAAATATTTTTAGAATAATTATAATAATTATTTTATTATATGAATTTTTGTACAGATTATTAAGTTAATTATTTTACCTTAATTAATAAGGTTAAGTATGGCAGATAAATCAGATAAGGAATCCAAACCCTAATTTTGGATTTTTATCAAGGAATGAGAATAATAATATAATATTAATTATATTTTAATTTTTTAGTGCTATAAATATGTACTGTATGTACGTATTGATAATGGTTGGTCAATTATGGTGTATAATGTCAAAACCCTAGCATTAATTTGTTTAACCCTATTTTTAAATTCAAATGAGAAATTCAAGATTGGTTATATAACTGTGTTATATGATTTATGTTGTGTATTAAATGATTAATTAGGTAAATCCTAATTAAAATCTAGAAACCCTAATTAATCTTTAGAAAAAACCTTAATTATGAAACCTAAATTGGAGTTGGTGATCAGTCAGAGATTGTATTAATATGATTAATATCATATATAGTAGATTTTATTATGGAAAACCTAATTAGTAATTTAAAATCCTAATTGTAATTTGGTAACCCTAATTATCAAAATTGTAAACCCTAATTGTTTAATTAGCAAGTTTAATTATAATTAGTGATTTTAAACCCTAATGTTCCTATATAATTTAATTAGAAAACCTAACTAATTAACAAACCCTAAATTTCTATTTTTAGAAACTAAAATTTTATTTATTTATTTATTTTTGCTTAATTAGAAATCCTACAAATTAATTGTGCAAGACCTTAGGGTTAAACCCTAAGGGTTTGGGATAAGTTTACACAAATGTCATTAAAATTCCAAGGAAAATGACAAGTTTACCCCTCTTGCATTATTTGAAGCTAATATGTAGGTTTTGACCTTAGGTGAGTTGTTCACCAAATCTAACCACTCCATGTGACTGAAATTAATGTATATCAGCCACATATGCCAACCAATTCATGGATCTAACTTATTATATATAGATTGAGAGAGAGAGAATTGCTTTCGTTAGCTCATTTTTGTACAAACCCTCAATCAATCTCTCTCAACTCAAAACCAACGAAATATAGTTGTATATCAATCCCCAAGATCAGGCCCACTAACAACTATAACCAAATCAGTGGCCTAGAATCAAAATTTGATCATAGAAGGAATAAACTCTAACCTAAAATCTAATCTTAGATCTGTTGTTGGATGTTAGTTTTTAATGTTAAAACATGTTGTATGTAGTGTTATGAAGTGATCTGGGTTGCTAGATGTTAGATCTATAATATCTAGAGGCTCGGATTTGTAGATTTACAAAATCTGGAAAAATGAGAAATGTGATTTGACAACCAAATGTCAGGTCCCATAGATCTCAGCCTGTTAAGTATTTTTGTTTTTTTAAGCTTTGATCTTGTAGTATGCTATGAGATCTTTACTCTGGAACTCGAATCAGGGTCAGATCAGTTGTAGGTTGCTAGTTGTGGGTGGTCAAACACCGTTGAACAACCATGACTGGACAAGTTCTGGGTAACCCAGAATGACCCCAAAAAGCTCTGACAAGATTTTCAAGAGCTTGGATCTGACAGTGGTTTGATGCTTCCTTATGGTTCTTGCATCTAAGTTGTAGTACGTTTGTTATACTACATTCTTGTTCCTTAATATCACTTATTTGGTAAACAGGTTGGATTTTGGGGCCGGTCAAACTAGCTAAGTCGAGCATGTTCTATATTTTCTGGGTAACCCAGAAAACATATGAACATGTCGACTGACATGGTTTGACCAGATCATAACTGTTGATTCTATTGATGTTATTTGTAAGTTATGTAATAGATATGCTCTCTTGCATGCTAGCTATAATACAGAGCTCTTATATCACAAAAACAACACTTATATCACAAGTTATGGAGGCCCAAATATGAGTAGTCGAACTGTTCTTCATTTATGGGTAACCCAGAAAATGAAGAACAGCTCTGACAGCTTGTTCATGAGCCTAGATCTTGCATTTGTGTTATTTTATGAACCTTTTGATGGCTGGATCATATAGTCTTGAAAGAGTACTGCAAGATCTAACTAGCAACATACCCAGAAATATTATATATTACGAATTAAACTTGGTCAAACCTAGTACCCTCGTGATTGACTTTGAAGATCTGGGTTTGCTGAAGAACACCTTCAGCGACAGTTTTGTCGCAAAAAGTACCTTTAGCGACACTTAATTTCAAAAATTAATTATTTTAATTAAATAAATAGAAAAAAATAGTTTTAAATTATTAAAAATAATTTTAAAGTCTAAAAATTAGTTTTTAATTATTTTTAATATATTTCATAAATATTTAATATTTTTGAAATATTAAAGGTATTTAATTTATTTAATTATTATATTAAATAAATTATTTAAAAATAATTTTAATATTTGAAAAATCATTTAAAATTATATTATGATATAAGAAAATATTTTAAGTTATTTTTAATGACTTTTAATATTTTGTGATTAATTTCATTAATAAATTAATATTAACGATAAGTAAGATATTTAATAAATAGATTAAATAAATAAATTAAAAATCATTTTATTATATTAAAAATTATTTTAAATAATAATAAGCTATTTAAAAATATTTTAAGTTATAAAATATAACTTTCAATATTTAAAGGTAAATTTCATTAAATAATTATTATTAATGATATTAAAGTTATTTAATAATTATATTAAATAATTTAGTTTAAAAATGATTTTAATATTATAAAAATATTTTTAAATAAAAATAAAGTGTTTAAAAATATTTTAAGTTTTAAAATATAACTTTTAATATTTAATGAATAATTTTATTAAAAATTTAATATTAATGATATTAATTTAATATTAAATGATATTAAATTTATTTAATAATTATATTAAATAAATAGTTTTACAATGATTTTATTAATTTAAAAATCATTTAAAATGATATAAATAAATTAAAAATATTTTAAATTATAATTAATGACTTTTAATATTTTGATAAATAGTACATTAATATTTAAATATTAATTATAATTATTTAAAAATAATTTTAATTGTTTTAAAAATCATTTAAGGGTAATATTAATACTTTAAAAGTATTTTGTGTTATTATAAATAACTTTAATATTTTGGCAATGGTTTCATTAATATTTTAATATTAATTAAATATTAATGATAATTGAATTTTTTTTAATCTTTAAATCATTTAATAATGATTCCGATGTTTGAAAATTCATGATAAATTATAATAAATATTTTAAAAATTATTATAAGTCATTTAAAAATAATATGACTGATAATTGCAGTTATTGAACTACATGATAGATTCTTAGACTTGATAATTACCCGATAAAGCTGTCGGTACACCGACATGTTTCAGAAATTGATCTGAACTTAGATATTTTGACTGTATTAATGTTTATTTGTGATTCAATGGTTGTTAAACATATGTGACAATGTGATTAGGTAATGTGCTGACTGCAATAAGCAATGCTATGTGTTATAGTATATTGTTCTAATCGAACGAATAATCTAATTAATGATAGGTCGTGATATAAAAGATAAAACTAAGTTGCGAATTGTAAACAGCAGATTTGGCAAGTATCTTACCTTTGCACTTTCTTTATGCAATGGACATGAGGAAGAATGTTTTAGAATTATATTATTACTGTATAGATTATTAACCCTATTGTTATATATATTATATACGCTCATTGATTATCGGCATGTTAGTATATGGTAATTCAGATATATATTCTGTTCGTTAATTTCTATAAATGA
Organism: Panax notoginseng; assembly: GCA_016801055.1. Lineage (NCBI taxonomy): Eukaryota > Viridiplantae > Streptophyta > Magnoliopsida > Apiales > Araliaceae > Panax > Panax notoginseng. Next base: position 137,462,248 of record CM029019.1, read on the forward strand.
TTATACAAGTGTCCCTACTTGGATAATCATTGTATTTAATCACATGTTGATACACCTTTTTTAATTACCCTTATATATGTGTGTTGTATTATAGATTATTGTTGAACAAGATAAAACCTTTAGTTTGGAACCCCGACAAGTATGAACATCCCGTATACGGGAAAACTTTTTATGCACCCAAGGTGGATAGAGTGAACGATAACATCGTTCTTGCATGTAGTATTGATCAATACAGGGTACAACGGGCTGATCACCCCCGTGCCCGTAAGTTATGACGGTTTATAGATGAAGTTCTGTTTAACCTTTTTGAAAATGAAAATAATGTTCATAGTATGTCACCTTAACCCTATTTATAGTCAGTACATAGTTTTAAAAATTTGAAAAAGGGTTGTTATGTTATTATTATCGGTTTAGATTACTTCACAACTATTGATTGGTTGTAGAAGGGTAGTTTAAAGAAAACATTTAAATTCTTTCAGCTTATACATATATAATTACTATTACTTGCTGGGCACTCAAATATTCATCCTTGCTTAATTTAAATATTTTCAGCTAAGTGTGAAGAACCAGAAGGCTCATGCAGAAACAAGGGAAAAGGAAAACTAACCAAATAAGATTTGTGGTAGTTTATGTATTAGTTTGATATTATTAAGACAAGTATGAAATATATTATCTATCATGTTATGTAAGGAATGTATTAAAGGTTACGTACTTGGGAGCTAAACTCTGAAAATCATGTAAATTAAGTTTAATAATTATATTATTATTATTATTATTAGTATTATTTCGCTCATAGAAATGGTATCGTGAAGCACCGAGTTCGGGTTTTAAGTACGTGGATTTGGGGGCTTTACAGGTTGGTATCAGAGCTTTAGGGTTAGAAACCTTAGGTGGGATAGACCAGCTATAATCTTAGAACAGAGGGAAACATTGAAAATATAAATAACTCTTACAGAGTTTAAAAGGAGATGAATCGGATAAATTCATCGTCAAGCAAAATTAAAGATAACTTATATAAAACTATTATTTACTGTGTGTATATATTATATGCTAATCAGGATAATTTATGTGTGTAGACGTCTGGTGGAAAAGGCTTGTTATATGCTTATAGCATGAAGAATGATCAAACCCATACACCCGAGCTGATATCGAAGCCAATAGCTGAAATGGAGGCTCACAATGAAAATAACTCGGACGATGTGGTTATTTTAGAAAACATAATACCAAATCCGGAGATGGTAGAGCTGACAGATAGTGATTCGGACACTAAAGTTGAAGCTGATCACGCATCAACGGAGGTACATAATTTGAGGAACAAGGTTTCTTCTTTAGAAAAGCTGTGAAAAATAGAAAAGCTGTTAAATAGTCAGTTGCGAAAAACCTTACTAGAAACAATGGAAGAACAAGATAAGCTTAAAATCTAAATTAATCAGATGGGAGCCACAAGCAATACATCGTGTGCAGCTTCGAGCAAGAAGGGGAAAAGAAAGATAGAAGGCCATGACTTAGAAAAATTCGATAAGAAGAAAGGGAAAAGAATTTGTTACCTTTGCGGCTATGAGGGGCATACCACTCTGTATTGTCCCGACTATAAACCAGGTGCATGTTTTATTTATGGAATGGAAGGTCATCAGACGAGAGGTTGTCCAAGGAAAAGGCATAGTGAATAGGTAGTATAGGTTCTGTTGTGTAGGTCTGTTTAATGTAATATATATGATAAGTATGTGGTGTAATGTTATGTTCTCAACTTTTGTATTAGTCAAAACTGTAAATCCTGACTTTTGTGGTCACAAAGGGATAGCTAATTTTTAAAGCAGTATGTGTTATGCTATGTAAAATATTCTCTAAATGAATATGAATCTATGTTTGAGTAATGAAACAAGTTTAACATACTCATCTTATGTGATAAGGTTTAGAATGTAAGTTAAATTTATGATTTTATTTAATCAGATAATGTCGCCAAGACGTTGAACTTGAAATCAAAGGGAAGAAGAATCTGTCAACAATGCTGAGGGACAACAATAAGCAGACCCGATACAGAACTTCGCAAATATTGTAGCTCAGGCTATGCAACAGGGAATACCAGTCGCAGAAAACCAGCCGGACAATCGTTTGGCAAACTTTAAAGATTTCAAGGCTGTGGGACCACCGGAATTTAAAGGTACAACTGACCTTGTTGAAGCCCAGACTTGGGTTAAAGAAATTGAAAAAGCATTCGTGATAGCTAGGGTAGCTGAGGGACAGAAGACAGCTTTTGCCACTTACATAATGAAGGGTGAGGCGAACTTTTGGTGGAAAGCGAATCAGGCAAGGGCAGGAAAAGGTGTGACAACTTGGGCTAGGTTTAAAACACAATTTTTCGAAAACTATTTTTCATCTAGTATGTAGGCTAGGATGGAAGTGAAATTTTTAGAGTTGAAGCAGGAGAATATGAGGGTGTCAGAAAACGCCGCAAAATTCAATGAATTAGCTAGGTTCGCTCTGCATCAAGTTAATACGGAGGTTAGGAAAGCTAGAAGGTTTGAGCTGGGATTAAAATCCTAGCTCTATAACAAGGTGGCGGTGTTGCAGATTCCTACGTTTGCAGCACTCGTGGAGAAAGATATTATTGCTGAGGAGGGGAGTGAGGCCATGAGCCTCTACAACAAGGAGAGAAAGAACAAGAGTAAGGTTGAAGGAGCTGGAGAGACAGAAGTTAATAGTTGAAGTAAAAGTGGTAATAGCAAAAGGAAGGGGAGTTATTTTGGAAATGTCCAGTTAAAGCAGGAATGTGTTAAGAAGCCAGCAGTACAGTGTAAGAATTGTGGAAAGAACCATACCGGGGAGTGTCTGAAAGGTAAATTTCTATGCTACATGTGCGGGCAGGAGTGCCATATCTCTCCCAACTGCTCCAATCCTAGGATGAACAGTGGGTGTTTTCTATGCAGGTCGACTGAACACAAGGTGAAGGATTGTCCGAAGAGGAGAACAGAGGCAGGGAGTATGAATACTGGTCAGGGCAGCGGGACTTTAGCAATCATGGGACCTACGTCATCGAGCAAGACAACCAAATCTACTGCGAGGGTTTTCAACATAACGGTCCAGGATACGGCAGCAGCTGGCAATGGAACTCCAGGTATTATTCATACAACTTTTTTTCTTATGCATGATTTTCATATATATAATAAATTATTTTATAAGGAAATTTTGAAGTAGAAATTTGAGTTCTTTTAGAAATCAAATTTTCGTTTAATCAAAAAGACAAGCTTTATGTGAATAGTTAAAGATCAATTCGATCAAAGTATGATCAAGATCTACTAGCAATGATTGTGTATGCTATGTACCGTGTATGTATAGGTTTTAAAATGGTGATTCTGGGGACGAAATCTTTATAAGGGAGGGTGAATGTAACAACCCGATATTTTGTTTATAATAAAATTAGAAATTTTGCGTATAAATTTTTTTTTAAGATGAGGATTTGTACAAGATATTGTGTATATATATTTAAGTGATAAATAAAAATATATTTATTACAAGACTAATTAGAAATAATTTTATTTCAGAATTATTGATTATTATAAAATATATTCTTATAATAATTAATTTTATAGTAGAAATATTTTTATTATTTTCCATGAAAATATAGATATATATTATTTAAGCAATATATGAAAACATTTTTAGAATAATTATAATAATTATTTTATTATATGAATTTTTGTACAGATTATTAAGTTAATGATTTTACCTTAATTAATAAGGTTAAGTATGGCAGATAAATTAGATATGGAATCCAAACCCTAATTTTAGATTTTTATCAAGGAATGAGAATAACAATATAATATTTATTATATTTTGATTTTTCAGTGCTATAAATATGGATTGTATGTACGTATTGATAATGATTGGTCAATTATGGTGTATAATGTCAAAACCCTAGCATTAATTTGTTTAACCGTATTTTTAAATTCAAATGGGAAATTCAAGATTGGTTATATAACTGTGTTATATGATTTATGTTGTGTATTAAATGATTAATTATGTAAACCCTAATTAAAATCTAGAAACCCTAATTAATCTTTAGAAAAACCTTAATTATGAAACCTAAATTGGAGTTGGTGATCAGTCAGAGATTGTATTAATATGATTAATATCATGTATAGTAGATTTTATTATGGAAAACCTAATTAGTAATTTAAAACCCTAATTGTAATTTCTTAACCCTAATTATCAAAATTATAAACTCAAATTATTTAATTAGCAAGGTTAATTATAATTAGTGATTTTAAACCCTAATGTTCCTATATAATTTAATTAGAAAACCTAACTAATTAACAAACCCTAAATTTCTATTTTTAGAAACTAAAATTTTATTTATTTATTTATTTTTGCTTAATTGGAAATCCTACAAATTAATTGTGCAAGACCTTAGGGTTAAACTCTAAGGGTCAAATCCTAAGGGTTTGGGATAAATTTACACAAATGCCATTAAAATTCCAAGCAAAATGACAAGTTTACCCCTCTTGCATTATTTGAAGCTAATATGTAGGTTTTGACCTTAAGTGAGTTGTTCACCAAATCTAACCACTCCATGTGACTGAAATTAATGTATATCAGCCACCTATACCAGCCAATTCATGCATCTAACTTAATATATATAGATTGAGAGAGAGAGAATTGCTTTTGTTAGCTCATTTTTGTACAAACCCTCAACCAATCTCTCTCAACTCAAAACGAACGAAATATAGTTGTATATCAGTCCCCAACATCAGGCCCACTAACAACTATAACCAAATCAGTGGCCTAGAATCAAAATTTGATCATAGAAGGTATAAACTCTAACCTAAAATCTGATCTTAGATCTGTTGCTAGATGTTAGTTTTTAATGTTAAAACATGTTGTATGTAGTGTTATGAAGTGATCTGGGTTGCTAGATGTTAGATCCATAATATCTAGAGGCTCGGATTTGAAGATTTACAAAATCTGGAAAAATGAGAAATGTGGTTTGACAACCAAATGTCAGGTCCCATAGATCTCAACCTGTTAAGTGTTTTTGTTTTTTTAAGCTTTGATCTTGTAGTATGCTATGAGATCTTTGCTCTGGAACTCGAATCAGGGTCAGATCGGTTGTAGGTTGCTAGTTGTGGGTGGTCAAACACCGTTGAACAACCATGACTGGACAAGTTCTAGGTAACCTAGAATGACCCCATAAAGCTCTTACAAGATTTTCAAGAGCTTGGATCTGACAGTGGTTTGATGCTTCCTCATGGTTCTTGCATCTAAGTTATAGTATGTTCGTTATACTACATTCTTGTTCCTTAATATCACTTATTTGGTAAACAGGTTGAATTTTGTGGCCGGTCAAACTAGCTAAGTCGAGCATGTTCTCTGTTTTCTGGGTAACCCAGAAAACATGTGAACATGTCGACTGGCATGGTTTGACCGGATCATAACTGTTGATTCTATTAATGTTATTTGTATGTTATGTAATAGATCTACTCTTTTGCATGCTAGCTACAATCTAGAGCTCTTATATCACAAAAACAACACTTATATCCCAAATTGTGAAGGCCCAAATATGAGCAGTCGAACTGTTCTTCATTTCCGGGTAACCCAGAAAATGAAGAACTGCTCTGACAGCTTGTTCATTAGCCTAGATCTTGCATTTGTGTTATTTTATGAACATGTTGATGGCTGGATCATGTAGTCTTGCACGAGTACTGCAAGATCTGACTAACAACATGCCCAAAAACATTACATATTACGAATTAAACTTGGTCAAACCTAGTACCCTCGTGACTGACTTTGAAGATCTGGGTTTGTTGAAGAACACCTTCAGCGACAGTTTTGCCGCAAAAAGTACCTTTAGCAACACTTAATTTTTAAAATTAATTATTTTAATTAAATAAATAGAAAAAATAGTTTTAAATTATTAAAAATATAAAATAAATTATTAAAAATTATTTTAAAGTCTGAAAATAAGTTTTTAATTATTTTTAATATTTTTCATAAATATTTAATATTTTTGAAATATTAACGGTATTTAATTTATTTAATTATTATATTAAATAAATTATTTAAAAATGATTTTAATATTTGAAAAATCATTTAAAATTATATAATGATATAAGAAAATATTTTAAGTTATTTTTTTGTGATTAATTTCATTAATTTCATTAATATTAATGATAATGATAATTAAGATATTTAATAAATGAATTAAATAAATAAATTAAAAATGAATTTATTATGTTAAAAATCATTTTAAATAATAATAATAAGGTATTTAAAAATATTTTAAGTTATAAAATATAACTTTCAATATTTAATGGTAAATTTCATTAAATAATTATTATTAATGATATTAAAGTTATTTAATAATTATATTAAATAATTTAGTTTAAAAATGATTTTAATATTATAAAATCATTTTAAATGAAAATAAAGTGTTTAAAAATATTTTAAGTTAAAAAATATAACTTTTAATATTTAAAGTATAATTTTATTTATAATTTAATATTAATGATATTAATTTAATATTAAATGATATTAAATTTATTTAATAATTATATTAAATAAATAGTTTTACAATGATTTTATTAATTTAAAAATCATTTAAAAGGATATAAATGAATTAAAAATATTTTAAATTATAATTAATGACTTTTAATATTTTGATAAATAGTACATTAATATTTAAATATTAATGGTAATTATTTAAAAATAATTTTAATTATTTTAAAAAATCATTTAAGGGTAATATTAATACTTTAAAAGTATTTTGTGTTATTATAAATAACTTTAATATTTTGGCAATGGTTTCATTAATAGTTTAATATTAATTAAATATTAATGATAATTGAATTTTTTTTTAATCTTTAAATCATTTAATAATGATTCTGATGTTTGAAAATTCATGATAAATTATAATAAATGTTTTAAAAATTATTATAAGTCATTTAAAAATAATATGACTGATAATTACAGTTATTGAACTACAGGATAAAATCTTAAACTCGATAATTACTCGATAAAGATGTCGGTACACCGACATGTTTCAGAAATTGATCTGGACTTAGATATTTTGAATGTATTAATGTTTATTTGTGATTCAATGGTTGTTAAACATATGTGACAATGAGATTAGGTAATGTGCTGACTGCAATAAGCAGTGTTATGTGTTATAGTATATTGTTCTAATCGAACGAATGATCTGATTAATGATAGGTCGTGATATAAAAGATAAAACTAAGTTGCGAATTGTAAACAGCAGATCAGGCAAGTATCTTACCTTTGTATTTTCTTTATGCAATGGACATGAGTAAGAATGTTTCAGAATTATATTATTACTATATAGATTATTAACCCTATTGTTATATATATTATATACGCTCATTGATTATCGGAATATTAGTATATGGTAATTCAGATATATATTATGTTCGTTAATTTTTATAAATGATTATACAAGTGTCCCCACTTGGATAATCATTGTATTTAATCACATATTGATACACCTTTGTTAATTACCCGTATATATATATATATGTTGAATTATAGATTATTGTTGAACAAGATAAAACCTTTGGTTTGGAACCCCGACAAGTATGGACATCATGTACACGAAAAAACTTTTTATGCACCCAAGGTGGATAGAATCAACGATAACATCGTTCTTGCATGTAGTATTGATCAATACAGGGTACAACGGGCTGATCACCCTGTGCCCGTAAGTTATGACGGTTTACAGATGAAGTTCTGTTTAACCTTTTTGAAAATGAAAATAATGTTCATAGTATGTCACCTTAACCCTATTTATAGTCAGTACGTCGTTTTAAAAATTTGAAAAAGGGTTGTTATGTTATTATTATCTATTTAGATTACTTCACAACTATTGATTGGTTGTAGAAGGATAGTATAAAGAAAACATTTAAATTCTTTTATTTTATATATATATATATATATATATATATATATATATATATATATATATATATATATAATTGCTATTACTTGCTGGGCACTCAAATGTTCATCCTTACTTAATTTAAATGTTTTCAGCTAAGTGTGAAGAACCAGATGGCTCATGCAGAAACAAGGGAAAAAGAAAGCTAACGAAATAAGATTTGTGGTAGTTTATGTATTAGTTTGATATTATTAAACAAGTATGAAATATATTATCTATCATGTTATGTAAGGAATGTATTAAAGGTTACGTACTTGGGAGCTAGACTCTGATAATCATGTAAATTAAGTTTAACAATTATATTATTGTTATTATTATTTGTATTATTCCGCTCATAGAAATGGTATCGTGAAGCACCGAGTTCGGGTTTCAAGTACCTGGATTTGGGGGTTTTACAAGTTTCCTATTAATCCCTATTTTATTAAACTATCCGAATTAATGATTAAAATTATAAATTTTCAATTATTAAAAATACTAAAATCGCAAAACAATCACCAATCGCAAAAATTGAATTTCTAAACAAATATCAGAGAATTAGGCTTACAACTTCACCCTATGCTTCACTCTGGTTATTATCCTTTGTTCCAATTTAATTCACTATCCCAATTTATTAATCAAGAACACGAAAGTAGAATTAGTCACCTCTTGATGCACTGACACCATATTAACTCAACTCCACAAATTAGATAGAATTAAGTTAAACACCTTAATTAACTAACTCAATATATCTCTATGTGAATTACAATCAAAGAAGGGTTAAGTTCAAGTTCTCTATCCGATTACATGTGATGTTAAGCATATCTCTACCCTAACATTCATCAAGATTATGTTCATTCACAAAATTCAAGAACACATGCTATATTAACTAAGTCTAGACTCGTACTTTCTCTCTCGAATCCATACAAGTCCACACAGAATTGTTGATCAGGTAATTCATAAATTCAAACACAAATTAATATATTTAAATTGGATAATAGCTTATGAAACTTAAAATCAAAGTTACATAACCATTGTTTCACTTAAAAATCCATCATAGGCCTAAAAAGTAATTTAGTTCATTATAAATGAAATAAACACTGAATAAATTAAAGATATCATCCTTTCAATTACAAATAAACTAAAAGAAAAAAATAAATCTAAAACCACCCTTTTCTTCAGATCAATTTGCAATCGATATGAAAAATTCTTCAAAATCTTCTCTCCAATGCTTGCTCTCAAAAATCTGTTTTTTTTTGTTCTCTGTTAATTATCTTGGGTCACCCTTTTATCTTGTTGTTTGATGTTAATTATATGGTTAAACACACATTCTGATTGCAATCCCACACCATTTAGAGTCCCAAAGCATTCCAATCACTTAACCTCACGTTCTAACAGTGTTTGAAAAAACATAGGACTCCTCTGTTTCGGGACACCCCGCCCCGGCGGGGGTATTGGCTTGCAAAGTGCCCGCCCCGGCAGGGGTTGGCTCTGACTTCTGATTCCCTTAAGCTCCAAAACTTGTTAAGTTTTTGCCACGTTTTCCTCCTTTTTGATCACTTGCCACACCACCCAACCTACACACAAAATAACAATAAACAAGTAAAAATAAACTACAAAATAAGGAATTAACACCGATTTAGCTTGAATTATGAACTAATTCGCGGGTATAAAACCCACTTATCAGTAGTCGTAGGGGTAATGTTCAGAAAAGAAAGTGGAACGAAAATGTCACCACTAGAAATCAACAAGGGAATGAAAAGAAGAAGGAGGAGGCGTGTAGCAACTGCGAAAAGAAACATGTAGGTGTTTGTTTGAAGGGAAATAGAGTGTGCTTCAATTGTGGATTGGGGACCACATTGCACCAAATTGTCCAAGCCTAAGGAAGGGAGCATGTTTCACGTGTGGGTCGAAGGAGCACCTAGCTCGAGATTATCCGAAGAAAGTGGCTAGAAAAGTAAACGGAAGTAAGGGGGCAGTAGTAGTGGCAAACTGGTTATTTTAGAATCAGCTCCGCCGAGTCGACTAACTGAACATTCATCTAACATGACGATGTAGGACGCAATACAATGTATGGTTCCGATCAGTTATCTAAACGTTTGCGTGTTATTTAATTCAAGTGCCACTTGTTAATTTATGTCTGACGAATTTGCTAGGAAATTAGATTTGCTTCGTGAGGAATTAGACTATTCCTTAAATATAGAAATTGCGAATAGTAATTTCTGTTAGGTTATTCATGGAATTTGTCGTGTAAATTCATGTGATAACAGTGGATTTAATTCCAAATCAACTTGGGAATTTGAGGTTCTCCTAGGATTGGATGGGTTGTTGAACCATAAGGCGATAAGTGATTGCCAAAGAAAGTGCATAAACCTTATGACTCTGAGAAAGTCAAAGGTAGTATTTATTTTTCTATTTGCAGGTCGCCTATATTGTAGAGTTATCTATTGAAGTTGCAAGTTAAGAAGTTGTTAACAAAATAGTGTGTGGGATACGCGAAGTTCAAGATATCCACTTCGTTAGCTAACTTAACGAGGAAATCAGTGGAATTTATTTGGGTAAGAAATTATGAAGCGAATTTTAAAGAATTAAAGAAGAAGTTAGGTATGGCACCTGTGTTGTCTTTACCAGATAATACAAAAAATTTTGTATTGTATAGTGACGCTTCACATAAAGGACTAGGATGTGTGCTTATGAAAAATGGCAAAGTCATTGTGTATGCCTCACGACAATTGAATTATTACGAGAAGGGATATCCGACTCATGATTCAGAGTTAGCGGTAGTAGTGGTTGCCCTGAGGATTGGGAGGTATTATTTTTGAGAAGTAGTGTGAGATATAAATAGACCATAAGTGTCTAAAGTATATCCTCACACAGAGATATTTAAGCATGTGTTTAAAGTGATATTTGAAGTTGATCAAGGATTGTGACTACAAAATCCTAAATGAATATGGTTGCCGACATCTTAAGCAAAAGGTAGGAGTTATTTTTGTTAACTGCATAAAATGGGTTCATAATAGAAAAGGTTAAGTTGTGGTGAGAGGTAAGATATCCGTAGAAGTCAGAGGGGAAGCTGTTCAGATGGAAAATTGTGCAACTTTGCTGGATGGAGTAAAGAAAGAGTAACTCCAAGATGAAGGTATCAAATTCAAGATCGATTCTGAAGGGTGGTTGAAAGTTGAAGGAAGAAACTAGGTTTCGCCAACATCGAGAAATGAAGATGAAGTTTTGCATAAAAATTATAGGTAGAATTGACTAGGGAGCACGAAAATATGTTGCGCCTTCGATAATGCTTTTGGTGGCAAGATATGGTGATAGATTTCATGGTATGTCAAAGTTAGCATATTTCCTATTGATCAGTGGGTGAAGTTATATGTTAAAGAAATTGTTTCAAGGCACGGTGTTCCGGTATCAATAGTGTTCGACAAAGATCCACGATTAACATCGAATTTCCATAAAAGTTGTAAGAATGCATAGGGTTGTAGTTGAGAATGAGCACGTTATACCATTTATAAACCGATGAGCAAAATGAAAGGACAAGCCAGACATTGAAAGATATTTAACAAAAATTTACCTGTGGTTGAGTTCGCCAACAACAACAGCTATCACGTAAAGCGTTGGGGTATTGCCTTACGAAACGTTATATGGATGGAGGAGCAAAACTCCACTATATTGAAATGATGATGAAGAACGTCGACTGCTAGGGCTTAAGGTGGTACAACAAATTTCATAGATCGTCAAGGCATAAGAACAAGATCATTAGTAGATAGAAGGAAACATGTGTTTGTAGTATGTAGTTTCATTTTCTTCAGAATGTCCCAGTGAAAGGGAAATATATTATTTAGGAAAAAAGGAAAAGTTGAAACCGAGGTTCTTAGTTTTTATGTACTGCGAAGAGAGGGAATAGACGGTTATGAGGTAGCCTTACTTCTATAGTTAGAACGCATTTGCAATGTTTTTCATATTTCAGTGCTATGATCGTACAAGCTCGACTACAATCATGTGATCAAGTACGAACCGTTATAGTTTGATAAAGATTTATCCTACGAGGAAATTCCTATTTAGATAGTTGACAGAAAAGAACAAGTTCTCAAGAATAAAGTGACATTGTTTGTTAGTAATGTGGAGGGACCACAATGCTGGGAACTCGAAAATAAGATGATTAAAAGTTATCCTGAGATGTTTGTTTAACCTATGTCTTCGATTCTGGGGACAGAATTCTTATAAAGAGGGAAGGATGTAACGATCCAGAATTTTTGTATGTAATTTAAAATATTTATTGAATTAAATAAATATTTTTGTTGATGTGTTTATTGTTAAATAAATATTTGATTGTTTTGATTATTTATTAGTTAAATAAATAATTAATGAGTTGTTGGGAATTAGCTTAATTAAGTGTAATATAGTAATTAAGTTGGTATTTAGTAATTTTGTATTTTGAAGTTAATTAAACTAAATGAGTGTTGAATTAATTATTATGTTACATAGTGGTAATATTATAATTTAATTTAATAATTAAATTCGAGAGTTGATAGTGATTAAATGAGTTGTTATAATGTTGATTTATTGACGATTATATGATCTTCTAAGTTGTGTGTATTTGATAACACTAATGTATGGTTTAAATTGTACTTTAATTAAAGGATGAATTATTAAATAATTATAATGTTGTTCTAATTTAATTTAATAATTACATTGGATGTACTAATTTGTTGAATAAAATTATAATTTATAGTGGAAATTATAATTATATGTCAATGATTAATGGATTTAAGAATTTAATATTTGTTAAAAGTGTGACAAGTGAACAATATTATAAAAAAAGAATATTAAAATAAATTAAAAAAGGGAATTAATAGTGTTTGCCAAACATGGCCTTGAGGTTTGAATTTTTGTAACTGTTAAAACATTTATTCTTATAACTGATATGGGTTATTATATGTATTATAATATATATATATATATATATATATATATATATATATATATATATATATATATATATATATATATATCAGTTTATTTTCTAAGTTACATAAATGTTATATCAATTTTCTTCCTACACCTATTTGCAAACATAGAGTTGTGAGAGAGAGTGAAAGCTATTGACCGAATTTGTTTTCTTTGTGATTTGAGAAGGAAATAGAGAATTCACAAAGTTATTATAATCATCGTTGCTAAGGTTAAGAGGAATCAAAAGTTAATCATCTCGTTCTATATTTTTAGTTGTTGTTCTTGAAGTTTTCTTCACTGTAAATGGTTTTGATGCATGATTTTTTGAGAGAATGGTTATATATGTGTTTTTGGTTGCAAGTAATATGTTATATAACATCTGTAGATGAGTTTTCGGTAATTAAATCCGTGTAACATGTTTTAAGTAAAGATTTGGATTGTGTTGGATGTATGTACAAAATGACTTAGTTTGGAGTCTAAAATTGCTGATCAAATCAAGCTAGAATCTATACATTGTTAGTGGTTTATGTTAGTATGTTAAGAAATGAAAATAACGCAAGTTGAATGAATCTGTAAAACCCTAGATTTTATGAATATAGATTTAATTTTTTGAAATATTTTTTTAAATATTATGGTGTGAATTTGAGATAATGTTATAGTTGTGGGTAGTATTTATAAATTTTGCAAAGTATGCAAGTTGTTGTATTATATTTGATTGGTCGGGGAATATTCGTACGTCGGCACAATTATTGGTGGACCCCACAATAGAATTATTGTCGGATTGAGAAAACGACAAAAATATTTTATGAAAATAACGGCGGAAATTTTACCGTTAATACTGTTGAACTACTCGGTAGTAAAAGTACAGTAATACGTGTGGTTGCATAGTAGTATACGGTATTGATTATTAAGGCATACGTGATTAGTCACTCAGTTTGATTCAATTATTGTCAATTAATAATATGAATTATTTAGTGATAATGAAGTTTTATTTTATTTGTATTATTAACGTAATAAAACAGAAATATCTTTTTATATAAAACTGAATACTTTATTAAAGTTATTCTATAAATAGAATATATTATATTTTATTTAAAAGATTTTTCTTTAAATATGGACCGTTAGATTAAAGTAAATCAATCTGGACCGTTCATGGATTAGTTACTATGCATTCCATTTTCTTATAAATAGAAGCTCATTCCTTCATTATTTTCTTACGAATTCACTGAACTCTAGAGAGAGAAACTATAGAGAGAAACTATAGAGAGAAAGAAGAAAAGTATTCTGCTACTTAACTACTTCTTTATTTCAGTTCTTCTTTAAAACGGTAAGGGATATTATTTGTTGTACCCGTAAGGGGTATTATTTCTTTTGTATTCGTGAAGAAAACTTCTGTTATTCCATTATTTATTATTCTGTTGGAATAACCTGTATACGCGGTCTGCCATATACTTGGTGACATTCTTCTATTATTCTGTTGGAACATCCTGTCTGTACACCGGACCTGGTTCCGTCTTTATTATTATTCTGTTAGAACATCATGTCTGTGTATTTTACATCGGACCTGGTTCCGTCTTTATTATAATTTTGTTGGAATATCCTGTCTGTACGTTGTCGGACCTGGTTTTATTATTTATTATTCTGTTGAAATAACTTACATGTGCGGTCTATCGCATGCATGGTGATTTCTTTTGTTATTCCATTCTTTATTATACTCAGTTGGTTAAAACTTTGACTTCTATACTCCATGAAATTAGTTTAATATCCTTGATATTTTTGCTTCATCCAGTATCTTTTCATGGAAATATTCTTTCGAGCATTCTTGAATTTTACTCCACAAAGCAGTATCATGTTGACAATTTAGACGTTATTGATTCCTGGATAAATTAATTCTTGAACTTGTTTTATTGAATTATTATGTCATTGTCATCATCCTCATGTTTATATTATGTTGAAAGTCATCTGTGGCCTGTAGTGCATAGATGGACTTGGTATGATTATGACCAGGGATTATTCGGTGTAATCATGACCGTAATGTTACAAATGATGTGAAAAAAATCCTCATTGGCCCGTAGTGCATTGATGGACAGTTTTTGGTATGATTATGGCTATAGATTCTCTTTGACTATAGTGCAAAGATGAATTGTTTTATGGTATGATCAGGAGCGTTGATGAAAACATGATTATCTTTAGCCATAGTGAATGGATAATTCGTGGTCGTGATATTAAAGAATATCCTTGGCCGTAGTGCAGGGGTGATTCGATGATGTGGATTATTTATGAAGCTGAGTCTCAGCGATAAAAGTCATGAAAAACTTTTTAAATCATAAAAGATAGTAGATTTTATTCTCTACTTAACTCTTTTAATGGATTGCTGGTTCCGCTGCAATTAAACTTGATGTCTATTGTATTTTATCAGTTTAACATTGTTGAATACTAATGATAATTTATTTTGCATTATCTTAGTCATAATATTTCTTACTGGGCTAGTTGAGCTCACCCTTTCTTTCATTGTTCTCTTCAGGAAATGAGAATATAGTTGGGACGAGTCGGGAAACGGAGTGATGGATCAGATGGTAGGATTAGTAGTTCTCGCTATTCTATGTAATAGTGTGATAATAATTGTAATGAGGACTCCTTTTGAGTTTGTATACTCTCTAGTAGACAATATTTGTATTCAAACTCACAGTTTATGTTTTGTCATATTATACACGACAGTTGTATTATTAAGTTGTATTTGAATTCTGTACCATGTATCTGGCGACCCAAGATGGGTGATGTATACCTAATTTTGGGGGCGCCACAGAATTAATTTGGTTAAGAAATGAATTCGTAGTGAATGAATTCGCTAAACATGTTAAAACATGAAAATTTAGTATAAACATGAGTTTTGGGTTAAGATTTTGGTTAGCTAATGTTTCTGTAAATTTTTAATTCTTTGGTATGTTGTAGATCTATGAATTACGAATCTATAGAATCGAAAACAAACTAATTCTGATGTGTATAACTTGAGTTATGAAGATTAGAAGGAGAAAAAGGTCAAAAAATGCAAGAACAGTAAACTGCTAATTCTGGTTCTGCTAATAGGCATAGCTACATTGTGCCCTAAGTCTATTGGGGCGCAGCTACGCTGGTTACAAGGCTTATTTAGGCGCAGCTATGCTCAAGGAGTGTCAGGTGTGACTATTTTGACCTCCTTTGGTAAAATGGCCCTAACGTTTTCATACGAACTCTGATAGAGGCAATTCAGGATGATTCGGAAAGATAACGAGTAGACCTACAACTTTCATTTTTTAAGTTTTTTGATTTGAGGTCGGGAACATGGGTCAAAATGGCCATATTTGGGACTGGTGAGAATTCAGAGGCAATCGGAGGGCGTCAAGCATGCACGTGTGCAAGTTAAGTGTTTCAGATGATAAAAGATGTTGTTCTAAATTATAAAATATGAATATTATGAGTATAATGATGCTTAACATTAATAAATGATGTATTAGATAAGTTGTGTAAGCATACACAAGATAGACGATCGGGCTTGTGACAAATGAATGTCGAAACACCTTGATGAGTGTTAATGAACTTAAAAAGTGTTTCAATTCAATTGAAGTGAACATTATAAGATATGGAATGGGGTTAATATAAAACTAATAAGGAGTCCTCATAAGACTTAAACACTTGAATAAATTTTGAGTATGAGTAAGAAGAAATATAATATTGATTAATGAGTTATATTAGATTGAAACTCAACGTTGTAAGAGTTGAGAATGTGATTTGGATTCTAAAAGTTTTATGTTATGTTTTAGTGAGTTTTCAAATTCATGTTATGTGGTTGATTAATATTGTTAAACCTTAAGCTAAAGGTTATAACATTACTAAGATGAGAATTGAATCTATGAGGATAATGTGTATGTAGCTAATTGATGTGATAATCCTAATGGTATGTGTAGGATATTAGAGTACGTGAGTTATAATTGTACAGCTTACGCAAGAGTCAAGTTCCCTAACCTTTGCTACTTTATTATTCAGCAAGGTTTACTTTTCGATGTCATGTTATACTTATGCAAGTTCTCTATCTCTAATCTCTTATTAAGCAATTAAGTTGTTATTGTTACGCAAGTTTCCAAACCCTACTTTTATAATTATGCAAGTTTCTTGAAGCTATTATTCAATTAAGAAAGTTCTCTAACTTTAATCTTTCATTATGCACGTGACAAACGAGATTTTGTAATTTAATTTTAATATTTATTGAATTAAATAAATATTTTTCGATGATTTAATTATTAGATTAAATAATTAATTGATGAAGTTGTGGTGGATTAATTTAATTACATGTGTTATATTTATTAAATTAATGTGGAGATTTTTTTATTATTCAAAGTATGTAATTATGTGAGCTTATTAAATTAAAAAAAATATTTAATAAGCCTAATATTATTTTAATTAATTTAATAATTAATGAGAAAGTTAATAATTTGATATAATTAATAAATAAAAATTTTAATTATGTGACTATGTGAATTAATGAGAAATTATCATATTTTATTTAAATTAAATTAAATAAGATATTTGATTAATTGCCTAAATAGGTGTGACACGATTAAACTATATTATAAAGGATTAATTAAAATATATGGGATTGAGTTTTTAAGAAAAAACAAATAGAGCCTTAAGGGAAGTTGAGAGCAGTTAACCACGTATGGGTTAACTGACCTCAACATTACTGGATTTATATGTGCGCATCACCAGTTTCTCCATTTTACGTATTTGCAATTAAGAGTTAACTTGAGAGTCATAGAGAATTCAGAGAATTGTTGGGAGAAATTGTGAGATTTAAGAAGAATCTGAGAAGGAACTTCACTCTTATTCATTCATAATAGGGTAATCTCTTCTTCCCCAAACTTCAAATTTACGTTGTTTAAATTTTTATAAATAATGGCTTTCAAGTTTCTGTTAAAGTCTGTGTAATTGGAAAGGGTAGTGATTATGTGAATATAGGTGTTAATATGTTAACATAGCATGTTTTTACTATATTGTATGTTTCCATAACATCAGTTTCATAAAAATATGTTATATAATGTTTCTTCAAAGTTACAGAGTATAAAAATATGGCCATATGGCCCTTACGCACAAATTTAATGCGTTAATCATATGTTATATCATAAATTTACACTTGTATATGATTATGTATGTTAAAACGAAGAAAACAAACTTCGAATGGACAGATTTAGTGTTATAATGAATCCGTAGTGTCAATCTTCATGTTTTGTTTTCAAAACTTTTAAGAACATCAAGAATAGTGAAATTATATAATTTGATTCAAGTAATTGTGTGTTTAAACTTGTTAAAATCACTCTAGAAAGGTTGGGTAATGATCATATATGAATTATAATATTTGGATATGTTTAAATTAATGTATGGATAAGGAAATTAGAAGTTATGGTCATATTCTGTGTTCTTCACAGAACGTATAATTGAACTTGTGAGAGATTTTTTTGGCCTAATTTGGCCTTGTTATGTTCGCGAACTGCAGAAACTACAGACATTGAGCTTGGGTAACCCCGCCCCCAGCGAGCGTTACCAAACTAAATTACCCCGCCCCGGCGGCTAAAAAAAATTTTAAATAATTAAAATATTTATCAAATAAAATAAATATTTTTTTAAGTGAGATATTTATGGAATAAAATAAATATTTGATGAAAATTAGTATTAAAATATTTATCAAATAAAATAAATATTTTAGTTGAAATATTCATGGAATAAAATAAATATTCGATGGAAATTATTATTAAAATATTTATAAAATAAAATAAATATTTTAATTGAGATATTTATAGAATAAAATAAATATTCGATGTAAATAATTATTAAAATATTTATAAAATAAAATAAATATTTTAATTGAGATATTATAAAATAAAATAAATATTCGATGTAAATTATTATTAAAATATTTATAAAATAAAATAAATATTTTAATTGAGATATTTATGAATGAAATAAATATTCGATGAAAATTATTATGAAATAATTTATTCGAGTGTAATAATAACAAAGGAATGAAAATATTCTAATTTAATTAAGTAATTAAATTAGAAGGGTAATGATTTGTTAAATAAAGTGGAGTTATATTAAATAATTAAGCAAAAATATAACTAATGAATGTCGTGAATACATATGGTATGTGTGTAGGACTTGTGGTGAACGGAAGTAGTAATCGTTTAGCCTACGCACGAGGCAAGTTCCTAAACCTTGTTTCTTTACATAAAGTAAGTTCCTTATTCTATCTTGTTTATTATTGTTCAAGTCAAGATTTCATATTAGATACTATCATTCTTTAAAAACATGATTCCTATTATACAATACTTATTCGATTGTATACATATTGAATTTTATTATTCAAATTGAATATCAATTATTGTTGAACCTTGTAAGACTAGCGAACACTTATTGATTCGACTAGCCCGTAGTTGATGAACGTTCTAAATTTCAGAACCATTGTTGAGCTTATCCAAACCAAACTTCCTTTGATGCGGACTCTAATGTCAAACTGAGATGAACAACCCTGTTATGGGGGATTGATTATGCTTTAGCGTTAAGATATTGTGCACAATATAGTACTAAGGGTTGATCCCCCTAAGTACGAGAAGAAGAGTCCATAGTCTTATGATTGTTAAAGGTTTCAAGTATAAACACTTGACAACCTAAGACGTAGTTCAAGGTCTTATGACCCTTAGAAGTTCTTTTGATTCTTGTTATTCATTCTTGATTCAAAAGCCAAGTTTTCTTATTTAAGAAGCCATTGATTCATTCACATGCTATTATTTTATTGTTATATTATTATACTTGTGGGCAATCGTGCTCATTCTTGCGTAATAATAACAATGCAGTTAAGAACGAAAGGTCCGATGAGCCTTCTACTAGCAAAGGCAAGGGCAAAGTTAACAAGTGATGAAGACTTGTTGTTTATTTGTTATGTTATATTTCAAACTTATGTTTAAGTTGTGTAAGACTTAATATTTGTTTATGTTTTCTCATTTGAGATTTAAGGTTAGTATGACCTTGGATTGATGTATTTACATTCAGATGTTGTAACTCTATAAGGAGAGGATTTATTTCTATCTACTTATAGTTTTTCATTTAATATGGGTAGATAGATACATGATGTTTGGACAGTGAACACCAAATCTCGTGGGAATTAAAGTACCCGAATTTGGAGGTGTCGCAAGTTGGTATCAAAGTTGTAGGTTATGAACCTTAGGTGGGGAAATAACCTTAGGTAGTAGCCTTATAGGAAGAACATAGTGATGGAAAACTCTTATCAAGTTCTAAGAAATGAATTTCTTAATTCATTGAAGATAATAAAAGACTTTATGTGCTTATGTGTTAAATTATGTGCTCGCTAATATGGCTTAGTAACTAAAACTTGAAACTGTGTTGTCAGGATGTCGGATGTTGGAGGAGCTAGTCGATCTGGGGAGGAGGAACCCCGAGTACCTACAGAGGAAGAGCCCCGATACATTTATGTCGTCAGGGAGCAGTTGGTACAGAGAGAGCCATTTCCGTTGATCACTGTTATTGGTCAGTAGCATGAGCCTTAGACTGATCCAGAGGAGGATCCTGAGGAAGAAGATGAGTTCCCACCGAACTCTATCGATGCTGAGATGTACGACGAGCTATATGACCGTAACGTAGAGTTACGTGACACCGTTCAAGAGCTGAATGAGCGGACGATTATTCAACAGATTACCATCGAGCAGAGGGATAGAGAAGTTGTGACTCTTCACACACGTCTAGGAAATGTAGAGTGGGATTTGGTTCACGAGAAGGGTCAAATTGAAGAGAAATTCGAGGAAATAGAGAAGTTGAAGAATGAATTGAAAGAGAGCTCAGCAAGACTGACCATAGCCGAGGAGGCCTGGATAAGAGAATCACATCCTGCTGATCTTGCAAAAGGGGATTATCGTGCGAAGAGGGCTAAGCTTGGGGAGACGTACTCTACACTTCAAAATGCAATGGATAAGGCCCAAGATTGAGTTATGAGATATCCAATTCAGTTCAAAGGACTACCATCGTATATTCTAGATCGCAGGACGATGTCCCGCGTCATAGAAGAGGAACAAAGCAAGGCTATTCAGCGCCTTAACAGGCAGTGATAGGATTAGTTTAATTATGTGAAAACCTATCTGGTATTTAAAATGTAAATTTTGATGTGTTTATAAACAAAGGAATATTTTAATGTTTTAAATCCTGTAGATTCTTTATCTCGGGATAGTTGATGTAAATAGCAGTGATGCTATTGTAGTTTGTTAAAACTTTTGATTCAATAAATATATCAAGTTATTTGAGAAAGTGTGTTAAGTGATTATGTTAAATTATTTGAGCTAAGCCTTAAATATTTAAAGAATTGAATAAAGATCTAATAAGCGTATATTTTAACAGAAATATGCCACCGAGAAGAAGACCAAATCGTTGACCAGCTCAGGAAGGGTCAACGAATAACAACAACAACAACGTCAATGCTGACCCTGTTCAGCAGTTGGTGAATTAACTAACTGGAGCAATTAACAATCAACCTCAAGCTCCACCAAATACAATGTTCAAGGATTTCAAGGTGGTAGGACCGCCAGAGTTCAAAGGTTCTATGAACCCGATAAAAGCTCAAACTTGGGTTATGGAGATGGAGAAAGTTTTTGATGTCGCCAGAGTTAGAGGGGACTAGAAAACCGTCTACGCAACGTTCATATTGAAATTAGAAGTGAGTTATTAGTGACAAGCAAATAAGGTCCGTGGAGTAGAAGGCGTGATCACCTGGGAGATGTTCTTCGAGATGTACTTTCTGACAAGCTCGCAGAACCAAATGGAGGTCCAGTTTCTGGAGTTGAAATAGGAAATTATGTCCGTATCAGATTATGTGGCAAAATTCAATGACTTGGCTAGGTTCACCCCGTATCAAGTACACACAGATGAGAGAAAAGTCAAATGGTTTGAAAAAGGACTAAACTCCTGGTTATATAGCAAAGTATCAATATTTTAGCTAAACACTTTTGCTGGAGTACTGGGAAAGGCCATCCTTGCTGAAAGTGGGAGCGATGCGGTGACCAAGTACAATCAGGATCAGAAGAAGAAGAAGAAGAGTGAAACTGAGGGAAATAACAAAGCCAGTGGCAGCAACACGGGAGGAAGTATCAATCAAAAAAAGAGGTGGTCTAACAACTCGTCAACTGGAAATCATCAAGGAGGTCAGAAGAAGAGGATTGAATCATGCCCGACCTGTGAGAAAGCTCATCTGGGAGTTTGCATAAAGGGAAAACGAGTGTGCTACAATTGTGGTCAGGAAGGCCACATAGCACCTAACTGTCCTAACCCAAAGAAGGGTTCCTACTTCACTTGTTGCTCAAAAGACTATCTGGCAAGAGACTGTCCTAAGAAGGGATCTGGAGGGACAGGATCAGGAGGAAATAGGGGAAACAGCAGTGGAAGCGCTCTGACTATCTCGGGACCAATCGCAACCAACAGACCAACAGCCAGGACCTTCAACATAACAGTGCAGGATGCTGTGCAGTTTCGAGATGTGGTGTCAGGTATCATTCCGATCAATAAAGTTAATACTTATGTATTATTTGATTCGGGTGCTACTTGTTCATTTATATCCGATAACTTTGCTAAGAACTTAGAATTGCCTAAGGATGAGTTAGAATACCCCATAAACATAGAAATTACGAATAGAGAAATAATCCCTGTTAAGTACGTACATAAGAACTGTAGGGTGGATATTAAGGATTATTATGAACGTAGATCTTATCCCTATCATACTTGGGGAATTTGACGTTATCTTGAGTATGGACTGGTTATTCAATTATGGGGTTGTAATCGATTGCCAAAAGAAGCATATTAACCTTATGACTCCGTTAAAGGTTGTGTTTTATGGTATCAAGTCGCCTAGACAAGCGAGTTATCTGACGATGATGCAGGCCAGGAAGTTGTTAAGATAAGGCTGTGTAGGATATCTAGCTTACATAGTTGACAGTCGTTAAGAGAATCCAAAAGTAGAGGAGATACCAGTAGTGAGGGACTTCGCATACGTATTTTCAGACGATTTGCCAGGACTTTCGCCAGACAGAGAGGTTGAATTTGTGATTGATTTGGCGCCAGGAACGGCTCCAATATCAAAGGCACCATACCGAATGGCACCGGCAGAGATGAAAGAATTGATGGTATAATTACAAGAATTACTGGACAAGAAGTACATTCAATCGAGCGTATCGCCATGGGGAGCGCCGGTGTTATTTGTGAAGAAAAAGGACGGGACGATGCGACTCTGTATAGACTATAGAGAACTGAATAAGGTTACGATTAAGAATAGATATCCATTGTTGAGGATCGACGACTTGTTTGATCAATTGAAAGGAGCAAGATACTTTTCCAAGATAGACTTGAGGAATGGCTATCATCAACTAAAGGTGAGGCCAAAGGATGTACCGAAGACAGCGTTCAGAACACGATATGGTCACTATAAATTTTTGGTAATGTCATTTGGTCTAACGAATGCTCCTACAACATTTATGGGTTTAATGAATGGAGTGTTCAAGCCATTTTTGAACAAATTCGTAGTGGCATTTATAGATGACATTTTGGTATATTCGAAAACCAAGGAAGATGTGAAAGCCCTGAATCCGGGTCCCAAATCACCGCGGATCCGGTACAATCATTCTATCACTATTTGCGGAAGATATAAACATAAATTGTTTATAAAATAAACTTTACACAATAGTGATAGAATGATTGTACCGGATCCGCAATTTATAACAAAATTCATAACGCTTTATCTGGTCGATTACTGCTACACAATTTATAACGCTTTATCTGAAGACCTAATATTAAATAATATCGATATATAAATTAGAATAATATCATCACAATATTTAAAATAACCTAAACATAGTATCACATAATCCTATCAGTCTATAAAACACAGAAAACTTAACCTCAAGTCAAACTATTACAGTATGAGTCGAGTTCGGTATAATTCTGACATCCCGACGGTCTAGTCGGACAAAATTTTGAGTATAAGTTCAATTAATCTCTGCCTAAACACTTAACAATTATCTAAGATAATTTTAATATCAGTCAAAATAATTTTTCAAGTCTCATAATAATTTTTAAATAATTATTATCATTTATCATGATTTTTTAATCATTAAACTCGTATTTAAATGAATCAAATACCACATAATTCTATTATCATTAATATTTATTTAATATCAAATATTAATGAAATACATGTCATAATATTATAATATATTTATAATATCACAAAGTATTTTTTAATACTTTAAAATCGCCTTTATATGAGTTTTAAACAATTAATTTCATTATCCAGTAATTGCTATTAATATTAAAATATTAATATTTTCATGACAAAATATCAAAAGTTATATTTTATAACTTAAAATATTTTTATAACACTTAAATCATTTTTATATGATTTTTAAATCATTTATTCTATTTTTCCATAATTTATTTAATATATTTATTAAAAAAAAGCTAATTATCATTAATATTGATTAATTAATGAAATTCCTCACAAAATATTAAAAGTCACTAAAAATAACTTAAAATATTTTATTATACCATAATATTATTTTTCATGATTTTTCATGAATTAAAACCATTTTTAAATAATTTATTTTATATTATAATTAAATAATTAAATATCATTTATATTCCAAAAATATTAAATATTTTTGAAATATATTCAAAATAATTAAAAACTATTTTTCAAACTTTAAAATAATTTTTCAGAATTTATTTTGTATTTTTAATAATTAAAAACAATTTAATTCGATTTATAAATAAATAATTTTCTAAAACTAACTGTCGCTAAAGGCGTTATAGGCGACATATACGTCGCTAATAGTGTTCTTCGCGTGTTCTTGAGTTTCCCAGAAAACGCATGTCAGAGTTCGAGGAGCTTGGTTTGACCGGTTCTAATTTCTTAGTTAATAAGTTTCTGGGCTTGTAATATGGTTAGATATGAAGTACTAATGTAATACAGGAATTACCAACTTGTTCCATGGCCATACAACATCAGATCATAGAGATCTAAGTTTCCGAATATTCTAACAATGATGTTCTTCATTTTCTGGGTTTTCTAGAAAATATAGAACAGATGAGGGTGCTAGGTTTAGATCATTGTGGTTTGAAATCTGGGCTTGTTAAGTGTATTCTAAAGGTTTACATCTGTAGACGAGACACCAGGGTACAATTCATTAACCTATCTAACATACAACATTATTATCGTACTATACTATTACAATTAAGTTGCACATAAAATCCCAAGCTGAACTTGGCTTTATCCTTTTCTATATCCGACGTATGCTTCTTAATCTACGATGTTAAATCATGATATAGCAAGTGTGAGCATAAAAGTTACCCAGCAAGTTTAAATTTAATAAGACATATCATGATTGAAAGAGTCTGAATAATAAGTTGTCTATAATTCAACAATATAATTGTGAACTAGCAGGAACAAACTTTTGACTAAACAAGTATTAAACATGAACAAATATATCCGGACCAACTGTTAATGAAGGTGATCAGCCTTTCATACCTGACTTATACATGCAATATGTACAGAGTACAATTCTACAATGGCAATCAGCAATGATTAACCGTAAGCATATCTAAATGAAACAACTCTTAGTAGAGTTAAGTAAAACTTGCATGTCTGGTCGATTACTGCTACGCAATTTATAACGCTTTATCTGAAGACCTAATATTAAATAATATCGATATATAAATTAGAATAATATCATCACAATATTTAAAATAACCAAAACACAGTATCACATAATCATATCAGTCTATAAAACACAGAAAACTTAACCTCAAGTCAAACTATTACAGTATGAGTCAAGTTCGGTATAATTCTGACATCCCGACAGTCTAGTCGGATAAAATTTTGAGTTTAAGTTCAATTAAACTCTGCCTAAACACTTAACAATTATCTAAGATAATTTTAATATCAGTCAAAATAATTTTCCAAGTCTCATAATAATTTTTAAATAATTATTATCATTTATCATGATTTTTCAATCATTAAACTCGTATTTAAATGAATCAAATACCACATAATTCCATTATCATTAATATTTATTTAATATCAAATATTAATAAAATACATGTCATAATATTATAATATATTTATAATATCACAAAGTATTTTTTAATACTTTAAAATCACCTTTATATGAGTTTTAAACAATTAATTTCATTATCCGGTAATTGCTATTAATATTAAAATATTAATATTTTGATGGCAAAATATCAAAAGTTATAATTTATAACTTAAAATATTTTTATAACACTTAAATCATTTTTATATGATTTTTAAATCATTTATTCTATTTTTCCATAATTTATTTAATATATTTATTAAAAAAAGTAATTATCATTAATATTGATTAATTAATGAAATTCTTCACAAAATATTAAAAGTCACTAAAAATAACTTAAAATGTTTTATTATACCATAATATTATTTTTCATGATTTTTCATGAATTAAAATTATTTTTAAATAATTTATTTAATATTATAATTAAATAATTAAATATCATTTATATTCCAAAAAAATAAATATTTTTGATATATGCTCAAAATAATTAAAAACTATTTTTCAGACTTTAAAATAATTTTTCGAAATTTATTTTGTATTTTTAATAATTAAAAACTATTTAATTCGATTTATAAATAAATAATTTTCTAAAACTAACTGTCGCTAAAGGCGTTATAGGCGACATATCCGTCGCTAATAATGTTCTTCGCGTGTTCTTGAGCTGCCCAGAAAACGCATGTCAGAGTTCGAGGGGCTTGGTTTGACCGGTTCTAATTTCTTAGTTAATAAGTTTCTGGGCTTGTAATATAGTTAGATATGAAGTACTAATGTAATACAAGAATTACCAACTTGTTCCATGGCCATACAACATCAGATCATACATATCTAAGTCTCCGAATATTCTGACAACGTTGTTCTTCATTTTCTGGGTTTTCCAGAAAATGAATAACAGGTGAGGGTGCTAGGTTTAGATCATTGTGGTTTGAAATCAGGGCTTGTTAAGTGTATTCTAAAGGTTTACATCTGTAGACGAGACACCAGGGTACAAATATCCATCATTATATCATCATAAAAACAAAACAATCAACAAATTAGAGCTGGTCAAACCACACTAGAAATTTCAGCTCTTGAAGGTTCTAAGTTTCCCAGAAACCTTCTTAAGGCGAATTGGTCAACGCACTTTGACCTTGATTATTTAGGATTCTGTTAAGGATATAGGTTATTTAAAGACATTATTATGTAGTCCTTATGTCCGGTTACAACAAAAAAAAAACAACAACAAGGCTAAACAAGTAAACAACTGCAAGATCAGGAACGTAGAAAATCTTGTCAGACCACTGGAAAACATTCTGGGTTGCCCATATTCAACTTTTGTGCTCGGTCAACGGTCTTTGACCGATCGTATCTTGAAATCTAAACATGATATGAGCTTTCTTAAAGTTCCAGACTAAAGCCCTTATTACAAATACCAGTTCTAAATTCATACAATTTAATTATTAACTTCGGTCGTTAATAACACATCTACCTTCTGATTTTACATCATTATTAGATGCTAAACATTATAAAATATGGAATAATTTAAACTTTTATGTCTTCTTACTTTAATTTTCTGAATCAAAACCTTTATCATCTACATGTCTTTGAATTAATCATATTTTATGATTCACTTTATCACTATTAGTATATAAAATTTTACATTTCAATCCGATAACCTTTACATATCAGATAACTCTAACTTTTGCTTTACAACTCAACATAAAATAATACATCATAAAACATTTAGTACATCTCATTAATCTTAATCATGGTATAAAGAAATAACAACTTTAGTTAAAATATTAATCTCCGTGTATTATTTCTGATCTACGTCATTCAAGTAGCACATAGTGTTACCTTCAATCCTTGACCTGCAAAAATGGTTATTTGCAAGGCTAAGCTCGACAGCCCAACAAAATCTAACAGTTTTCATGCATCACGTAGCACATAATAACATGCTCAACATATAAGAATAATCATAAAACAAACATAGCATACATGTTGTAGTTCACATAACAACTATAAAGATTGAGTTCCTTACTCAATCATCATTCATAGCTCAATCATCATAGTCATATATTGACTTTTACATTTCATACATTTGACATATACAATACATCATACACTAAAATTTTAAAGCAGTTCATCATCAAGTTCACATAGCAAAAAGGAACTAAAAGACTTGCCTTTACCAGCGTTTTACCAACACGCTAATACTTCGCATCCTTGCACAACCTACACTGTATGCGAGATTGATAATAAATAAAATCAATACTCAATCTCATGGTCAAATTTATTCTAAGACCTTACTTTATCTTATTATCCTTTATAATATCTTTATAGACATCTAACTGTGTTTTATATGCAACTCGATTTTATTTTCATTTTCATCACCACACATGCTAGACTATCTCACTTGTAGTTTAATGTGCGTATATCACACCATTTTATTTTACCAATTTGGTTTCAAAAATGCATATTCAACACATTGTTTACATGTTTAATTTTCCTTCATAAATCACAAATTACCCTTTTCGATTTCTTTCCATTATTATTCTTGTATTATCATCTTTTCATTCTTAGATATCCAATATTAGCCATTAGTTAGACACTTTGTATACCAAAGTTTAGAAACACTATTACTTTTAGGCATTTTATCGAGCACGTTATGTGCACACATTAACTTATCTCAACTCTTGATCTTAAATGGTTAATTATGCATAGAATATGATAACACATATCTATATTCATTACATATGTCAAAACATATTTTTAATCATCAAAATATACCATCACCCAAAATCTTAATTCAAACATAATTATAAAACTCATCTTCACAATTTCTTTAACAAAACGTTGCTTTCATTTTTAACGTATCTCCTTCGTTACATGTCCGTTTTTGTTCCTTCTTATAAAGAATTAACCCTTACTCAGTGTACTACAACCTCATCTAGGCCTTAAAGTCAGACCCTTATCCATCTAAACCAGATTCTGCAATTCAACAATTAGTGTAGAAAATTTCATTTTTTGGACATCCTTACTAAACAATTTATTTTGGACATGATCCGGTCCATAAAATGGCTCAATCCCGCGCGTTTAGCTAGTAAACTTCCATATCTACAACTTTGCAGTTTTAAGTTTCTTTAGATTCAAAACACACGAATTTATATGAATTTTTCAAAGTCAGAAACCGTAACAGTTTTGATTTTCTGGATAGATTATTTTCCCTTCGGACCAGCCTTACTAAAATAGACATTGCAAGAAATCTACAAAGCGTTTTCATGTGATTCCACTTTCAGAATATAGCTTACTTCCATATCTTCGATTTGATATAAGGCTTACTTTCTAACTCATTATACCCAAAGAGATATGAATTTCACAAGATATGTCCACAATTACTCAAAACTAACAAATTTTGTTCTTCAAATTTTCTTTCCATTTCATTTTCTTTCTTGAATCCTCTTGTTTGATTCTTGATAATCCAAGATTAAACCAATACAAACAAGATTAAGCATGATCTATTACCCTAGAACATAAATCTACCCAAAAATCAAAGATTAAATAAGAGTTTAGAAGTTACATTCTTCTAGCTTTTTCTTCTTCTTCTTCTAGCTCATCTCAATTCCTCTATTTCTCTCTATCTCTCTCAATTTCTCAATACAACTTCTATATAACCATTATCCTACATTATGAAGAACATAAAAATATAATTAAAACAAGGAATTTAGATTATAGCCTTATTAGTATGATTTTAGGATAAAGATGAAGATGATGATGATGGGGCTTGTTTTGTCTTCTCAAAGCTTTCCCTTCTTCTTCTTTTTCTTCCTCTTCTTCTTCTCCTACAACTCTCTCTAACTCTCTTCTTCTTTCTTTTGTTTGTTTTCTAAAACTAACTTACTAACTTGTAGTATATACATATAATATACAATACTAGTAATATATAATATATGTAACTCCTAGTAATTATTAGATATACTAATTACTAGTTAATACACAGGTTACACCAACTTGAACTTGAAAAGCCTAAGACCATGTTTGGCAAATACTCATTATTTTAATTAATCAATAGCTTAACATCAATCAATCTCATCAAATTGTCACATAATTAAATTTACTTGTTAATTATAATTTCGTGTAACAATCATCACATAACTCATCTAATTTAATTATCTCAATTAAATTAGAACTATAACATAAAATTATTATATTAATTAAATTAAATACTAAATATTCATTTAATTAATCTGCTACACTTAATTACCTTACTCTATAATCAAAACAAAATTTATTTATTTAACTCAATAAATAATTCAATTAAATATTTATATATATTAAAATTAATATATAACATTCTCTTCACATCAATTCACATATTCTACTATATATGACATACACATACTCACACCCAACATATCTCATAAATAATACTTTTATTTATAAAAATCTCATTTATAAATTCTAAAAATCCGGGATGTCACATCCTTCCCTCCTTATAAGGATTCCGTCCTCGGAATAACCGAAATCCTACCTTACTCAGGTTTTCCTCAAATCTATTTATTGAATAACTTCAACATATTACCTTAATATAGATTTTATATTTTCTACTCTCACTATTCTTGATAATAAATTCTTATAAGTTTTATTTCATACCATTTACTTAGACTCAATTATATTATAGTATTACATATTCTTTGACCCGTTCATTATCTTTATCTAAGGATCATTATCATATATTATATGATCAAACTCTCGGGATATTACATTCACCCCTTCTTCTAAGAATTTCGTCCTCGAAATTTTTATTTATTACTCTTCATTCATTCAATCTATCAAAGTAGATTTTTACGTCACTACTTCATTCATTCATTGGTTTCTATAACCACTTTCTTTCCACAAACATCATTCTACAATTTTTAAACTTTTCTATTAAAAGTTTCACATTATTCTTTGATAACTCACATCCTTCTCACTTCAAAATTTCTTTTCTCACTTATTCAACACATTCATCATTCAGTGTCGTATTCTACGACTTACTTCTTTTTAACGAATACTTTCCTTTTTCACTTCCATCTTGCAAAATAACAAGAATCCTTCACAATTGTTCAATAATTGGGAAGCAGTATGAATAACTCAAGAATTTAAAAGATTCTAAATCATGCTGAGGGTCACAAGACCATGAACTCTATTCTCTAGGTTTAATAGTGCTTCACCCCCGATTCTTCACACTTTAAACCCTCTTTGGCAGAATGTTTATCAATCACAAAGACTGAAAACACCCTCTGCAAGTACTCTAGGTGATCAACCTATTGTACATGTATTGTATACAATCATTTCAGCGCAAAGTATAAAACTAAGCGCAACCCCTAATAATAGGGTTGTTCATCTCAGCTTTTCAACATCTGAATATGCACCAAAACAATTTGGTTTGCCATAACTTCTCAAAAAACTCTTGAATTTCATGAACATCTTTTAATATTTGTCTAGTTGAATTAAATAGCATAGACCTCTACAACAATTCAGACATCAACCAAAATATACATATACATACATACATATGTATTCTCATATCTCAAAGAAATCTCAAAAATCTTTTTATGACGTCATGATACCGCACTGTATTTACAGTCCGTTGAGGATTCCGTCATTTGGCGATTTTATCATACTACATCATACCATAGTGGGCTGACGATCCTTAGATCACATCCAATACTAGGTAATACTGCATTGATGACTCCATCATTTTATCATCTTTGCACTAGGTTACATAATGCATTAATGATATAAAATATATTTTGATATATTGCAAATCATTTTTGTCTAGCCGAAGAAATTAGCATAGACATACGAATAACAGTATTGTTGTTAAAACTCATTGGTTCTATCATTTGATCCAATGTTTTTTAAGAAAATAAAAGTGTAAACATCAGCACGAAGTCAATAAATTTTGAAAGTCTAGCATAGCTAATAGATTTAGAATACCTATGCTTCCACCATCAACTCCACTTTCTATAATGATCCATTGCTTAATAGGTCTATCTATTCCTATCATCCTCAATACTCCATTCACACTTATCTATACCCAGTTCGTCAAACTTACCACACGTTATGAGTTCAGGAACTTGCCACAATCATATGAGTTTAAGAACTTATCCTAGTCAGACCATAGGCGTCCATTCGCTGAGGGGTTCAAAAACATACCATATAATTATGACTCACGAACCTACCATAACTATGAGTTTTAAGAACTCGCACTTAACCTTATAATATTCTCTAACTATACTCTACCTATCTGTTATACACATGAGAAAAGAATCACCTTCTCAACAGGCATATAGCAAATAGCGCGACACAAACATTCCAATGATTATCATTGTGATAAATTGAGTGCAAGCATAAAACCCTCGCCCATACAAAGATTTGTACAACTCAGCCATCACAAGAGTCCTCAATTGAAATCCCTCCTAACTCTATCTTACTTATAACTTATTCTTTGCTCGATACAAATTCCTCGTATCACATCACTTATAAACTCGTTATCTTCATAGCATCAAGCTATAAGCATTCAAACATTATATACCATCTTTCTTTTATAACTTAAACAGACCACGTCGTGATCGTTTTGTTTTACGATCCTCTTTCTTTCTCTTTTTCATCATTTACGACATTATTCGTTATCTTGGCTTTTGGAGTTAGGAAACTCTCATTTCTTATCTTTATATCTCTTAGATTCTTCTTTGAATCTTCTTGTTTATAAAAAAAAATTCTTCTTTTAAGAATTTTTAATTTCATTTACATCGCTCAAAATTTCATTCGAGTTCTACACTTTCATCATACGTATCCATTTCTACACTTGGTACACATCGAGTCTCTAACAGTTTTAATATGGTACGCTGAGTGGTTTCCCACAAACAACCAACAAACTAGGTTCCAAGTTACTAGTTCGTATATACCTCCGCTCTATGAAGGAATCGTTTAGCCCAGATACCATACATCAACTATGAAAAAGTACAATTGTATAACTTAGATATAACTCTCTATTCTTAACTTCTTTATCATTCTCTTTTTATAGACACTCTCTATTTGTTATCACCTTACATCCTTATTATTGGAGTCGGGTAACTCCACATTCATATTCCTTATAACTCTGCGAGATTCTTTTTTGAATCCTCTTACGCATGTTTTAATCCCTTCTTTATAAATTTCTTAAATTACTTCTTATTGTTCAAACTCTATGTGAGCTTATTCTTTCATTATCTTCACATTCCTCCTTCTCTAAGGTTATAGCCTATGGTACCCCTACCTAAGGTTTATAACCTACGGCTTTGATACCAACTGTAACGACCCCAAAATTCATACAATTTAATTATTAACTTCGGTCGTTAATTACACATCTACCTTCTGATTTTACATCACTATCTGATGCTAAACATTATAAAATACGGAATAATTTAAACTTTTATGTCTTCTTACTTTAATTCCCTGAATCAAAACCTTTATCATCTACATGTCTTTGAATCAATCTTATTTTATGATTCACTTTATCACTATTATTATATAAAATTTTACATTTCAATCCGATAACCTAAACATATCAGATAACTCTAACTTTAGCTTTACAACTCAACATAAAATTATACATCATAAAACATTTAGTACATCTCATGAATCTTAATCATGGTATAAAGAAATAACAACTTTAGTTAAAATATTAATCTCCGTGTATTATTTCTGATCCACGTCATTCAAGTAGCACATAGTGTTACCTTCAATCCTTGACCTGCAAAAATGGTTATTTGCAAGGTTGAGCTCGACAGCCCAACAAAATCTAACATTTTTCATGTATCACGTAGCACATAATAACATGCTCAACATATAAGAATAATCATAAAACAAACATAGCATACATATTGTAGTTCACATAAAAACTATAAAGATTGAGTTCTTTACTCAATCATCATTCATAGCTCAATCATCACAGTCATAGATTGACTTTCACATTTCATACTTTTGACATATACAATACATCATACACTAAAATTTTAAAGCAGTTCATCATCAAGTTCACATAGCAAAAAGGAACTGAAAGACTTGCCTTTACCGGCGTTTTACCAACACGCTAATACTTCGCGTCCTTGCACAACCTACACTGTATGAGAGATTGATAATAAATAAAATCAATTCTCAATCTCATGGTCAAATTTATTCTAAGACCTTACTTTATCTTATTATCCTTTATAATATCTTTATAGACATCTAACTGTGTTTTATATGCAACTCGATTTTATTTTCATTTTCATCACCACACATGCTAGACTATCTCACTTGTAGTTTAATGTGCGTATATCACACCATTTTATTTTACCAATTTGGTTTCAAAAATGCATATTCAACACATTGTTTACATGTTTAATTTTCCTTCATAAATCAAAAATTACCCTTTTCGATTTCTTTCCATTATTATTCTTGTATTATCATCTTTTCATACTTAGATATCCAATATTAGCCATTAGTTAGACACTCTGTATACCAAAGTTTAGAAACACTATTACTTTTAGGCATTTTATCGAGCACGTTATGTGCACATATTAACTTATCTCAACTCTTGATCTTAAATGGTTAATTATGCATAGAATATGATAACACATATTTATATTCATTACATATGTCAAAACATATTTTTAATCATCAAAATATACCATCACCCAAAATCTTAATTCAAACATAATTATAAAACTCATCTTCACAATTTCTTTAACAAAACGTTGCTTTCGTTTTCAACGTATCCCCTTCGTTACATGTCTGTTTTTGTTCCTTCTTATATAGAATTAACCCTTACTCAGTGTACTACAACCTCATCTAGGCCTTAAAGTCAGACCCTTATCCATCTAAACCAGATTCTGCAATTCATCAACTAGTGTAGAAAATTTCATTTTCTGGACATCCTTACTAAACAATTTATTTTGGACATCATCCGATCCATAAAAAGGCTCAGTCTTGCGAGTCCAGCTAGTAAACTTCCATATCTACAACTTTGCAATTTAAAGTTTCTTCAGATTCAAAACACACGAATTTATATGAATTTTTCAAAGTCAGAAACCGTAACAGTTTTGATTTTTTGGACAGATTATTTTCCCTTCGGACCAGGCTTACTAAAACAGACATTGCAAGAAATCTACAATGAGTTTTCATGTAATTCTACTTTCAGAATATAGCTTACTTCCATATCTTCGATTTGATATAAGGCTCATTTTCTAACTCATTATACCCAAAGAATATGAATTTCACAAAATATGTCCACAATTACTCAAAACCTACGAATTTTGTTCTTCAATTTTTTTTTTCATTTCATTTTCTTTCTTGAATCCTCTTGTTTGATACTTGATAATCCAAGATTAAACCAATACAAACAAGATTAAGCATGATCTATTACCCTAGAATATAAATCTACCCAAAAATCAAAGATTAAATAAGAGTTTAGAAGTTACATTCTTCTAGCTTTTTCTTCTTCTTCTTCTAGCTCATCTCAATTCCTCTATTTCTCTCTATCTCTCTCAATTTCTCAATAAAACTTCTATATAACCATTATCCTACATTATGAAGAATATAAAAATATAATTAAAACAAGGAATTTAGATTATAACCTTATTAGTATGAATTTAAGAGAGAGATGAAGATGATGATAATGGGGCTTGTTTTGTCTTCTCAAAGCTTTCCCTTCTTCTTCTTTTTCTTCCTCTTCTTCTTCTCCTACAACTCTCTCTAACTCTCTTCTTCTTTCTTTTGTTTATTTTCTAAAACTAACTTACTAACTTGTAGTATATACATATAATATACAATACTAGTAATATATAATATATGTAACTCCTAGTAATTATTAGATATACTAATTACTAGTTAATACACAGGTTACACCAACTTGAACTTGAAAAGCCTAAGACCATGCTTCGGAAATACTCATTATTTTAATTAATCAATAGCTTAACATCAATCAATCTCATCAAATTGTCACATAATTATATTTACTTGTTAATTATAATTTCGTGTAACAATCATCACATAACTCATCTAATTTAATTATCTCAATTAAATTAGAACTATAACATAAAATTATTATATTAATTAAATTAAATACTAAATATTCATTTAATTAATCTGCTACACTTAATTACCTTACTCTATAATCAAAACAAAATTTATATATTTAACTCAATAAATAATTCAATTAAATACTTATATATATTAAAATTAATATATAACATTCTCTTCACATCAATTCACATATTCTACAATATATGACATACACATAGTCACACCCAACATATCTCATAAATAATACTTTTATTAATAAAATTCTCATTTATAAATTCTAAAAATCTGGGATGTCACATCCTTCCCTCCTTATAAGGATTCCGTCCTCGGAATCACCGAAATCCTACCTTACTCAGGTTTTCCTCAAATCTATTCATTGAATAACTTCAACACATTACCTTAATATAGGTTTTATATTTTTTACTATCACTATTCTTGATAATAAATTCTTATAAGTTTTATTTCATAACATTTACTTAGACTCAATTATATTATAGTATTACATATTCTTTGACCCGTTCATTATCTTTCTCTAAGGATCATTATCATATATTATATGATCAAACTCTCGGGACATTACATTCACCCCTTCTTCTAAGAATTTCGTCCTCGAAATTTTTATTTATTACTCTTCATTCATTCAATCTATCAAAGTAGATTTTCACGTCACTACTTCATTCATTCATTGGTTTCTATAACCACTTTCTTTCCACAAACATCATTCTACAATTATTAAACTTTTCTATTAAAAGTTTCACATTATTCTTTGATAACTCACATCCTTCTCACTTCAAAATTTCTTTTCTCACTTATTCAACACATTCATCATTCAGTGTCGTATTCTACGACTTACTTCTTTCTAACGAATACTTTCCTTTTTCACTTCCATCTTGAAGAATAACAAGAAATCTCCACAATTGTTCAATAATTGGGAAATAGTATGAATAACTCAGGAATTTAAAAGATTCCAAATCATGCTGAGGGTCACAAGACCATGAACTCTATTCTCTAGGTTTAATAGTGCTTCACCCCCGGTTCTTCACACTTTAAACCCTCTTTGGCAGAATGTTTATCAATCACAAAGACTGAAAACACCCTCCACAAGTACTCAAGGTGATCAACCTATTGTACATATATTGTATACAAACATTTCAGCGCAAAGTATAAAACTAAACGCAACCGCTAATAATAGGGTTGTTCATCTTAGCTTTTCAACATCTGAATCCGCACTAAAATAATTTGGTTTGGCATAACTTCTCAAGAAACTCTTGAATTTCATGAACATCTTTTAATATTTGTCTAGCTGAATCAAATAGCATAGACCACTGCAACAATTCGGACATCAACCAAAATATACATATACATACATACATATATATTCTCATATCTCAAAGAAATCTCAAAAATCTTTTTATGACGTCATGATACCGCACTGTATTTACAGTCCGTTGAGGATTCCGTCATTTGGCGATTTTATCATACTACATCATACCATAGTGGGCTGACGATCCTTAGATCACATCCAATACTAGGTAATACTGCATTGATGACTCCATCATTTTATCATCTTTGCACTAGGTAACATGATGCATTAATGATATAAAATATATTTTGATATATTGCAAATTATTTTTGTCTAGCCAAAGCAATTAGCATAGATATACGAATAACAGTATTAT
The DNA here is from genome assembly GCA_016801055.1 of Panax notoginseng. Lineage (NCBI taxonomy): Eukaryota > Viridiplantae > Streptophyta > Magnoliopsida > Apiales > Araliaceae > Panax > Panax notoginseng. The sequence continues at coordinate 137,500,041 of CM029019.1, forward strand.
TGTTAAAACTCATTGGTTTCATCATTTGATCCAATGTTTTTCAAGAAAATAAAAGTGTAAACATCAGCATGAAGTCAATAAATTTCGAAAGTCTAGCATAGCTAGTAGATTTAGAATACCTATGCTTCCACCATCAACTCCACTTTCTATAATGATCTATTGCTTAATAGGTCTATCTATTCCTATCATCCTCAATACTCCATTCACACTTATCTATACCCAGTTCGTCAAACTTACCACACGTTATGAGTTCAGAAACTTGCCACAATCATATGAGTTTAAGAACTTATCCTAGTCATACCATAGGCGTCCATTCGCTGAGGGGTTCAAAAACATACCATATAATTATGACTCACGAACTTACCATAACTATGAGTTTTAAGAACTCGCACGTAACCTTATAATATTCTCTAACTATACTCTACCTATTTGTTATACACATGAGAAAAGAATCACCTTCTCAACAGGCATATAGCAAATAGCGCGACACAAATATTCCAATGATTATCAATGTGATAAACTGAGTGCAAGCACAAAACCCTCGCCCATACAAAGATTTGTACAACTCAGCCATCACAGGAGTCCTCAATTGAAATCTCTCCTAACTCTATCTTACTTATAACTTGGTCTTTGCTCGATACGAATTCTTCGTATCACATCACTTATAAACTCGTTATCTTAATAGCATCAAGCTATAATCATTCAAACATTATATACCATCTTTCTTTTATAACTTAAACAGATCACGTTGTGATCTTATTCTATAATCATCTCCCTTAAAATTCTTTTCTTAACTCGTGATCGTTTTGTTTTACGATCCTCTTTCTTTCTCTTTTTCATCATTTACGACATTATTCATTATCTTGGCTTTTGGAGTTAGAAAACTCTCATTTCTTATCTTTATATCTCTTAGATTCTTCTTTGAATGTTCTTGTTTATAAAAAAAATTCTTCCTTTAAGAATTTCTAACTACATTTACATCGCTCAAAATTTCATTCGAGTTCTACACTTTCATCATATGTATCCATTTCTACACTTGGTACACATCGAGTCTCTAATAGTTTCAATATGGTACGCTGAGTGGTTTCCCACAAACAACCAATAAACTAGGTTTCGAGTTACTAGTTTGTATATACCTCCGCTCTATGAAGGAATTGTTTAGCACAGATACCATACATCAACTACGAAAGAGTACAATTGTACAACTTAGATATAACTCTCTATTCTTAACTTCTTTATCATTCTCTTTTTATAGACATTCTCTATTTATTATCACCTTACATCCTTATTATTGGAGTTGGATAACCCCACATTCATATTCCTTATAACTCTGCGAGATTCTTTTTTGAATTCTCTTACGCATGTTTTAATTCCTTCTTTATAAATTTCTTAAATTACTTCTTATTGTTCAAACTCTATCTGATCTTATTCTTTCATTATCTTCACATTCCTTCTCTAAGGTTATAGCCTATGGTACTCCTACCTAAGGTTTATAACCTACGGCTTTGATACCAACTGTAACGACCCCAAAATTCATACAATTTAATTATTAACTTCGGTCGTTAATTACACATCTACCTTCTGATTTTACATCACTATCCGATGCTAAACATTATAAAATACGGAATAATTTAAACTTTTATGCCTTCTTACTTTAATTCCCTGAATCAAAACCTTTATCATCTACATGTCTTTGAATCAATCTTATTTTATGATTCACTTTATCACTATTATTATATAAAATTTTACATTTCAATCCGATAACCTTTACATATCAGATAACTCTAACTTTAGCTTTATAACTCAACATAAAATTATACATCATAAAACAATTAGTACATCTCATGAATCTTATTCATGGTATAAAGAAATAACAACTTTAGTTAAAATATTAGTCTCCGTGTATTATTTCTAATCCACGTCATTCAAGTAGCACATAGTGTTACCTTCAATCCTTTACCTGCAAAAATGGTTATTTGCAAGGTTGAGCTCGACAGCCCAACAAAATCTAATAGTTTTCATGCATCACGTAGCACATAATAACATGCTCATCATATAAGAATAGTCATAAAACAAACATAGCATACATGTTGTAGTTCACATAACAACTATAAAGATTGAGTTTCTTACTCAATCATCATTCATAGCTCAATCATCATAGTCATAGATTGACTTTCACATTTCATACTTTTGACATATACAATACATCATACACTAAAATTTTAAAGCAGTTCATCATCAAGTTCACATTTCATACTTTTGCCTTTACCAGTATTTTACCAACACGCTAATACTTCGCGTCCTTGCACAACCTACACTGTATGCGAGATTGATAATAAATAAAATCAATACTCAATCTCATGGTCAAATTTATTCTAAGACCTTACTTTATCTTATTATCCTTTATAATATCTTTATAGACATCTAACTGTGTTTTATATGCAACTCGATTTTATTTTCATTTTCATCACCACACATGCTAGACTATCTCACTTGTAGTTTAATGTGCGTATATCACACCATTTTATTTTACCAATTTGGTTTCAAAAATGCATATTCAACACATTGTTTACATGTTTAATTTTCCTTCATAAATCACAAATTACCCTTTTCGATTTCTTTTCATTATTATTCTTGTATTATCATCTTTTCATACTTAGATATCCAATATTAGCCATTAGTTAGACACTTTGTATACCAAAGTTTAGAAACACTATTACTTTTAGGCATTTTATCGAGCACGTTATGTGCACACATTAACTTATCTCAACTCTTGATCTTAAATGGTTAATTATGCATAGAATATTATAACACATATCTATATTCATTACATATGTCAAAACATATTTTTAATCATCAAAATATACCATCACCCAAAATCTTAATTCAAACATAATTATAAAACTCATCTTCACAATTTCTTTAACAAAACGTTACTTTCGTTGTTAACGTATCTCCTTCGTTACATGTCCGTTTTTGTTCCTTCTTATATAGAATTAACCCTTACTCAGTGTACTACAACCTCAGCTAGGCCTTAAAGTCAGACCCTTTTCCATCTAAACCAGATTCTGCAATTCATCAACTAGTGTAGAAAATTTCATTTTCTGGACATCGTACTAAACAATTTATTTCGGACATGATCCTATCCATAAAATGGCTCAATCTTGCGTGTCTAGCTAGTAAACTTCCATATCTACAACTTTGCAGTTTTAAGTTTCTTCAGATCCAAAACACACGAATTTATATGAATTTTTCAAAGTCAGAAACCGTAACAGTTTTGATTTTCTAGACAGATTATTTTCCCTTCGGACCAGCCTTATTAAAATAGACATTGCAAGAAATCTACAATAAGTTTTCATGTGATTCAACTTTCAAAATATAGCTTACTTCCATATCTTCGATTTGATATAAGGCTCACTTTCTAACTCATTATACCCAAAGAGATATGAATTTCGCAAGATATGTCCACAATTACTTAAAACCTACGAATTTTATTCTTCAAATTTTCTTTCCATTTCATTTTCTTTCTTGAATCCTCTTGTTTGATTCTTGATAATCCAAGATTAAACAATAGAAACAAGATTAAGCATGATCTATTACCCTAGAACATAAATCTACCCAAAAAATCAAAGATTAAATAAGAGTTTAGAAGTTACCTTCTTCTAGTTTTTTCTTCTTCTTCTTCTAGCTTATCTCAATTCCTCTATTTCTCTCTATCTCTCTCAATTTCTCAATACAACTTCTATATAACCATTATCCTACATTATGAAGAACATAAAAATATAATTAAAACAAGGAATTTAGATTATAGCCTTATTAGTATGAATTTAAGATAGAGATGAAGATGATGATGATGGGGCTTGTTTTGTCTTTTCAAAGCTTTCACTTCTTCTTCTTTTTCTTCCTCTTCTTCTTCTCCTACAACTCTCTCTAACTCTCTTCTTCTTTCTTTTGTTTGTTTTCTAAAACTAACTTACTAACTTGTAGTATATACATATAATATACAATACTAGTAATATATAACATATGTAACTCCTAGTAATTATTAGGTATACTAATTACTAGTTAATACATAGGTTACACCAACTTGAACTTGAAAAGCCTAAGACCATGTTTGGCAAATACTCATTATTTTAATTAATCAATAGCTTAACATCAATCAATCTCATCAAATTGTCACATAATTATATTTACTTGTTAATTATAATTTCGTGTAACAATCATCACATAACTCATCTAATTTAATTATCTCAATTAAATTAGAACTATAACATAAAATTATTATATTAATTAAATTAAATACTAAATATTCATTTAATTAATCTGCTACACTTAATTACCTTACTCTATAATCAAAACAAAATTTATTTATTTAACTCAATAAATAATTCAATTAAATATTTATTTATATTAAAATTAATATATAACATTCTCTTTACATCAATTCACATATTCTACAATATATGACATATACGCAGTCACACCCAACATATCTCATAAATAATACTTTTATTTATAAAATTCTCATTTATAAATTCTAAAAATCTGGGATGTCACATCTATAACATCAAACAACATTAAAACCTAACACAGAGAGATCTATCACGCCTGACATATGGTTGTCAGACAACTTTTCAAAATTTTCCAGATTTTTACAAACTTCAAAATCGTGCATCTAGATGTTATTGATCTTGGATCTAACAACTCAGATCACTTATTAACACTACATACTACATGTTTTAACACAAAAACTTAACATCTAACATGAGATCATAAAATTTTATGATTCTGGGTTTTTACCACTTTGAGCTTTGATCTTGGATTTTGATTTTTGATTTTGATCCTTGGCTTGCTATGAAGTGATCATGGCTTCACTTCTCACACCCATTCACTCTCCATCCGAAATTTTAAGAGAGAGAAATTTAGGAGAAAAAAATGAGAAAATAAAGTAACTTTTCTTACTTTAAATCTCTTATGTTGAGATTCAATGTATGCAAATCTTGCAAGGGGACAAACAATATCTGATCTTGGATGTTTTAATACACATGGGCTAAATATTAGACTTGATGACTCACAAGATTGCACAATCTTTTGCTTAAGGGTTAAGAAAAGGGCATTTTAGTCTTTTTCCTTTTAATTTAATGGCATACTAGTAATTTGTCCAAACCCTTAGGGTTTAGGGTTTAACATTTAGGGTTTAGGGTTTAACCCTAAAATATTTGAAATTTAATTTCTAGGATTTCCAAATTTCGGTTTTCGAAAAAAAAAATTAATATTTCAAAATTATAATTAGAATTTTCTAATTATATTAAAATTTACTAATCATTAATCAAGCTTGCTAATTAGGATTAATATTTTCTAATTAAAATTACTAATTTAACAATTAAGTTTCATGATCATGCATTAGGGCTTATAACCCAAGAATTAGGGTTTCTAAATTATTAAAAATCTAATTAATCATTAAGGTTATCCCTAATTAGGTTTGTAATTAAAAATATATAAACCTTATACCTAACATTTAAATTCCCAAATTAGGATTTTAATATCCGAATTAGGGTTTAAAACTCTCGGAACTGAAATTAGGGTTTCCAGAACCGGTTTCTAGGGTTTCTTATTAGACGTTAAGGTTTTCTAACTGAACGTTGACGTTCTTAATATAATATTAGGGTTTGCCACTGATATAGTTTATCTGGTCAACCCTTGACCCTTAACCATATACTGTACTCATATACAACCATATACACAGAACATATACCCTTATATACTTAATCCTGAATAATTCACCACAAAGATTTGTAAATCCAAAAATTTCTTTTTGGAAATGTCAAATCCATACACTTATTTTCTGTCTAGACTCTTTATTTAACTTTTATTCAATATTTTAAGAGTTAAATAATTTTCTAAATTCTTGGGTCGTCACAGAAGAACGTGAAGAGCATTTGAAGGTAACGTTATGAAAGTAATATGCACACAAGCCAATCATGTTTGATGATAAAGCATATACTTTGTAACAATCTTATTCATTTATTAATAAAAAGTAATATTTTATTAAAGACTTTTAATTATCTACATGATGTTGTTTTAAAATATATGATAAACCCATAGTTTTAAGCAATGTTTTTAGAATAATGATGATGATCATTCTAATGAGATCTAAATTTTTAGAAAGCTTAAAACTAAAATAGTTCCCAATCGGTGGATTACTAAATTGGGGATTAGTGAATCCGGATAGATTGGTACATACGTTGTTTGCTCATTGGATGAGGATGATTGATCTCATGATCATTTGTGTAGAGACACTAAAGCAAGTATGTAGGTGCTTATTAGAGAATAAGTTCACTGAATGTGGCTCGCTAAGGAATACCTAATGGAGTTTTACTTGCCTGTCAATAGGAATTCCTGTAGTGATAGTAGTACAAGTGATCCTTGGACTTGAGATCATCATAGTATCTTGTGTATGATGAGTTATACTTTGACTTATTCCTTAAAATCCTTAGGATATATCAAAGGGTATGCTTGGGTATAATAAGTTGTACATGGAGATAATGTATGATCAATAAAGAATCTACCACTTCTAGTAAAATAAGAGAAATGTCTTATGTGATTCGATAAATGACAACTCAGTAGTCCTTGGCCAAGGCAGAATAAAATTAGAAAGGAGTTTCTAATTTGCATTATTTGGAGTTGAGCATTTAAGAGTCGAAATACATATAATTAAATAAAATAAGACTTGACAGTAATTTCATGTCTTATATTTAATTGGGACATTATATGGTGAAAGGATTGAATTATACGGTAACTATTTACTCAACGGTTATTTTATGATTAATGTTGAAATCTATATTATCTGGAAAGTCGTTAATCGCTAGGGAGGCTTATCGCTATTGTAGAATAAATATTATTTATTTAAATAAATTAATATTTTAATTTATTTATTTAAATAAGATTAGAATTGTTCTAATTGATTTATTCACAACCGGTTTAATATAGAGAACCTAAAGGGTCACACCATAAAAGGAAGAATAATTATTTAAGAAGTTAATGTCATAATCGTAATAATAAGTTAAATATATTTAATTTAATCTATGGTGATAGAATAAATTAAATAGCTTAATCTTTATTATTTAATATTTTAGAAATATTAAATATAAATTAATAAGAGGAGTCTTATTATTATTATTACTATTATTATTATATAATTCCTAAAGGAGTTTGGGAATTAATTAATAAAAGTACTCTCATATATTCCTAATAAGATTAGGAGGCTAATTAATTAAAAGATTTTAATTAATTATTCCTAATAAGATTGTGAGCCTAATTAATTAAAGGAGTTTAATTAATTAAAATAAAACCCAATTCTTTAATGGTTAAGAAGGGTTGCCCACATCTATAAATAAGAGGAGTCTTATTATGGGTGGTAGTGTGGTTCTTGACTTTTTCACAACATACGTAATTCCAATAGTTGGAGAGTACGCTCCTTTTCTATGAGAGATAGAAAAACTAGGGTTTTGCAAAACATCCATCTTCTTGAATTTTTCTTTTTCCTTGGTGGATCACCTCTAGAGGCCAAACACTTAGGTGGCTAACGTTTATCAAAGGAAGGAACCAAACCCGGTGGATTCAAGTTGAACGCGAAAAAGATTAGAGGTGAACTTGTACCTGAGAAAGCTCTAATCTTCAAGGGTATGATTCTCATTATTTCTCTTTTCGTTTAATTAATAATTATGCATAAAGGATGATCCGGGTATATGGTTTGTAAAATTTTTAAACTCTAATTTTCCACGTTTTCGCTTATTTTGCAATTTGATTGCGTTCATGAATATTACAAACCTAACACGTTAGAGACGTTGAGAAGGGAGAATTTGTATGCCAAGTTTTTGAAATGCGAATTTTGGATTGAGCGGGTACAATTTCTCGGGCATGTGATTGATAAAGACGGAATTTCGGTAGATCCATCCAAAGTCGAAGCCGTGATAAACTGGGATCAGCCGAGAACGCCGTCGAAAGTACGAAGTTTTCTTGGATTGGTAGGATATTATAGAAGATTCATTCAAGACTTTTCTAAGATCGCAACTCCGTTAACGAATTTGACTCGAAAAGCTGTGAAATTTGTTTAGACGGAGAAGTGTGAGGAAAGCTTTCAATAACCAAAGAAGAGGTTGAGTACAGCACCTGTGTTATCTCTTCCGGATGATACATGAAATGTTGTGGTTTATAGTGATGTGTCGCATAAAGGACTTGGATGTGTGCTTATGCAAAACGGCAGAGTCATTGTCTATGCGTCACAACAATTGAAGGATTATGAAAAGGGATATCCGACCCACGACTTGGAGTTAGCTGTAATTATTTTTTCTATGAAGATCTAGAGGCACTCTCTCTATGCGGAGAAGTGTGAAATATATACAGACCACACGAGTCTGAAATATATTTTTACACAGAAGGACTTGAATATGCGCCAAAGAAGGTGGTTGGAGTTAATTAAAGACTATGACTGTGAGATTTTATACCATCCGGGTAAGGCAAATGTGGTTGTCGACGCCTTAAGTAGAAAGGGTCGGGAGAAATTGATGATGTTGACCGCTCAGAAGGAACTAATTTCAGCCATGGAGAAGTTGGAATTGGAAGTGAAGTATCCTATGGAAACTAATGAGAAGCTGTTTCAAATGCAATCTGGTACAACCCTACTGGATAAAGTTAAGGAGGCTCAACTTCGGGATGAAGAATGTAAAAAGGTGAAAAATAAGATATCCGAAGGAACTGAACCGAGATTCAAGATGGACAAAGAAAGAATACTGAGATATGAGAGCATAACTTGGGTACCGCCAGTACCAGAGATTAAGTAAGACATTTTGAGCGAGGCTCATAGCTCACGATATTTGATTCACCCTGGTAGTACCAAGATGTACCAAGATCTTCGACAACATTTCTGGTGGCCAAATTTGAAACGAGATGCTGCAGAGTGTGTTGCCAAGTGTCTGACATGTCAGAAAGTAAAAGCAGAACATCAGAGGCCGAGTGGGTTGCTACAACCGTTGCAGATCCCAGAATGGAAATGTGAACACATTACGATGGATTTCGTGGTTGGCCTTCCGACAACTCAGAAAGGCTATGACGCAGTATGGGTTATCACTGGCCGACTGACAAAATCCGCACACTTCCTTCCGATCAGAATTAAATTTAATTTAGACCAATTGGCAAAATTATATGTAAAAGAGATTGTTTCACGACACGGAGTTCTGGTGTCAATTATTTTCGATAGGGATCCGCGCTTTACATCAAACTTCTGGAAACGACTACAAGAATACATGGGTACACAATTGAGAATGAGTGCGGCTTATCACCCTCAGACAGATAGGCAGAGTGAAAGAATGATTCAAACATTAGAAGATATGTTAAGAGCTTGTATAATGGACTTTAAAGGAAACTGGGATGATCATCTACCGCTCGTAGAGTTCGGCTACAACAACAGTTACCACGCTAGTATCGGCATGCCGCCTTATGAAGCGTTATATGGCAGAAAATGCAGAACTCCGCTATACTGGGATGAAGTTGGCGAAAGACAATTACTAGGCCCAGAAATGGTACAACAGACAGCAGAGATAGTCAAAGTGATCCGAACAAGACTGGTAGCAGCTCAAGATAGGCAGAAGAAATATGTCGACCCACACCGTAAAAATGTTGAGTTTAAATCAGGTAGTTATGTGTTTTTAAAAGTCTCTCCCTAAAAGGGAAATATCAGGTTCGAAAAGAAAGAGAAATTAAGCCCAAGATTCATTGGACCCTTCGAAGTACTGCGAAGAATCGGAGAAGTTACGTATGAGGTAGCCTTACCTTCATCACTCAAAAATGTCCACAATGTCTTTCATGTTTTAATTTTACGACCCTACAAACCCGATTACAAGCACGTGATTGAATATGAACCCCTACATTTTGAGAAAGACTTATCTTACGAAGAAATTCCTGTTCAGATTGTCGACAGGAAAGAACAAGTTCTTAGAAATAAAGTAATACCTTCTGTTAAGGTAATTTGGAGGAACCATAATGCTAAAGAAGCTACGTGAGAACTCGAAGAGAATATGATGAAGAATTACCCTCAATTATTTACTTAAATTATATGTAAGCGATTCTGGAGACAGAATCTTTGTAAGGGGGGAGAATGTAACGGGACGAATTGATTGAGTCGTGATTCTAGGGACAAAATCCTTTTAAGGGGGAAAAGATGTGACAAACGAGATTTTGTAATTTAATTTTAATATTTATTGAATTAAATAAATATTTTTTGATGATTTAATTATTAGATTAAATAATTAATTAATGAAGTTGTGGTAGATTAATTTAATTACATGTGTTATATTTATTAAATTAATGTGGAGATTTTTTTATTATTCAAAGTATGTAATTATGTGAGCTTATTGAATTAAATGAAATATTTAATAAGCCTAATATTATTTTAATTAATTTAATAATTAATGAGAAAATTAATAATTTGACATAATTAATAAACGAAAAAATTAATTATGTGACTATGTGAATTAATGAGAAATTATCATATTTTATTTAAATTTAATTAAATAAGATATTTGATTAATTGCCTAAATAGGTGTGACACGATTAAACTATATTATAAAGGATTAATTAAATTAAATGGGATTGAGTTTTTAAGAAAAACCAAACAGAGCCTTAAGGGAAGTTGAGAGCAGTTAACCACGTATGGGTTAACTTACCTCAACATTACTGGATTTATATGTGCGCTTCACCAGTTTCTCCATTTTACGTATTTGCAATTAAGAGTTAACTTGAGAGTCAGAGAGAATTCAGGGAATCGTTGGGAGAAATTGTGAGATTTAAGAAAAATCGGAGAAGGAACTTCACTCTTATTCATTCGTAATAGGGTAATCTCTTCTTCCCCAAACTTCAAATTTATGTTGTTTAAGTTTTTATAAATAATGGCTTTCAAGTTTCCGTTAAAGTCTCTGTAATTTGAAAGGGTAGTGATTATGTGGATATAGGTGTTAATATGTTAACATGGCATGTTTTTACTATATTGTATGTTTCCATAACATCAGTTTCATAAAAATATATTGTATAAAGTTTCTTCAAAGTTACAGAGTATAAAAATATGGCCATATGGCCCTTACGCACAAATTTAATGTGTTAATCATATGGTGTATCATAAATTTACACTTGTATATGATTATGTATGTTAAAACGAAGAAAACAAACTTTGAATGGACAGATTTAGTGTTATAACGAATCCGTAGTGTCAATCTTCATGTTTTGTTTTTAAAACTTTCAAGAACATCAAGAACAGTAAAATTATATATTTTGATTCAAGTAATTGTGTGTTTAAACTTGTTAAAATCACTCTAGAAAGGTTGGGTAATGATCATATATGAATTATAATATTTGGGTGTGCTTAAATTAATGTATGGACAAGGAAATTAGAAGTTATGGTCATATTCTGTGTTCTTCACAAAACGTATAATTAAACTGGTAAGAGATTTTTTGGCCTAATTTGGCCTTGTTATGTTCGCGAACTGCAGAAACTGCGGAAACTGAGTTTGGGTAACCCCGCCTCCGGCGAACGTTACCAAACTAAATTACCCCGCCCCGGCAGCCAAAAAAAAAATTTAAAAAAAAAATTAAATAATTAAAATATTTATCAAATAAAATAAATATTTTTTTAAGTGAGATATTTATGGAATAAAATAAATATTTGATGAAAATTAGTATTAAAATATTTATCAAATAAAATAAATATTTTAGTTGAAATATTTATGAAATAAAATAAATATTCGATGAAAATTATTATTAAAATATTTATACAATAAAATAAATATTTTAATTGAAATATTTATAGAATAAAATAAATATTCGGTGTAAATTATTATTAAAATATTTATAAAATAAAATAAATATTTTAATTGAGATATTATAGAATAAAATAAATATTCTATGTAAATTATTATTAAAATATTTATAAAATAAAATAAATATTTTAATTGAGATATTTATGAATGAAATAAATATTCGATGAAAATTATTATGAAATAATTTATTCGAGTGTAACAATAATAAAAGAATAAAAATATTCTAATTTAATTAAGTAATTAAATTAGAAGGGTAATGATTTGTTAAATAAAGTGGAGTTATATTAAATAATTAAGTAAAAATGTAACTAATGAATGTCGTGAATACATATGGTATGTGCGTAGGACTTGTGGTGAATGGAAGTAGTAATCGTTTAGCCTACGCATGAGGCAAGTTCATAAACCTTGTTTCTTTACATAAAGCAAGTTCCTTATTCTATCTTTTTTATTGTTGTTTAAGTCAAGATTTCATATTAGATGTTATCGTTCTTTAAAAGCATGATTCCTATTATTCAATACTTATTCGATTGTATACATATTGAATTTTATTATTCAAATTGAATATCAATTATTGTTGAACCTTGTAAGACTAGCGAACCATTATTGATTCGACTAGTTCATAGTTGATGAACGTTCTAAATTTCAGAACTATTGTTGAGCTTATCCAAACAAAACTTCCTTTGGTGCGGACTCTAATGTCAAACTGAGTTGAACAACCCTGTTATAGGGGGTTAATTATGCTTTAGCGTTAAGAGATTGTGCACAATATGGTACTAAGGGCTGATCCCCCTAAGTACGAGAAGAAGAGTCCATAGTCTTATGATTGTTAAAGGTTTCAAGTATAAACACTTGACAACCTAGGACGTAGTTCAAAGTCTTATGACCCTCAAAAGTTCTTTTGATTCTTGTTATTCATTCTTGATTCAAAAGCCAAGTTTTCTTATTTCAGAAGTCATTGATTCATTCGCATGTTATTATTTTATTGTTATATTATTATACTTGTGGGCAATCGTGTTCACTCTTGCGTAATAATAACATTGCAGTTAAGAACAAAAGATACGACGAGCCTTCTACCAGCAAAGGCAAGGGCAAAGTTAACAGGTGATGAAGACTTGTTGTTTATTTGTTATGTTATGTTTCAGAATTTTTTTAAGTTGTGTAAGACTTAATATTTTTTTATGTTTCCGCATTTGAGATTTAAGGTTAGTATGACCTAGGATTGATGTATTTACATTCAGATGTTGTAACTCCATAAGGAGAGGATTTATTTCTATCTATTTATGATTTTTCATTTAATATGGGTAGATAGATACATGATGTTTGGACAGTGAACACCAAATCCCGTGGAAATTGAAGTACCGGAATTTGGGGGTGTCACAATGCAAGTTCTTCTTCCTCACTTGTTATTGTTATGCATATTCTTTAACCCTAATTTATTGTTGAGCAAGTTAATTAATCTTTGTTTCTTCATCCCAAACTAGATTGCTTTGATTATTCAAAGTCTGTACTATTATTGAAAGCTTGTTCTTGTTGAAAAATATTTGTTCAGCTAAAATTAACTGTTATTCAATCTCTGATCACCAATGTCATTGCACTATCTTGCATTGTTGTACCGAAATCTTAGTTGACAAGTGATTCTTTATTGATTCAACTAATCCTTAGTTGATGAATGTTCTAAACTCTAAATTACCCTTAAAGTCAGTCCAAACCAAACTTCCTTTGGTTTGCTTATGAATCTGTAAAGTTTTAAGAGCGTATAGTCGATGACTAATACATGTTCAGCTGATAAACCATTATTATCCTATCTATTATTGATACATTGGCATAATTCGATTGTAACCAAACTCTTGAATAGTTATTGATCCCTGCTTGATTCAACCAGTACTTGGTTGATGAGCATTCTAAAGATCTAGAATTCATTTGAAGTAAATTCCAAACCAAACTTCCTTTGGTACGGAACCTAATGATCTAAGTTGAGATGAACAACCATATATCTGGGGATTATTTTAGAGCTACGCAATAGCGTTAAAATGTTTGTGCTACTCATAGTACAAAGGGCTGATCACCTAGAGTATGAGACGATGGTCCATATAGTCGTTTAGACTGTTATGGTCTTTTAGACCGTTAAAGGTTAAATTAGAAATACTTGACAACCTATAACATAGTTCGTGGTCTTGTGACCCTCATTGTATTCCTTTGATATTGATAACTGTTATTTGATTTTAAAGTTCGTTATTCCTTGAACTCACAGTATTCAAACTAGAACTTATTGTTTCCAGTAAAAATATTTTACAATTGAAAGCTCAGTTAATTATCATTCATAGAATGTTATTGTATATTATCCTTCTTGTGGGCAATTATGTGCTCACTCTTGCACAAAACAATACCGATGAAGTTAAGAAGTTTGAAGAGCTTTCTACAAGTAAGGGCAAGGGCAAAATGCTTGATTAGGCGACATTTAATTTACCTTCTATTTATGAAGCTTATGTAATAAACTTGATTATGATTACATTTTAATTATATTTCGCTGATAATTGTAATAATAGAGGTTAGATGACCTGGAATTTATTTTGAGATTGTGTAACCCTTTAATGGGAGTTTTATTGTTTAAGCTTACAAGTTTATATCCTTTGTTTATGGGTAGTTAGTTATTATTTAATTGGACAGTGAACACCAAATTTGTGGGATTGAAGTACCCGAATTTAAGGGTGTCACACTACCTACAGCAGCCATAGGTAGACCTACGGCTGGGCCTGGTGGGCCCTACTACCTCGAAGTACGTGCATCTCGATCGCTATGTAGGTTGCTTAAAACCTTCATAACTTGCAATCCGGGAATCCTATGGAGGTGTGCCATAACATTTTGAAAAGCTCTTTCCGAGAGCTACGTAATGACATAGGGGTTACCCTTTTTTGAATTCGAGAAGATTAGTCCATGAACATAATAACATCTTTAGGTCTTCGCAGGTAGTCCGTTGAGCTGTCTTGAGTAGTTTGCACTCAAGTTGTTGTAATGGCCCTTGATAACCATGTTTACAGCTAGATATCTATGTTTTTATGTTATGTTGTCAACATTCCACCTTTGCCCTCCTGGGGTTGTCTCTAGGGTTGAGGTGGCTTTTGGTTATTCCTCAGGGGTGTCTCTGGGGTTTAATTGTTGTTGATTCTGTCTTTCCTCGGGGTTCTCTCTGAGGTTGATTTGATGTCCCACCGTACTATCTTCGGTGTTTGATTTGATATCCCATGGGGCTGTCTCCATGGTTTGAGGTTTATTGTAGTCCTTCGGGGCTGTCTCTAGGGTGTACAAAAGACATTTGTACCCTCCTGCATGGTTAGCCCAAGAAAAGCAAAATTTTGAGTGTCTACAATAATCACACTAACACATAATTAGGTCACATAACAATTATTACATATTGTCATTAACCTATCTTCTCCTTCTTTCTACCATAACCTATCTAAATCATTATAACTGATAGCATTCGTTAGGTTATTCATCGTTCATTATGGCTTTATAACATTTAAATGTCATAAGTTACCAACTTTGTTGAAAATCTAGGTATTACAACCTATATAAACCTCAGACGTTCGTTCGACGCGAATACGATTAACGGATATCGTTTTCGTACTTTGCGTTCATAATTTCATAACCTTGAATTAACATTTGATTGATAAATTTAAGGTTTTAATCATCATTTAGGATATTATTTTATGTCTAATTAAAGTCCATAATCAATCCTTAAACATTCCCCGAAAGTTGAGCAGTTAAAAGCTCTACTCTACCTATTTCCCTGGTTCGGTGCCAGGACCCTTTGTTAAACTCAGCTATAACACACATTAGTAGAACTTGGCATTCGTTGAGGCACTGCGGTGCCTCATTTCCTTCCTTGTCCGACGCCACGGCACCACCCCAGATCCTTTGAAAATTTTTATAAGTGTTGAAAAAATTTCAAACCGCTTACTTCTCGAATTCATAACTTGGTCATTATAAGTCGGAATGGCTTCGTTCCAAAACCATTTTCTTAATTATTCTTTATACTACAATTTTCCCTAGACAAACTATTTTTCTGAATCTATTAATGAGCCTTTCACTTGGCTTACATTTCATTATTCGTTCGTTCTACATCTTTTAACGTTCTTCATTCGTTCGTCCGTAATTCGTTCATCCAATGTCTGAATTTGTCCGTTCTTGAGTCTATGACTAATAAACTTCATACTCTTCAATATTATAATGAAACCTAAGTTTTTCAGGTTCATTATCACTATTCTATTTTCATCCAAAAATCATAGTTAACTATGATTCTTGCAGTTAACGTCTTTTACTGAAAATTTCGCCATAACTTCGTTATTACGAATTTTTACTCCGTTCCAAGTGGAATAAATCCATTATTTAAACATCTATAATTCTAACTAAGCAATAAGCATCTAACTTATACACAATGGTTTTAAACTTTTCCATCAGCAACAAGCTATAAATTTTCATTCTTTTCTTCATTAAGTTCTTAATCGCTTGTTATGATTTCACTTATTAGGCATTCGTTAGTGATTTTAGTCCACTAATAATCATCCTTATTTCATCGGACAATACATACACCACCATTTCAAAGTTCTCTATTAATCAAAGAATGAAAATAGATGAAGATTAGTGGTTTAAGCTTTTTACCACTTGCGTTCATCACGTTCTTGATATTCTTAGTTGGTTGAATGATTGTTCTAGCTTCTTCTTCTCTTTGATTACTAGAAAATGATCTCACTTCTCTCTCAATATGTTGGTGAATGTTTGTAAACAAACAAATGAATTAAGGCTTTGTTTATATAAGGTTTCCAAGAGTGAGGGTAAAATGGTCATTTGGGCCACAAAACTACTATTCACACCTCTT
Source organism: Panax notoginseng (assembly GCA_016801055.1). Taxonomy (NCBI): domain Eukaryota; kingdom Viridiplantae; phylum Streptophyta; class Magnoliopsida; order Apiales; family Araliaceae; genus Panax; species Panax notoginseng. Next base: position 137,516,787 of record CM029019.1, read on the forward strand.
TGCTAAATGTCAACCAAGCTTCCTCAAAAAGCTTAGCCACCTCCTTATGGACGGCTAAATCATCCCATGGGGCCCCACATGGGTTTCTCCATGGTTTTTACCCACCCATTTAATCAACAGTTTGACCCGTTGGTTTGGTTCTTGGTTCGGCTTATAATTAATTCATATTGGGCCTAACGTTGGGCTTGAATTAACTTATCTTTGGGCATTGATATAAATCTTCATTGGGCCTTCTTCATTAATCACCAGGGCTTAGTAAAGTCCAAGTGCATTAAGCAATAGTCAACATTAACTTTTGTTGACCATGTGACACCTTGAAAAATCGGATTGTCCAAAAATTTAGCTTCAAAAATTAGTTATTAATAAAATAAAATTTTATTAATAATATTATGTGATATGTGTTTTTTAATCGTTCTAGAACCTATGATGATTATAAAACGGGAGGATTCTGGCTACGAGTTAGACTAAACGAGTAAGAATTTTCAAGACGAAAATAAAAAAATTTCCGAGAACAAAAATATTTTCGAGGAAAAAGACGAAATATACACTATTTACCCGATGAAACCTAAAGGTTAGAGTTTGAATAACATAAGCCTTTCCGAGAGATCGGTATGTCGAAATGACATTCCGTCGAAATATTTGACGATAATATATCGTGAAAAGTTAAGTTAGCCAATAAAAGTTTTTCTCGAAAAACGTGAAAAAATCAGACGAAATAAAAACGACGAAAAGTACTGTTATGTACATTTCATTCATTTAATTACGTTTTAGGAAAACATGATGAAAACACTATTCATCAAAAAGTGTTTTTTTAATTTTTTGAAGTTCCGAAGAATGCGTAAAAGTAAATCTTTAGAGGAAAGACGTAATATCAAATAATATTTTGATTTCGAGAATCGCATTTTTTCAAACTGTCGGACGAATTCCGCAAGACAGAAGCACGAAGCTTCCAAGAGAAGCTTTGTGAATACTAAGGAGGTTAGGGAAAGGAGGTGTGAATAGTATTTTGGGAGCGAAATGACTATTTTACCCCTAGCGTTGAAAGCTTATAAAAGAGAGCTTAAGTTCATTTGTTGGTGATTTTAAAAAATCACCAATACTTGAGAGAGAGAGAGAGAGAGAGAGAGAGAGAGAGAGATTGTCAGATGAAGAAGAAGAAGAAAAAGAAGAGGAAAAGCTAGTTAAGAGCAAGCTTTGTCCAACGAAAGAAGATTAAAGAATAAAGGTAACCCTAAAGCCTAGTTTAACCAAAATTTTCTTTAAGTTTTCTATGTCAATATACATAGCTTAATGAAAATAGAAGTATAAGATGTTAAGAATGATTTTCATATGATTGAAATCATATGAAAATGAAGTAAGAAGAAATTAAAGTTCATTTATAAGTTTCTTTTAAAAGCTCTTCATAGGAACTATGAATTGCTTGATTAATTTGAATGATCCGAATGAATTATATGAACGATTTGGTGAAATAAGTAAGGATTGGTGAGTTATAACACCAAATTTCAAGAAAAACTGAAATCATAATTAAAATATCGATTAAAAATGAAGAACGAATGAAAAACGCGAATAACACGTGAAGAACGTTGTTGATACAAATTTAAAACCATCTAATTAGAACTTGTTGTTGATGGACAAGTTTAAAACCATCGCGTAGCGCCCCCAAATCTGAGTACCTTGAACCTCGTATCTGGAACATCACGGTGCAACATCTTCTTACATATTCTATAACGGAATATATATAAACATTCATTGTTCCTTTTAAATGATTCTACAACATTTCCCCAAGGTCTACAACCTTAAATTAATACATATATACCTTCAATAACTTAAAAGGTTTACAATATCATTTACATCAGATAATTTAATTGTTATAAATGCATAATAATCTACTCTTGGAATTTGTCTTTGCCACTGTCGTTCTTCTAGCCTTCATTTTAATCTGAAAATGGTTATCATGATATAGCAAGGGTGAGCAACTACTTTGCCCAGCAAGTTTAAATATAAGAAGGATATATCATGATTGAAAGAATGAATAAGCTTTCAAAATTTTCAACAATATAATAATTGGGAAAGAGCATAAATCAGAATTTCAATAATTGAATGACTAAACCAATAATGTTGGGTGCTCAACAATGACCATGAACAAATTTAACTGAACCTTATGGTAATGAAGGTGATCAGCTTTTCATACATGATAGTATTATTATCGTCCTTTGATAATTTTTCAATTACTTTATCATTACGATTTAACACTTAACCTTTTATTTCATAAGTTCTTCTATATAATCTAGTAAGTCGAATACCTAATCTAGTAACCTAGATTATTCAAACAACTTGTTGTTTCCCAACACAACAAAACTAACATAACTAATCCAGCAAACTGCATTCAAACTGAAATTCAGTTCAGTAAACTGTTTTTCAATCCAGCAAACTGGATTCAACTGACCTCCAATCCATCAAACCTAGATTCAAACTGTCCTACAATCCAGTAACCATGATTCACTAATCCTCCAATCCATCATACTATATATTCAATATAGCCTATTGAATGTCCAATCAATAACTTAACTCCTCTTTTAAACTCTCATATAATATTATTAATTACTTAATAATATTCAAATCATTTACTAAAATTATTAATCATTAAATAATATTTTAAATCAATAATTTAATAACAATTTAATCTAAATATTATCAATCACTTAATAATATCTTAATCTAATATTATTAATCTTTTGATAATATTTTAATCATTTATTAAACGTATAAATAATTTATTTTAATTGTTTAATCTTTAATAATTCTTTTGTTTAATCATTCTAGAATGTCATAACCATAATATCTCATCAACATTGAACAAAATACCCTTCAAAAATCTGCATATACCCTATTTAGGGCTTTCAAGTCATAAAATTCTATTTTCCTAATTTTCAACATCACATAATTAATTTAATTCATAACTAAATCATTTCTATGAAAAATACCAAATTAGTTCCAAAAAAGATTTGACAGAATATGGTTCCCTTAGGAACATATATTTTTTTTGGAATTTCTGAAAATAATTTACTATATTTAAATAGTCTAAAATAGCCAAATCTTGTTACATTTATTATAAATCGAAAATTATTCCACAAATTCTGAAATTTACAGGGTAGGTTCTTGTTATATATACGTACTTCTAATAAAACTTTCATAATTTTGGAGCTAACCACAAAGAGTTATATGGGTGTACTTTTGAAAGTAGTTCTTTACCAAAACAGTCATAACTCTTATTCTACATGGCCAAAAATTCTCAAATTTTTACAGGACTCACATAACATCTCATATTATTACTCCAAACTTTCCCAGAATTTTTAGAGCACAAAAAATGATGAAACTGCCCCTGGAAGCAGCTGGACAAAAACTTTATTTCCCCTTTTGAAAAATTTGGACTGTTTTTACCAAAACAGTCACTATGAATTGTACACTCAATATTTTTGAGTGCTACCACTTGGGTTTACTAGTTAACTTACATACCTAGGACCCCTCTTTGACGGATCACAAAAAGGTGTAGATTTTAAATGATAGATTTTTTTTAAGTAAGAAAAAGTTAGGGTTTTCTATCCTTAAGAACATAGTTTTCTTTTCTTCCTTTGATCCAACTTTTTAACACTTAAAAAGGAAAAATCCACACATGAAATCATAGAAAACATATAGATCAAGGGCTTTAGACCTCAAAACCATAAACTTTATATCACCAAAATTAAACAAAACAAAAAGCGATAACTAGTTTAGGTTTTAACCCTGATTTAGGAGCACACTTTCTTAATCTTCCAAAATATGATATGAACTTAGGGTGCATCAAAGATCAAACTCCTTCTTCCTCTCCTCTTCTCCCCACCGAAATCTCTCTCTCTCTCTCTCTCTCTCTCTTGTCCCTCTCTAGTTTACTTTTACTAGTTTAGGAATGGAAGATGAAAGAGAAAAGAAATTTTATTTGTTGTTAGTAAAAATACATAGATATAAAACATGTATATCTATGTTATTCCCCCAATCTCTCTTGCTCTTTCTCTCTCTCATTATTTTGAGGTTGCTTGCAAGATTGGTAATAATTGGTGGCTAAATAAATTGTGTACACCTAATGTAGTTGGTGAACCACTAAAGTAAGAACAATAATTATAGCACATGCCTCTCTCCCTCTCTTCTACATGTGCCGCCCATCACCCTTATTCTAGCCCATTTATGATTTATTTTTAATGCCTTACTTGCTTAACAAATGTCCAAAATGTCCCTCTTTAAATGGGCTAAAAGTTTGGCTCCAAATTAATTCTTTTGGGCTCTCAAATAAAAATATTTGGACTTCCTATCTAAAATGTTTGGAAGAATTAATATGGTCCATTATCTTAAATTTATCTGACCCTAATCGTTTAATTAGGGTTTCTATTTACACACTTAATTTCTTAACCCAATTAGACTGCTTTAATTAGGTTATAAAATTAATTAATTAAATGAGATGTATAAAATAAATCTCTTAGGATTAGTATGTATTTTAAATACTATTATTCTCTCATATCATTACACTTAAGTTATTCACTTTCATTTCAAATATATAATTAGGATACATTAGTTTCTTTTATTTATTTATATAATAAACAAATATAAACAATTACATAATATTCATATTCATTTACTCACATATTCATACAAAATAATTTAATAAGTTGAGACATGTTCCACAAATCTTTTAGATTAGGCCACTAGTATATAATTAAAATACTAGGACCATTAAATAAATAAAGATAACCCTTTAGGTTATTTAATTCTAAAACCTAGTTTATAACATTAGGCTACAAAATAACTTAACTTCTTATTCTTTTCAAAACTTTTATCATTCTCATTTATTTTCTTTAGATTGCATAAAAATTTTAATCAAACCATTTTCTTTAAAAAAATTAATTAATCTTCTAATTCCCATTTAGGTTTTATTCTTTAACCTTTAATTTAATCATTCAATATCTTATAAATTTTCAGGTTATCACAGCGTATAAGTTAGATTCTTATTGCATGGTTAGGAACGAGAGATACGTTTATGAAGAACGAATTGAACTTAGCTATAAGGAGATTATGACAAAATTTCGTAAAAGACGAGCGAAAAGTATAAAGTATGCCAATGAACCCGGATGTTTAGGGTTTCATAAGAATGTAAGAAAACACAGAAAACGTGAGTCATAGACTCAAGAACGAATGAATTTTGAGTTCAGATGATCGAATTACGGACGAACGAGCAAAGAACGTTAATAACGTAAAACGAACGAATAATGAAATTTAAGCCAATCGAATGGCATGTTAATGGATTCAGAATAAAATTATGTTCGGGGAATTGAAGTACGTAAGATAAGGAAGAAAATGGCTTTAGAACGAATTCGTTTCGAGTTATAATGAAGAAGTTATAAGATTTCAAAGTAAACGTCTTAACTATATTAGAACACTTAAAGAAAAAACTAAGTTTTTGAACTGGCACTGCAACACCAGTTTGAAGTAGAAATGGGGCGCCATAGTGCCTGGCTGGGAAGCCAGGTACTGCTAACTCGCGCTACAGCGCCACCAATAACAAAGGGAACCGGCGCCGTAGTGCCGGTGCAGGGAAAAAACCCAGAGAAGAGCTTTTAATTGCTCAACTCTTAAGAGAAGTGTAAGGAAAGATTATGAACATATAGTTTACATAATATAACACTTACATAAGTGATTTAAACCTTTAGTAAAGGTTGAACATAAAGATTGAACGAGATTAAAAGACAAAGAATGTAAACGCAAAGTACGTAAATAGTTTTCGTAAATCGTATTCACGTCGAACGAACGTTCTAAGTATACATTGGTTGTATGACTTAGACGTTGATGAATGTTAAGTATGATAATCAACAATTTATTGAAGATTATAAAATATAAACGCAAAGTGCGTACTTGGAATGTAGGATCTCGTATTCGGGAATATGGTAGATTGTATTCAAGTAAAATGAATGCTTAAGATTACATGAAATGTAATGACTTAAACTTTGAACAAAGATGATGACTTATAAAATTTAAATATTATAAAGTTGTAACGAACGATAATGGATTTAACGAAGGTTCCGAACTTAGATCGGATAAAGAATATAAGACAAAATGTAAGCGTTAAAACACGTAAACCAATGAAAGTGGTTCATGTACTTGTAAGTTAAATGTGCTACGCATACACATTTATGTATGGTTTGAATGTAAGGTAATGAAGACTAATGATTAAACATGTGAACAATGAAGAAATTGAGTTAATGACAATGACGTTTAATGTTAAGAAGCCGAGTTGATGATTATAACCTGGATAACGTTCCGAGTCGAATAAACCAGACGTTATAAGATATGAATAAGGTAATGTAAAATGTTTAACGCTATGAACGTATTATATTAATATTGAATAATCGTTCTGAGTATACAAAAGATTCTATGACTTAGACGATATTGAATAATCCTGAGGTATGACATTTAGTTGTCAAAAAGCCATAAGAAAAGAAAATTAACTTAACGAACGTTATAGATTTAATGGTTCGGATAAGTTAAGTTTAAGTTGTGATACAATCATAGTCTGTAATGGTCAATATATGGTACTGGGCTAAACGATTCCTTCAAAGAACGGATGTATATATGAACTAGCAACCGATCTAACTCACTGTGAAATACAGTGCAGATAAGATGGGAAACTAGTTTTTTGGTTGTTTGTGGGAGACCACTCAGCGTACTGTACTGAATACTATTAGAGACTCGATGTGTGGTAAGTATAAATGTGATGAGAAGAAGATGAGAATGTAAATTATCATAAAAGATAATTATAAGGTTGTGACATCACCGTATGTCATAACAACCCAAGGAATGGAAATAAAGTTGGTCGCATAAACTTAGATTGTAAGAACATGAACCCTAAGAAGTAAAGTTAAGTTTAAACCAATGCGTAAGTCAAATATACGACTAATTGGTACATGTTATTCCTTATGTGACATATAGGGATTGTGATGAGCATTTCAGCGTAAACTGTAAGGTGTAGCTGTGCGTAAGGTAAGTTTTCTAACTTCATTCATGTTTAATATGAATGCTAGTTTCTTAAACTTTCTCAAATGTTGAACATACAAAGTTTTACCTATGTGTAAATGTGTGATATTTGTACAAGGTGTTAGTATGTATGTGGCCTTGTGCCATAATTTTTAACACTTCGGTGTTTCTGTGCAATGAACTGTTCTATGATTGAACTGTTCTATGTGAAGAAGTTCTATTTTTACATGAACCGTTATTGTTAAATCTATGCTAATAATTCTAGCCAGATAAAATAGGTATTGAAAAGGTAGAAGAATGAAAGTATTTCAAAGTGAATGTGACTAATGTTTTAAAATGATAGGTATCAAAATTTATTCCTATTATTTGAGTTGCTTCATAACCTTTATTCGGTTATTGAAGTTTTAAAAGATTGTTTAAATTCTTAATGTTGTTTTTTTCAACTGCTATAACTTACTGAGAAATTGAATGCTCACACTTGCTTTAAATGAAAAATATTTTCGGTGTACGAGTAGAAGAATTAAAGGATCTTGTGGAGATAGATTCAAGCGGTATCCTGAAGAAGAACATTTATTCATTATATGAATAAATGTAAAGACCAAGCGAAGACTTGTTGAGTAGTTTATATAAAACTATTATGAATCCTTTGTGACGGACAAAAGTCACTCTTATAAGAAGTGAGAGAATAATGTAATTATCATTATTTGTATGAAAGAAAGATTTTAAGGTAATAGAACCAGGGATTTGAGAATGTATGTTGTTATATTTTGTTATATAACGATGTATGTTTGGAATGAGATGTACTCGTGATGTACAGAATAAGGGTGTGAAGATAGATTGGATTTCGAAACGTTACAAGTTGGTATTAAAGCTGATAGGTTATAAACCTTAGGTATGAGTACCTGAGGCTATAATCGTAGAGAGAATGCTAAGAAAATCGTTGAGTTAAACGATTAAGGAAGAAGATCACTACGTGATCAAATTGAATCATAATAACAAATGTTCTGTTAAACGATGGATGAATTATAGCTAAAGGGTATGACAGAATGGTACTATGAATAGTACGAGAAGAAAACTTAGAAGAGTTGTAGAGGATGATATACAAATTAAAGAAAATTCGTATTATGTAAGAAGTTGTAAGATTCCAATTGAGACCTTATGTGATAGCTGAGTGGTACGAATCTTTGTAATGGGCGGTGATTTGTGACAGGTGCGAGTTCTTGAAACTCATACTTATGGAAAGTTTGTGACTCGTAGTTATATGCTATATTTCTAAACCCTAAGCATATGGATTGTCCTTGATTTAATTTGTTCTTGAATTACATATTGCAAAGATAAGTTCTTAAACACATTTGGTTGTGGAAAGAACCAAAGTAATTTAGTTTGGCACAACTTCTTAAAGAAAGCTCAATTTTCTTATAACTTGACATACCATTTGTCTAGCCAACTCAAATAGCTTAGACCATACCAATAAATTTGACATCAACTTGAAGCGTTCGTCTAGTCAAATCAATGGACATCGATTACTCTTTAAATTCTTTCACAATACTTTAACACATTTAATGACGTCATGATAACGTACTTCTTCACAGTACATTAAGGACTTCGTCAGTTTATGACTTCATCATACTATATCCTACCATAGTGGGTTGATGATACAATGATCACATCCGACATTAAGTTTAATGCATTGATAACTCCATATTTTTACCATATTTGCATCAAATGCACTGATGATATAAATTCATTTTGATATTTCAAATCAATTTCTGTCTAGCCGAAACACTTAGCATAGACATATAAAGAATAGTTCTTTTAAAATCCATTGGTTCCAAAAGTTGAACTAATTCTTTTCTTTTCAAAACGCACATATAAGCACGATTTCAATAAATATTGAAATCTAGCATAGCTAAATAACTTGGAATATCCTGTTTCTCTATTTTTTTTCATTTGTCTTACTTGTGACAATTCTTAATCTCTTCTAGCACCTTCAATGCTAAGTATACTAAAAATAACTTATTTTCAGTGTAAACATTCCTATACATTTGTATAGTCCATCAACTTACCACACTTTATGTGTCTGAGGAGAACAAACCTCGAGATATGGGGATAGGTTGATCACCTAATTTAGCGAAAAAGGTGGTTTACCTTCTTTGTGATTGTAAACGTACTGGGTAAGTAAGAATGGTTTACAATGAAATAACGTTAAACCTAATAAGAGATCTATAAGACCCCTCAGCAAAAATATGGAATGTTTTAAAGGAATCTTTATATTTCTATTTATTCCTTCTACTTCATAATTCTTGACAAGTTATGAAGATTAGGGAGTGTTTGAAAGATAAGAACTTCTTTGAAGAGAAGTTGAGAAGAAACGTATGTTAAAATTTTGAGGAATAAATTTTGTGAAGAAGAGGTGAATGTGATGACCCGAAAGATTGAAAGCATAGTTAGACATGATGTTTAACTAATGACGATTATGTCAGCAAATGATCCTTGGCAAAAGGATGTTGATAAGAAGGAGAAGAAGTAAGATTAAACCTTTGTGAAATGTTGTAAGAACAAAGCATCTGAGTATGTGTGTGGTTTTAGAAATTTTGAGGACAGAATTTTTATAAGGGAGGGAAGAATGTGACAACCTGAAAATTTGGATTGTCCAGAAATTTATTTTAAAGAAATAGTTATTAATAAAATAAATTTTTATTAATAATATTCTGTAATATGTGTTTATTAATCGTTATAGAACCTAGGATGATTATAAAACTGGAGGATTCTGGCTACGAGCTAGACTAAACGAGTAAGAATTTTTAAGACAAAAATAAAATATTTTCGAAAACAAAAATATTTTCGAGAAAAAAGACGAAATATGCATTATTCACCCTACGAAACCTAAGGGTAAGGCTTTGAATAACCTAAGTCTTTTTTAGAGATTGGTATGTCGAAATGACATTCTGACGAAAGATTTGACGATAATATGTCGCGAAAAGTTAAGCTAGTCGATAAAAGTTTTTTTTGAAAAACGTGCAGAAATCAAACGAAATTAAAATGACGAAAAGTACTGTTATGTACTTGTCATTCGTTTAATTACATTTTGGGAAAACGTGATAGAAAATACTATTCATCAAAAAGTATTTTTTAGTTTTTTGAAGTTCCGAAGAATGCGTAAAAGTAAATCTATAGAGGAAAGACGGAATATCCAAAAATATTTGGATTCCGAGAATCGATGTTTTTCGAACTGTCGGATGAATTTCGCAAGACGGAAGCACGAAGCTTCCAAGAGAAGTTTCAATAATAGTAAGGAGGTTAGGGAAAGGAGGTGTGAATAGTATTTTTAGGAGCAAAATAACTATTTTACACCTAGCTTTGAAAGCTTATAAAAGAGAGCTTAAGCTCATTTGTTTGTGATTTTGAAAAATCACCAACACTTGGACAAAGAGAGAGAGAAGATTTTCTGTAACGACCCCAAAATTCATACAATTCAACTATCGACTTCGGTCGTTAACAATACGTCTAACTTCTAATTTTACATTATTATTCGATGTTAAACTTAATAAAATGCGAAATAATTTAAACTTTTTTGTCTTCTTACTTTAATTCCCTGAATCAAAATCTTTATCATATACACATCTCTGAATCAAGTTATTTTATGGTTCGCTTCATCAAAGTTATTATATAGAATCATACATCTCAGCTAGATATCCCTTATATATTAGGTAGCTCAAACTTTACAACTACATATGAAATTTTACATCATAATTATCAAGTATATTTCTCAAAACCTTTATCTTTACCTACCTTTGAACCATACTTAGTTTAGTACTTATTTTATCAGAGTTAATAAATAAAACTTACATCCAAGTTCAATACCATTTATTCAACGAACAAAATTTAAACTTTATAACTCAACATCTATTAAACATCATACATTATTCGGAACCTTAAACATGGTTTAAATAATAACAACTGAGTCAAAGTATATAAATCTTCATGCATTACATCTGATTCACGTCTTTCAAGTAGCACATAGAGTTACCTTGTATCTTTAACCTGCAAAAGTGGTTATTTGCAAGGTTGGGCTCGACAGCCCAGCAAAATCTAACAGTTTTCATGCATCATGTAGCACATAATAACATGCTCAACATACATTTCATAAAAATTGAACTAACGTAACATACATGCTGCAGTTCATATAACAAGTATAAAGATTGAGTTCCTTACTCAATCAACATTCATTACTCAACCAACGTAGTCATAAATTGACTTTAACGTTTCATACTTTCAACATATATATATATATATAACACATCATGCTCTATGCAACAAAGATTTAAAACAATTCATCATCAAGTTCACATAGCAAATAGGAACTGAAAAACTTTCCTTGATCGTTGTTTACCAATAACAGTTTAACAGCTTACAGCTATCTGCACTTCATGTAATAGCCCAATATTTCCAATATAATTAAATAAGAAATTTTGCTTATAAATTATTTTTTTATAAAGGTGAGAATAAGTGCAAAGTAAAGCGTATATATATATATATATATATATATATATATATATATATATATATATATGTGTGTGTGTGTGTGTGTGTGTGTGTGTGTGTGTGTGTGTGTGTGTGTGTGTGTGTGTGTGTGTGATAAATAAAATTTATTTATTACATGAATAATTGTAAATAATTTCTTTTTAAGAATTATTGATCATTATAGATTATATTCTTATAATAAATTAATTTTGTAATAAAAATATTTATTATTTATTTTCCATGAAAATATGGTTATTGTATATATGATATGATTATTAGGATTATAATGATATGTATTTTATTATATTAGTTAAGTTAATTATTTTAACTTAATTAGTAATGGTATATATGAAGGTTATGTCGATATGTATTCAAAACCCTAATTCTGGATTTTGAATAAGGAATGAGACTAATAATATAATATTATTTCAGTGCTATAAACATGTATGGTATGTGTGTAATGTTAATTTATGGAACAGTTATAATAAAACAGTACAAAACCCTAGCATTACTGATAAACTCTAATACAAAAGTCAATTACGACTGTAAGATTTGTTAAGTGGTTGTGTTATGTAATTAATGGCAATTATTATAGATTTAATGTTAATTAGGTAAACCCTAATTAATATTTAGAAACCCTAATTACTAAATTAGAATCCTAATTGCTAAGTTGTAAACCTAATTATTAATTTAGCAAGCTTAATGGTAATTAGTAAATTATAAAGCCTAATTTACAAGTCCTAAGTGATTAGGAAATCTAATTTAATTAGGGAACCCTAATTCACAGTTTTAGAAACTAAAATTTACATTTTAGCCGTAATTACAAAATCTTAGAAAATGAACTTATGGAACCTTAGGGTTAAATCCTAAGGGTCAAACCCTAAGGGTTGGAATGAATTGCCAAGTTTGCCACTAAAAGTAAAAGCCAATTGACATAATTGCCCTTCTTGCATTATTTAATAGATAACTTGTATAGGTTGCCATTACTTCAGTTGTTGAACAACTCTAACCTAGCCATGTGCCTATAAACCAAATATCTCAGCCATCTTGCATCACAAATACATTGTATTCAAGTATTATATATAGATTATGAGAGAGAAAATGTCATATTCAAGCCTCATTTGATCACAACACTCAACCAAAACTCTCTCAACTCCAAACCTCCGAAATATATTGCTAGACCAGTCCCTTAGCAAGTCCCCACTATCACTCATAACAAATTAGAAAGCCAAATTCAAGCATAGCTCAAGTAAGGTATAAACCCTAACCAAGAAATCTGAACTTTGATTCCATGTTAGATGTTAAGTTTTTATGTTTAAATATGTTGTATGTAGTGTATATAGTTGATCTAGGTTGGTATTTGTTAGATCCATAACATCTATAGGCTCGAATTTGATGTTTTTCAAAATCTGGAAAAGTTTGAAAATGTTGTCTGACAACGAATATCAGACCTCATAGATTTCAGTATGTTTGTGTTTTTGTTTGTTTACGGGTTGATATTTATAGTATGCTGTGAGATCTGTGTTCTGGAACTGGAATTAGGGTCAGATAATATGTAGATTTCATGTTATTGTTGGTCAAACTCGGTTGACCGAGCAATACTGGGCAATTCTGGGTAACCCAGAAACTGTCCAGAAACGTTTGACAACGTATTTGTAGTCTCTGATCTTGCAAGTGTTTTGTGATATGAGTTTGTTGTTGCAACCATGTTGTAGTATGTTAGGTTAACTTTAGATCCATGCTTTTATAATCTCTAAACATCAAATAGGCTGAATGTAATGGTTGGTCAAACCAGGCAGAACGATCACGAAATCAGTTTTCTGGGTAACCTAGAAAACTGATGAACATGTCTTCTGACATGGTTTGACCGGACTGGATCTGTTGATTTTGATGTTGTTATATGTATATTATGTGATAGATCTCTTCATTTACATTCTGGCTACACACTAAAACCTTTCAATCACAAAAACATCACATGGATTTCAAGTTGTGGAAGCCCAAATATGCCCACTCGAACTGTTCTTCATTTCTGGGTAACCCAAAAAATGAAGAAGAGCTCTAACAACTTGTTTAAGGCTTCAGATCTTGCTCAAGTGTTATGTTTTGGTCCAGAACTTGTTTGATAATTGTAGTATTACATTAGTACTACAAGCTCTGATTAATAGATTGCCCAGAAACATCATAGATTAAGATTTATGCTTGGTTAAACATGTTCACTCGATCACTGATTAAGCTTGTTCTTGGTGCTCAAGAACACTTAAGGCGACACTTTCTGTCACTAAAGGCTATAGCAATAGACTTATTAATTTTAATTTTTAAAATTCATTTAAAAATAGAAAATAATTTCTAAAAATTATAAAATCAGTTTTAAAAATTATTTAAAGTTATAAAAATTAATTTTTAATAATTTGGCATATTTTCCATAAATATTAGTAATTATTTGAATATTATTGATATTTAATTTATTTAATAAATACATTAAATAAATTAATTAAAAATGATTTTACTATATTAAAAATCATTGTAAATGATAATAAGGTATTTAAAAATATTTTAAGTTATAAAATGTAACTTTTAATATTTTAAAGAAAATTTTATTAATTATTTAATATTAATGATATTAGATTTATTTAATAATTATATTAAATAAATTAGTTTTAAAATGATTTTAATATTATAAAAATCATTTTAAATGAAAATAAAGAGTTTAAAAATATTTTAAGTTATAAAATATATCTTTTAATATTTAAAGGTAAATTTCAATAATAATTTAATATTAATGATGTTTGATTTATTTAATAATCATATTAAATAAATAGTTTAAAAATGATTTTATTGGTTTAAAAATCATTTAAAAAGGATATAAATGGTTTAAAAATATTTTAAATTATTATAAATGACTTTTAATATTTTAGTGAATAATACTTTAATATTTAAATATTAATGGTAATTGTTTAAAAATAATTTTAAATATTTTAAAATTTATTTAAGGGTAATATTAATACTTTAAAAATATTTTGAGTTATTATAAATAACTTTGATATTTTGGCAATGGTTGCATTAATATTTTAATATTATTTTAATATTAATGATAATAGAATTATCTAATATTTAAATCATTTAATAATGATTCTAGAGTTTGAAAAATCAAGATAAATTATAATAATTATTTAAAATTATTATAAGTCATTTAAAAATAATATGATTGATATTTAAATTATCCAGAATAATATTTAAGATGCAGATTAGAGTTTTATTAGCAATAAACTTGATAATTACCCGATAAAGTCTTCGGTACACCAAAATGTTACCGAAATTGATTCGAACCTATATAGGTTGACCTGATAAGTGTCTGTTTATGTCCTAATGACTGATAAACGTATGTGACAATGTGATTAGGTTATGTGTTGACTTTAAATAATAGTACTATGTGTTATGATATGTTATTCTACTCGATAGAACAATCTTATGAATGATAGGTCGTTGAATTAAAGATAGAACTAAGTTGTGTAAGCAGCAGATCAGGCAAGTATCATACCCTTTGCATTTACTTTATGCAATGGACATGTGTAAGCCAGTATCAGATCTATATTGTTATTGTACTAGCTTATTAACTCTATTATTATTGTTCATGTATCTATACTTTGTAGACATGCCAGTTCTTAAATTCTCTCTGATCATTGTTTATCAATACAGTATTATTGTACAATTTAAATATTTATTCTGTTCGTTAATTTCTAAATATTATTATACAAGTGTCTTCACTTGGATAATTGTTGTACCTGTTAATACATACTTATTAACTTCCGGTATGTATACATTGATTAAAAGCTATCTAAGCTATTTGATTCGGCTAGACACAAATTTAAAAATATCGTTGAACATGATAGAACCTTATTGATATCCAACCGAATTGTTTGGTTCGGATTCCCGACTAAGTATGAACATCCCGAACATGGAAAAACTTTTGTGCGCCTAAGGCGGATATGATGAACGAGAATATCATTCTGGCATGTAATATTGATAAATGCAGGGCTCATTGGGATGATCATCCTCGTGCCTATAAGTTATGACAGTTTACGAATGAAGTTCTGTTAAACCTTATCAAAAATTGAAAACAAAGTTCATAGTATGTCGACTGCTTACCAATTATAGTCAGTACGTAGCTTCAAAATTTGAGATAGAATTGTTACATTGTTTAGTGTTGCTTCAGTTTACTTCACAACTGTTGATTCGTTGTAGAAGTGTCATTCAAAGAAAATATTTACTTCTTTCAGCTAATATTTATTGTTACTATTACTTGCTGGGCAATCAAATGCACATTCTTTCTTAATTTAAATGTTTTTAGTTAAGTATGATCAACCTGAAGGCTCTGCCAAGAACAAAGGGAAAGGAAAGCTGACAGAATAAGTTTGTATTATCTTATATAATAGCTAAACTTAAATAAGATGATAATATTTATTATCTATCATGTAATGAAATGTTATAAAGGTCGCGTACCTGGGATTTAGACAACTCTGATATGTAAATTAAGTTTGATATTTATGACATTATTATTATTATTCAGCTCAAAGAAATGGTATCGTGAAACACTGAGTTCGGATTTCAAGTACCTGAATTTGGGGGCGTCACACTTCACGTGCCCTACACAATTATATAATCATTCATATTAACTTTTAGTTACATAGCAATGCATAGTAGTTGTAATGTAAACTTTACTCTACATCTCATATATAACCCTTCCTATTATCAATACACAATGTTCAATTTGATTGTGTTAACTTTCAACTTATATCTCACTCTATTTCATCTTAGGTCACACTCGAAGTTCATTTGAGTGTTTAAGTTTTGCTAGGACTACTTATTGGTTTTATATTAACCCCATTTTATATCTTAAAATATTTATTTCATTTGACTTAAAACACTTTTTACGTTCATTAACACTTGTCACGGCGTTTCGACATTCATTCGGCACACGTCCAATTTGTCTCTCTTGTGTATGCTTAGTATGCTTATACAACTTACCTAATTGATCATTTATTAATGTTAAACATCATTATATTTACTAATATTCATATCTTATAACTTAGAACAACATCTTTAGTCGTCAGAAGCACTACACTTGCATACGTGCATGCCCGACGCCCTCCGATTACCTCCGAAAACACAACAGTCCCAAAGATGAAAGTTTTGACCCCTGTTCTTGATCTCAAATCGAAACACTTAAAGAATGAAAGTTGTAGGTCTATTCTTGCTCATTCTGGATCATCTTGAATCTCCTCAATCGAAGTTCGTATGAAAACGTTATGACTGTTTTACTACAAGAGGTCAAAACAGTCTCACAGGACAAACCTAGAGCGCAGATGTGCCCAATTAAGCCTTGGACACAGCGCAGCTGCACTCCAAAAGACTTAGGGCACAGCGTAGTTGCACCCGTTAGCAGAACCGGGAGTTATAGTTTACTGTTCTTGCGATTTTTAACCCTTTTTCTCCTTCTAATCTTCATAACTTGAGTTATACATATCCAAATTAGTCCGTTTTCGAGTCTATGAATTCGTAATTCATAGAACTACAACATACTAGAATTATAAAAATTTATAGAAACATTAACTAGCCTAAATCTTGACCCAAAACTCATGTTCATACTAAACTTTCATGTTTTAACATATTTAGTGAATTCATTCACTACGAATTCATTTCTTAATCAAATTGATTCATTCAACTTGAGTTCTTTTCGTTTTTCAATGTACTAACCACATCTATTATCAATTTTAGATTATATACATGATCTAACCATCAATTTAAGCCTTAAAATAGACTAAAATACATATACTAAGCCATAAACCAAATTTTTCTTCTAACACTTGTTTCCATGAATTTGATTACATGAAAACCTGTTATAGATTACATATAACAAATTATACTCCATCTGTTCCTAAAAGATTGTCGTTTAAGGTTAATGCACATAGATTAAGAAATGTAATTAATACTTAGCGAAAATATTATACTACCCTTATTAATTGTCTCAACCAATTATTCCCTTCTCAATGTTTCTTATTCAATTCAACCAATTACTACTTGGATTATAGCATTGAATTGAATAAGAATCATTGGAAAGAGAAGAAATCTTTAAATAGGATAAAGCTTTAAATAAGGGTAAAGTAGGAAAAAAGAGCTAATGTGTATTGATAAATTCAAAACGACAATCTTTTTGGAACAAAAATTACTTCCTAAAACGACAATCTTTTAAGAACGGGGGGAGTACATACTAATTAACATATATGATCAATCTTTTAACAATCTAACCACAGAAATCTAACTTTTCAAAGAAACTCAAGAAGTATAATACTAAAAACTCAAAGCTAGATTATTACCTTTGATTAGCTATAAAATTTTGAACAATCTTCTTGTTTCTTCCTTCCATAATTCTCACAAATTCCTTCTCTTAATTTACAGAGAACTTCTTCTCTTTCTCTCTCAATTTCTCTTTTTCTCTCTTCTTCTCTTCTTCTCTTCTTCTCTTCTTCTCTTCTTCTCTTCTTCTCCTCTTCTCCTCTTCTCCTCTTCTCTGTTTTCTAACTCTTAGGCTTTAGGAAAATACTGAGCGTAACCCCTAACTAATGAATACGTGAATTTAAGTTGGGTTATCAGTTAAAATAAATACAAAATTTTGGCAGTTATAAAACACAAAGAGTCTAGGCCATGTTTGGCTAACTCAAATAATCTCCAATCTAATTATTTTAACAACTCCTTTACTATATGATACATATGTCACACTTTCATTTTATTGTTGAACTATTTAGCCACATTAAGTAATTACACAATTATAACATGTATAATTACTACACTATAAAATATGAAATTACCTTTGTAACTAAAATAAACATCTCTAATAAAATAAATATTTCCATTAAAATAGTTAATATTTATTTCACTAATTATTTTAGTTAACTCAAATGAAATATATAATTATTATATATAATCATTTCATTTCCTTTTTCTTGCATAAATTGTGTGATAACCCGGAATTTTGAATAATTCAAATTTTACGAATAATTTTTTTTTTAATATTGATATTGATTATCAATATTGTGCTGAGTATCTGTGATATGAGTCTAGAGAAGTGGTCAATTTGTGTATTGACTGAGAAATACGAGTAGAGTTGTGCTTAATAGAGAATAGAAACTTTAACCCTAGTTACGAATAGGGATTCGGTAGAAGATACAGTTATAATAATTGTATTGATAAATATGTGAGTGTTTATAACTTATTAAGTCAATTAGGGCTATTAAGTTAATACACTAGAGGGATATGTTATGACATATGTGACTTATGTACGTGATTAAATAAATATGTATTATGAATGTGTATACATTTATTTGGTAAAGAGAATTAAGATTAAAGTTATGAAACCTAATACATATATTAGGTATGATAATTAATAACCTAATTGGTTATAATATAAGAGAATGGTGGTATATAAAAAAATTAAAAAGTATAAACTATGTGAATTGCAAGCCCAAAGAATTAGAATTTCTAGCCTAAATAATTAATTGATTGGCCCAACTCTTAGCCCAATTGGGAGGGGACCTTTTGGACCATTAAGTAAGCCAAATGTAGCTTAAAAGATAATAAAAAGGGGCCCAAGAAAGCCATCATGGATGAAATTTACATAGAGGAGAGAAAGGGGGGAGGCATGTAATCAATACATTGCTTTAGTAGGTGAGCTAACTTGCTAGGTGTCAAACCTTGGTCTTATTTTTTATATTTTCATCAAACCCACAAGTTAAACCAAGAGTGCAAGCAAGCTTATAATGATAAGGAGAGAGAGGAAGAGTGAGATATTGGATGATGATTATAGATACACTAAATATATCTATACAAGATTACTAACATCAAATTTCCTTTCTCTTACATCTTTTTATCTCATTTCATGTTCTTAAGTTATCAAAGCAAGACCAAGAGGGAGAATAGGGGGACGGACTAGAGGGTTAGGAGAGTGAGTGATTTTTTTTTCAAAGTTCATAGTTCTCTACTCTAAGATTAGGAAGAAGAAGAGAAAGAATCAAGAGAAGGTATAAGAAATCCCTACTTTTATAGTTTAATTTCTCTTTGTGATGATTTGAGATTTATTTTTTGTAAAACTATGATCTTGAGGTTTAAAACCTTAGATCTATGTATTTATAAGTGTTTCATGTTTAGATCTAACCCTTTTGACGATCAAAAGTTAGATCTAAAGTATGAAATGGAAGCTAAGTTTTTCAAAATGTAGAAAATCCTAATTTTCTTAGCCTTGATGGTTTTTAATCTTGTATTTGATGATTGTTTGATGAAATAAATCATGTATCATGATAGAATCATGAGTATATAAGGTATTAATAAGTGTTATAATGAGTTATGTTGGTTATTATGTGAAAACATGAAAGTTTTCTTAGAAGACACCAAGAGTTAAAAATCAGATTTTTGTGAAAATGAAACACAAAATTCAAATGACCATATCTCCTATTATATTTCGAATTTTTGAGTGTGGCCAAGTCCTAGAGTTAGATCTATGAGTTTTCTAACATCTCCAAGTGGAATCACTAGAAAATGTGTTGTAAATTTTTGAGTGGACTGATTTTAGCAAAGGAGTCAAAAACAGAAAAATGACAAAACTAAACTGTCCAAAATTTTGCAAGGGCTGTTTCGTCCACTTAATTTATGAAATAAATTCTGGCCTTTTGGGACATGAAAATATATGATATTAAGTACCTTCTGTCCAAAAATGAGCTCATTCTGACTTAAAATGACCAAGCTATGACCATTTCAATTTTTGGGATTTTCCGACAAAAACGGCTATAACCGGAGTTCTATAACTCCGATAGCCACGAAATTTAAACTGGAGGCTCACATTAACACGTATAAGATTGTACCAAGAGATGGAAAATTTTGGATTTGAACATGATGGGGCTAAATTCTTAAGGTACACACTAAAAATGATTTTTAAAAAATACTAAAGAAAGTTGGAAAATTATAAAAAAAATACTTTTTGTGTATGAAATATATATTTATACGTTTTGGACAAAGGATAGAAAAATAATAAGTTTATTTGGTGTTTTCGCGAAAAGGATATGGAATCCAGCTTGCTAGATTGAATAATTTATGAATCCAGTTTGCTGGATTGAAGAATAATGAATCCAGTTTGCTGGATTGTAATCTAGTTGCTGAATTTGGAATCTAGTTTACTGGATTGTAGTTTAGTTTGCTGGATTAACCATCTAGATACTGGATTTGGAATCCAGGTTGTTGGATTTGGAATTCTGTCTGCTAGATTGACAATTTTGTTGCTGAATTTAGAATCCAGGTTGCTGAATTAGTATTTGACTTATTAGATGTTAAAGAATAACTTATGAAATGAAAAAGTAAGTGTTAAATCATAATGTATATGATATAGTGATTAAAGAATTATCAAATGATGATAATAATACTAATGTTGTAAGGTGTTATCTAATATTTAATTATGTGATTAAGTGTTAGATAATTGATTGATAAAGTAATTGTATTATGATACAAAGTATGATATACTGATTAAAAGACCAATCTTATTAATGATAGGTCTTACAAAAGAAGTTAACTTAAATTGCGTAGCAGTAGTCAACGAATCAGGCAAGTTTCCTTAACTCAACCTTGAGTTATATCTTTTAAATATTATGTTGGTTAATTATTGTTGATTAGACTACGTCTGAGAATTACTGTTGATTATTCGCAGTTAGTGCATGTTTATTAATTCAAATTGAATTAGTGATTCTGAGAATATACTTAGAGAATAACTGTTGTTGGATATTTACATCCGTAGAAGCTATTATTGATTGAAAATAGTACAGTCAAATTCTGTGTATTGTTAAATCGTGTTGAGAAATGTCTTAGCTAATTGTTCTTGCTAGACAAACTTTTGTTAAAACCTGATAGGTTCGAGAAGAGAAGAGAAGCGATTAGAAATTGAAATCATCGTATTTTGTTGTTATAATACAACTTCTATTTGTAAGACTGAGAAGAACAACCTTTTTATATAAAAGGGAACCTTTTGGTCGTATATTCAGCTATTGCACGCGTTTTGAGTATTATGCATAATATAGGGTACAAGGAGTTGGCCGCTCTAAGTACTTGTAGAGGGGTATAATTTGATCTTTATGGTTATCTGATAGACCTGGTATATCAAAGTAAATCTTTGATAGTTACTCGAGAAGAAAAGTTCAAGATCCTCAGGGATCACTCAGCATAAATTCTGAAAAATATTTCCATCTTGTTTCTGGGTATATCAAAGTTAATCTGTGATAGTTACTCGAGAAGAGAATTTCAAGATCCTTTGGGGTCATTTGGCATAAACTTTAGAAAGTAATTATATCTTGTTATTCAATTGAATATCGTAGAAACTTTGAAAGCGTTTTACTCTTTCATTGTCGAATTATTGTGTTGCATAGGTTGCGAGAAGACTTGTTAGTAATTAACGAATTGTTCAGCTATTTCAAAGTTCACCGGTGTTATTCTATCAAATTAGATAGTCTGTTATTATTGATTCTTATACATTCATTGTATGTCTTAACTTGCGAGGCAAATTTTTTACTTACCCTTACTAAATAAAATATTTCAGCTAGGAACGAAGAGGCCAGCGAGTCTAAGAAGAATAAAGGCAAAGACATAATGCTGGAGTAGTATATGATGACATTATTATTATGTTGTACTTGTAAACCCTTTTTGTATATTTAAGGGTATGTTTGGAATGTTAAGGTTAGAGAACCTAGGGAAATGTATTAACAATATAAGTTAATGAGATGTATGTTTATATTCATAAATGAATGGGTAGTTAGATGTTATTTATATGTTGGATCGTGAGCACCAAACTCGGGGGGTCAAGTAACCCGAATTTAGGGGCGTCACAAATTGTCTCAGTACAATTTATTTAATCCATACATCTAATCACCACTTAAGTATTAATTCAAATTATTAATCTCTAACCAATAATTATTTATAGGTATACTGGTATTTCTTCACTCACCATCAATTCATATTTTATTAACATCATTCAAGATACTAAACCTTTTCATATATTACCATGACATGTAATATATATTAAGAATACCAAATTTAATTAGCAAAACTCATATATTAACTCACTGTTTTAATTAAGTGAATTAACCCTTTTATCCACTTACTACAACACCACTACCAAGTAAAGTTTTAATATTCAAGCAATATTATTCCATAATATAGTTTCAATATAATTTAAATTACCCAATATTTATAGGGTTAATTTCCCTTGCCACCAAATTTCTTATCGTGACTAATTTCTTTTATTTCCTTTAATAGTTTAATCAACTATTAAATCTCATAAAAATTTAATTTCTTCACACCAAAACACATAATTCAAAATATATACACCTCATAATAAGAATTTTAATTTTTAAATTCTTATTTTCATAATTTATGAAAATTTGGGTTGTCACATTTTCGGATGAAGAAGAAGAAAAAAAGGAAGAGGAAAAGCTAGTCAAAAGCAAGCTTTATCCAACTGAAGAAGATTAAAGAAGAAATGTAATCCTAAAACCTAGTTTAACCAACATTTTTTTTAAGTTTTCTATGTCAATATACATAGCTTAATGAAAATAGAAGTAAAAGATGTTAAGAATGATTTTCATATGGTTGAAATCATATGAAAATGAAGTAAGAAGAAATTGAAGTTTATTTATAAATTTATTTTAAAAGCTTTTCATAGGAACTATAAATTGCTTGATTAATTTGAATGATCCGAATGAATCATATGAACGATTCGATGAAATAGGTAAGGATTGGTGAGTTATAAAACTAAATTCCAAGAAAAAGTGAAATCATAATCAAAATATCGATTAAAAATGAAGAACGAACGAAGAACACGAAGAACTCGAAGAACGCGCGAAGAATGTTGTTGATGGATAAATTTAAAACCATCTAATTAGAACTTGTTGTTGATGGACAAGTTTAAAACCATCGCGTATAAGTTAGATGCTTATTGCTTGGTTAGGAATGAGAAAAATGTTCATAAAGAACAAATTGAACTTAGCTATAACGAGGTTATGGCGAAATTTCGTAAAAGATGAGCGAAAAGTAGAAAGTATGTAAATGAACCTGGATGTGTAGGGTTTCATAAGAATGTAATAAAATATGGACTCAAGAACGAATGAATTCTGAGTTCGGATGACCGAATTACGGACAAATGAGCGAAGAACATTAGTAACGTAAAACGAACGAATAATGAAATTTAAGCCAATTGAATTGCATGTTAACGGATTCAGAATAAAATTCTATCCAGGGGAAAATGAAGTATGTATGACAAGGAAGAAAATGGCTTTAGAACGAATATGTTTCGAGTTATAACGAATCTGTTTCAAGTTATAACGAAAAAGTTATAAGATTTCAAAGTAAGCTTCTCAACTATGTTGGAACACTTAAAAAAAATTGAGTTTTTGAACTGGAGCTGCAGCGCCAGTTTGAACTAGAAATAGGGCGCCGCAGTGCCTGGCCGGGAAGCCAGGTATTGCTAACTCGCGCTGCAGCGCCACCAATAACAAAGGGAACCGTCGTCGTAACGCCGATGCAGGGAAAAATCCAGAGAAGAAGAAAGATAATGAACATATAGTTCACATAATGTAACACTTAAATAAGTGATTTAAACCTTTAGTAAAGGTTGAATGGAAAGATTAAACGGGATTAAAAGACAAAGAATGTAAACGCAAAGTACGTAAATGGCTTTCGTAAATCGTATTCACATTGAATGAACGTTCTAAGTATACATTGGTTGTATGACTTAAATGTTAATGAATGTTAAGCATGATAATCAAGAATTGATTGAAGTTATAAAATATAAATGCAAAGTACATGCTTGGAATACAGGATCCCGTATTCGGGAATACGGTAGACTGTATTCAAGTAAAATGAACGCTTAAGATTACATGAAATATAATGACTTAAACGTTGAACAAAGATGATGACTTGTAACATTTAAATGTTATAAAGTTTTAATGAACGATAATGGAGTTAACGAAGGTTTCGAACTTAAATTGGACAAAGATTATAAGAAAGAACGTAAGCGTTAAAACACGTAAACCAATGAAAGCGGTTCGTGTACGCGTAAGTTAAACATGCTAAGCATACACATTTGTGTATGGTTTGAACATAAGGGTATGAAGACTAATGATTAAACCTGTGAACGATGAAGAAACTGAGTTAATGACAATGATGTATAACGTTAAGAAGCTGAGTTAATGATTGTAACTTGGATAACGTTCCTAGTCGAATGAACCGAACGTAATAAGATATGAATAAGATAATGTAAAATGTTTAACGCTATGAACTCATAGTATTAACATTGAATAATTGTTCTGAGTATACAAAAGATTGTATAACTTAGACGGTATTAAATATTCCTAAGGTATGACATTTAGTTGTCAGAAAGCCATAAGGAAAGAAAATTGACTTAACGAACTTTATAGATTTAATGGTTCGGATAAGTTAAGTTTAAGTTGTGATATAATCGTAGTTTACACTGGTCGATATATGGTATCTGGGCTAAACGATTCCTTCAAAGAGCAGAGGTATATATGAACTAGCAACCGATCTAACTCACTGTGAAAGACAGTGTAGATGAGACGAGAAACTAGTTTGTTGGTTGTTTGTGGGAAACCACTCAGCGTACTTGATGAGTGAATTTTATACCTACGAATTGGACACCATTAAGGCTTAATTCTTTGTTAACTTTAAGTATTTTTAGTATTTTGTTACTTGTTTTTGTGTTTGTCTTGTAGGAAACGGCTTCGGAAGGTCAAAATATGAAAAATGGAGCTTAGTGGCATTTTTGTAATTTTAGGAGTAGAAAGCCCGTTGGGGCAGGCATCCTTCATGTAAAATGCCCATCGAGGCAGGCTTGTCGGGAAGAAAAAGAGTTTTCAGAAGTTAAGTTCAAGAAGCATTGGTTTGAGCTATTGGTTTCAAGGACTTTAAGGAGGGTTAAAAGACACATGAAGATGCATATAAAAGGAGGATAATCACAGGGATTAAGGGGGATAATTCCATTAGATTAGATTTTCATTAGATTAGGACAAAACCCTAATTTTTATCAGATTTGGAGATTAAAGCAACTTGGAGACCATTGAAGATCAAGAGCAGGAGCAAGAGGGAGCATGCGATTTGCTGACAACAAATTTTATTCTTTTCTCTACTCTTATTTTTGTCTTTTAATGTTTATTCAATTATGGATTCTTGGTTTTAATTTAATAATCATGAACTAAATTCTTGTTTAAGATTATAATGGAACTTGTTGCGTAGTTTATTTTAATATGTTTCTCTGTTAATTATTGTGATTATTCTTAGATTGTCTATTATGGTTTGTCTGTATTGCTGAATTGCCTAGCTAACAATTACCATGATAATCTATATGAACTCGAGATATGGATTATAGATTTAGATCTGATCATAATAGCATGTGATTGTGTTTTCTACATGGCATTGGAATTCATATTTTATGTCTAGGATAGAAATATACATATACATCGCATGTAATCTGATAGAGAACTTGTGCTTAAAATCCTCTTTAATTGTAATTCACATAGAGATATAGTGAATTAGTTAATTAGTGTGTTCTTCTTAATTTTATTATCTGTGGATTTAAGATGATTTGAGTATGATGCATTAAGAGATGGTCATATTTATGTATGTGTTCTTGATTAACAATTCAGAATAATGAGCATAATTGATAAGAAGTGTATTAATTTAAGTGAAGCAATAAGTGAAGTTGTGATCTTAAATCTCCATAATCTGATTTTTAAATTGCAAGAACGTGAACTCTAAGAAGTAAAGTTAAGTTTAAATCAATGCGTAAGTCAAATATACGACTAATTGGTACTTGATATTCCTTATGTGATATATAGGGATTGTTATGAGCAGTTCAGTGTAAACTGTAAACTGTAGTTGTGCGTAAGGAAAATTTCCTGACTTCATTCATATTTAATATGAATGCTATTTTCTTAAACTTTCTCAGATATTGAACATGAGAAGTTTTACCTATATGCAAATGTATGATATTTGTACAAGGTGTTAATATGTATGAGGCCTTGTGCCATAATTTTTAACACTTCGGTGTTTTTGTGCAATGAACTGTTTTATGATTGAACGGTTCTATGTGAAGAAGTTCTATTTTTACATGAACCATTATTGTTAAGTCTGTGCTAATAATTCTAGCCAGACAAAATAGGTATGGAAAAGGTAGAAGAATGACAATATTTTAAAGTGAATGTGACTAATGTTTTAAAATGATAGGAATCAAAATTTATTCCTATTTTTCAAGATGCTTTATAACCTTGGTTCGGTTATAAAAGTTTTAAAAGAATGTCTAAATTCTTGATATTGTTTATTCAACTACTATGACTTGTTGACCAATTGAATGCTCACACTTGCTTTAAATGAAAAATATATTCAGCGTACGAGTAGAAGAATTAAAGGATCCTGTGGAGATATATTCAAACGGTATCCTGAAGAAGAACGTTTATTCATTATATGAATAAACGTAAAGACCAAGCGAAGACTTGTAGAATAGTTCATGTAAAACTGTTATGAATCCTTTGTGACGGATGAAAGTCACTCTTGTATGAAGTGAGAGAATAATGTAATTATCATTATTTGTATGAAAAAAAGATTTTAAGGTAATAGAACCTGGGATTTAAAAATGTAAGTTGTTATATTTAGTTATATAACGATGTATGTTTGGAATAAGATGTACTCGTGATGTACGGAATCCGAGTGTGAAGATAGACTGAATTTCGGGACGTTACAGACCAAGACTTTAACTTCTTGCATTTTTATCGTATAATTCTCGTATTCTTTTCGTATAATATTTGTATTATATGTCGTATTATTCTTCATATTATACTTGTACAATAATACATTGTATTATGCTCGTATTCTTTCCGTATAATAACATTCTTATTATACTTAATCATTCATTTTCTTAGAAATTCGTCTTCCCTAACTTTTGTGATTTTGAGTACGCATGCGAAAAATTGCGTTTGTCAAAACTGAATTATTATTGAATAATCCATCTTTCCTCAGAATTCTAACATTATGTATTTCTCGGAATTTCAAAAATAATTCTAGAGCAAATATGGATGAATAATGATTTTATGAAAAAATTTCGAAAAACTTTTATTTTCGTCTTCAAAATTCATACTATTTAATTCTAGTACATGGCCAAAATACTAACCACATTCATTCATCTTAGGTCATAGAACGACCTTTAACTTCCTTACTCAGAATAATACACATAATATTATTTTATTCGATATAATCAAATAAAATTCATTTACATTATAATTCGATTTTCTCAGTCGTTACAAAATATTTAATTATTTTTTCTCAAATAGTTGATTAAAACATTAATAATATATTTATGAGGACTTTTATTTATTATTTATCCTCAATACATAGATTACAAAGTTATAAAAATTTATTTTATTTGATTATATTTATGGAGAGTGTGAGTTATAATGTATGGGTGACAACTAGTTAATCCAACTTGATTCAAAAATGGCCTTGGGCTTACTTTAAATATTTAGACTTCTAGTTTTTAAATAATTAGGCAAATAAAAGTGATAAATACTCCCTCAACCTGAAAATTCATAAACATAAATTAATTTATTCAACATCCCTTCTAGATTAATTCTAAATTAATTCAGACCTAACGCATTTTAATAATAAAATTATATTTTCCATTGCTCACGCCTCCCGGCATCGCTAGTAAGTTTTGAAAGTAAAAGACTTGTAACAAGTTAATAGCTATAGTTTTGTTCTTATAGTATATAATTTTCTTGTTAATTGATACATTTTAGATATTTTGACTTTATAATAGTAAAAATCCATTAACTATACTTAAATCAATTTATTTCAGTTTATTAATTATATAATAAAAGTGTTATTTTCTACTTTTAAGAAGTAAAATGACATTTTTAAAATAATTTTCGTATAATAGTGAAAATTATTATTATATAAGGAATGTCACTTAAAAAAAATTATTTTGCGTATATATATATATATATATATATATATATATATATATATGTAAGTGATGAGTGGAATTTATACATGCGAATCGAATCCTTTATTACTTAAGAAGTTGCATGTTCTTATTGTTTTATATTGCTTTTATTAGTGTTTTGTTATTATTTTGCTTAATATATATTTTGCAGGGGTTTTCAGGTCATTTCCAGCTTTTAAGGGCAAAAAGGTCATTTTTGTGGTTGCAGCGCCCCATCTATGCCAGCTCACCCACCTGCAGTGCTGTAGCACTCTATTTCCTTAACAAACTGGCTCTGCAACGCCGACTTATTGACCAGTGCTTTTGACTAAGCGCTGCAACGTCTATTCAAGGCTAAAGCCCGGTGCAGCGCCACCTCTGGTTTCCAAGCAGACAAGAAAGAGAAATGACCTAGCTGATGAATGAAAAAGATATATATTATACTCAACCTCCCTTTTGAAAAGGGAGAGAGAGAAAAAGAGATAATCAGATAGTTAGAGATAGAAAACCTTAGAGAACTCTATACTCTGAGGTAGCTTAGTATTTCTTCCAATTTTTTTACATAAATTAGATAGATTAGGGAAATGAATGGGATTTCATGGAGTTCAAGAGCATTGGAAAGCATGATTTGAAGGGATTCTTAGAGAGTGAAGAATGCTTTGACAGAGTTTATTCTTTTCTATTTACTTCCTTTGATTTTTGTAATCTATAAATGTTGTATATATTGCTATTGATGTTTAGTTTAAAAGCTATGAACTAAGCATTGGCTTTAAAATTATAATGGAACCCATTGTTAAGTTGAATTGATTTTCTTTCTCCTTTGGTTGGCACCATATGGTTTGGCTAAATATATTTGTGCTTAATGTTTAATTGCTAAGGAATTAGTGGTTAATTTGGTAATCTATAAGAAATTAGAAAATGGACTGTAGATTTATACCTTGAATATGTTGGCATGTGATTTTGATTTGTCTACACAAATGGACTGCATAATTTGTGTATAGGATGTGAATATACATGTATGCCATGTGTGACCTAATTGAGAACCTGAGCTTTAATTCCTTGTCTATGGTTAGTTCGCATAGGAATATGTCGAATTGCTTAACTAGGATGTTCCTTTCTATTCTATTCCCTTTTGGATGGATCTAGATAGAATAGGTTTTTATGTGCCTTGGAAGATGCGTATGAGAACTTATGAGTTCTCGGTTGACAGTCCATCATGACCACTAAGACCAAAGGGAGAGTTAGGATATTTAATGAAACGTTGCACGCTAATTGTTTGACAGAATGCTTGTGTGCATGGGAGAAGTTATGATCTTATCTTGTAACGCCTTAGATACCAATCGTTCTCCATTTACTTGCTTTGTTAATTTAGAATTCAGTAGTTTAATTAATTATCCTTTATTCAACTGTTTAAATAAGACTGAAGCGATATAAAGTTGGTAGTTGGTAAATATTAGTAATAATTCCTCAAGGGTTCGACACTCAACTTATCATAAATTACTTGTTAGACCGCATATACTTGTGCGTATTTTTTTGATTGCGAAATCGACCAACAATAAGTTATTTAGATAATTCCGGATATGGATCCAAATTCGAATATCAGATTTTGGATATCCGCTATATGTTGGATATATTTATGGTCGGGTGTTAAACGAATACGAATAAGCCTGCATCCGTATTCGAATCCGTTTATTTGTGAATAACTTTAAACAGAATACAGATATATTCATTTTTTTAATGCGAATAATATTCGCTTTTTTCGAATACAAATGCAGACGAATACGAATTTTTCAGTTATCATTTACAACCCTAGCGAAGAGACCATCTTTTTAAGAGCTTGAGAAAGAATACTACCAAACTTTTGAGAGTATTTAGAGAGAGAAAAAATCAAAATCCTACCAATTTCAAATCAAAAACTCACATTATTAAAGATTGAAGACCACTAAATGTGAATCTCCATTCAAACTCATTTCCTTTTAACTTTAGAAGGTCCAATTCTCGTGTTTTAATTGTAATTTTGAATGTAACTTGGTGATTACTTGATTGTTTTGTAAAGATGTAGATCTTGAAATTATTGACATATTTCCATGTTTTGACATAATTTAATTGCCTAATATGTGACTAGGTATCATTTTGAAGCATGTGAAGCCATATTTCTACATTTTGATCCTAGATTTACTTGGGCAGTTGTATATTGCAATTTTTTAACATACTAGGTGAATATAAGGTTTGTGGACTTATACCAAAAAAAAATTGGATCAATTACATATTCTATTACATTTTTTAAAATAATTACAACAATAGTGTACTCATAAAATATTTACACAATTAATACACTTTCCATATTTATTTACAATATTAGTGCAATTAAGATTCCTTAATTTAGGAAATTAGTATGCAATTAGGATTCCTTAATTTAGAAAATTAGTATTAATTTACTTATTAAATTAAATATTTAATAAGTAAACCATATAGCACCTCCACCACCTAAGCCTCCACCCACACCTACACCTCATCTAGCACATCCACCAAATCTTCCACCTTTCCCACCTCCAAGTCCGTCGGCACCCCCTAAGCCTCCACCTTCCTCATCCACGATCCGGCAAAGGTGAGAAGGGTTCCGCCAACTGGAAGGAGGGCGACAACAGCTAGGACATGGGTTTCTAGGGCGAGATTTCTACAGAAAGGAAAAATAGATTTAGGATTTGAGGAGAGAGAAACTGCCATATATGGGAGGACGGAGAGAGAAAGAGTTAATGACTAAGGGTTAGAGAAATGGATTTTAGGGAGACATTAGGGCTACATGTGACGTGTTGGTCATAGTAACGGTCATTTTTGAAACAGTAGGTTAGAAATATGATCCTTCCAAGAGCAAGTACCAATGCAGAAATATGATCTGTCGCCGCTCTGTTTTTACAATTTTTTTATAGTGCAGTTGGTAGCCAAACCTTCATACCAAGGTAACCAATTCTGTTTTATTAAGTTACCAATTGATTTTGAATGTAATGCAGTTGGTAGCCAAACCTTCATGCAGTTGGTTGCCAAACTTTCATACTAAGGTAACAAATTCGTACTGCATATGTGGAGGTAGATTGGTTACCTTGATATAAAGGTTTGGTTATCTTCGTATAAAAGTTTGGTTACCTTGGTACGAACGTTTGGTTATCAACATTACATTACACATCAATCTCTTATCTCTCTCTTTCCTATGCAGTGTTCTTATTTTCTTTTTGACATGAAATTGGGTCTCACCGGCGAAGGGGAGGAGGAAGATGACCGGCGAAGAGGAGGAGGAAGATGACGTTGCCAAACTTTGAATATTTGAATTTGAATTATTATTATTGAATTTGAATTTATTTTTGTTGTTAGATCCAAGATATTTGAATTTAAATTATTAATTATGGTAGTTATTTCTCCTTGATTTTAGGTTTCCTTATTATTATGAATTGAATCTTATACTAATTCCTAAATTAAGGAATCCTAATTGTACTAATATTGTAAATAAATATGAAAAGTGTATTAATTGTGTAAATATTTTATGAGTGCACTATTGTTGTAATTACTTACTAAATGTTGTATATTATTGTAAACGACCCAAAAAAAAATAGACTTAGCCCATGATGTATTTCTTTTTTAAATTCATGTACTGCATTGATTGGGTTGATTTCCTTAATTATGAGCCTAGGATGAGATCCAATGCCTTCAAATCCATATTTGAAGGAATTAGAGTCATTTTCCCGGACTTTTATTAAAATGGAACAATTACATATTATAGTACATTTACGAAAGTAATTACAAAAATCATACACTAATAAAATAATTACAAAAATATGATATTTTATCATATATATTTATAATAGTAATATAAGTAGGACTACTTAATTTAAGGGATAAATATTAATGGCCTGACATGGCAAAAAGTTGTTTTTTTTGAATCGCGTGATAACCGCCTATCATTTGTATTAGACTCTGCAGTTACCAAACCCCCTTTTGCATGTTGAAACCCTTGTTTCTATCCTCTGTTGCGACTAAATGTAATCGGAGTTAAAAACTCTTGTTTCCGGTGATTGTTCTTCATACTTGTTCGTGCGTTCTTCATCTCTATCATATTTGTTTAGTTGTTCGGCATACTCGTTGACTTGTTCGTCATTATCGTTGTTACTCGTTACTCGTCTGGTTCATTGTCATTGTCGTTGTTACTCGTCTAGTTCATTGTCGTTGTTACTCATTATTCTTCTCCATTGATCGACTCTGGTGTTTATTATTGCTTCAGGTGAGTATTTTCTTAATAGTTTAATGTATTATATATTAAAGTAGTTTATTAACAGAATGGAGTATTCATTGTTTTGGTTTGTGTTGTTTTTATGTTTTGTATAGAATGGTTGATACAAGAAAGAATGATGGGAAGAGGAAAAGGATCGTGGAGGGTAGTTCTGTTAAGAACTTGAAGAAGTTTGTTGTAGAGAGCAAGGGGAAGGGAAAGGGGAAGGATGGGAAAGGGGAAGGATGTAGGTAATAAATCGAGTAAGAATGAGAGTAGTTTGGTGATACATAGTGATATCAAACATTCCGAAGTGCAATTAGATTCTGATTTTGATGTCCCTGTTAAGAATGAAGCTCAAGTGCTTATCCAAAAGATAATTCTAACTCAACGAATTTTAAAGGTGTGTTAATTTAAATGTTGTTATTGTTTAGTGTATAATGCTTAATTGGTTACTGTATAATGCTTAATTGGTTACTGCATAATATTAATGATTAATGTTTGGTAACCACATAATTGGTAACCAATGCATTAGACAATAACTACCATGTTGCATGAAGGTAACCAAAACTGACTTGGTTACTGTTTTATGATGTCTTGATTACTGTCTAATGATGTCTTGGTTATTGTCTTATGAGTGTCTTGGTTACTGTCTAATGATGTATTGGTTACTGTCTTATGATGTATTGGTTACTGTCTTATGATGTCTTGGTTACTGTCTAATGATGTCTTGGTTATTGTCTTATGATGTATTGGTTACTGTCTTATGATGTCTTGGTTACTGTCTAATGATGTCTTGGTTATTGTCTTATGAGTGTCTTGGTTACTGTCTTATGATTTCTTGGTTACTATCTTGTGTGTCTTGGTTACTGTCTAATGATGTCATGGTTATTGTCTTATGAGTGTCTTGGTTACTGTCTAATGATTTCTTGGTTACTGTCCTATGATGTATTGGTTACTGTCTTATAATGTCTTGGTTACTGTCTAATGATGTATTGGTTACTGTCTTATGATGTCTTGGTTACTATCTTATGAGTGTCTTGGTTAATGTCTTATGATTTCTTAGTTACTATCTTATGTGTGTCTTGGTTACTGTCTAATGATGTATTGGTTACTGTCTTATGATGTCTTGGTTACTGTCTAATGATGTCTTGGTTACTGTCTAACCAGTATATTGTCTAAAGCTGTATTGATTACTGTTCAACATTGTATTGGTTACTGTATAATGCTAAATGGGCTACTGACTAATGCTGTTTTGGTTACTGCATAATATTTCTGACTAATGATTGGTAAGCACATGGTTGGTAACTAATGTATTAGAGATTAACAAGCATGTTGCATGAAGGTAACCAAGACAGCATTAATAAGTAACCAATTTACATTGGTTACCTTCTTGCAACATGCTGTTTACTGTATAATTCTGTCTTGGTTACTGTCTTGGTTAATGTCTAATGATTTGTTGGCTGCTGTCTAACTATTATATTGTGTAATGATGTCTTGGTTACTGTCTAATGGTGGATTGGTTACTGATTAATGATGTTTTGTTTACTGACTAAAGCTATATTGGTTACTTGTCTATGTTGTTTTGGTTACTATCATATGATTGGTTAGTTAACTTTGTAAATCTGATTTTGTTTACTTGCAGTTATGGGATCTTTATTACGAAGAATGCAACAAAAAATTCACCGGAAAAGTGATATATTGGTGCGACATGGAAGTCTCCAGTATCATTGCAAATAAATTGAATAAGAGTTAGCTGGATAAATTTAAGGTAACATGTTTTGGGAATTTTCTTGAGTTTGGTGAGCACCAAATGTATTCCCAGATCATTCACCACGCTCTTGTTAGGGAGGTTCACCAGAGGGATGACAGTGAAATGTGATTTTTGTTCTGAGAGAAAAGGGTCAGGTTCGGTTTGCCTGAGTTTTGTATGATATCTGGGTTGAGATGGAAGGGTGAGGATGATATAACTCCATATAAAGGTATGAAGAATATGCTTATTGGTAAGTTTTTTGGTGACGAAACTGTGACACGTAGTAGTATAGGTAGGATATATAGGAAGGCAGTTTTTGACGATGATGACGAGGCTATTAAGATGTCTATAATATTTTTGGTCTTTAATTTCATTATGTGCACATTTTTTGAAAATTACGTTGATGAGGCAATGGTTAATTTTTTGTGTTATGGCGATGTTAGTAGTTTTCCTTGGGGGAAAGTTGCTTTTGAGATGACAAAGTACTCTTTGTCTAATGCTTTGAAGGGGCGTTATAGGAAAGGAAAGAATGGTGTTTCAACATACAATTTTTGCATGGATCATTACACCAAATTGTACAAGTTGAATGGGCTTCCGTATGTATTCCAAGTTTTTATGTTTGAAACTATTCCGACATTCAAAAATCGGGGTATATGCAATGACGAGCATCCGTCGGATGTCCGTTTATTCAAATGGAAGGAGTTAATGAAGCCGCTTTCAAATGGCAAGTTGAATGAATTAGTTTTTTGTTCTGGACAGGTATGTTGTTTTACCTTTAGTTATATACTTGATAAATGAAAATATTATGTGAAGTTTACTATCAACAAAGTAGTTAGTTACCTTTATATACACGTTTGGTTACTGATTATTTTATATGCATGTTAATAATAATAATGTTTTTGGTTACTTGAATATTCAAATACTGTTACTGATTAGATTACATTCAGGTTACTAATAACATTGTTGTTGGTTACCCGAATATACACATTTGGTTACATTTATACATTTAGCTGGTTACTACTTATTATACATTCGGTTACCTGTATATATGTATTTGGTTACTGATTATGTGTTTATGATTCTTTATTTACTGTTTATTTCAATGTAACTGTACATTGTTTGTTAGATGATATACTAAAGTATACTTATTATTTTTCAGCTAAGGATAAACAGTTTGATTTCCACGGCCGAGGAGAAGGATCGGCTTGATTTGAGCGGTTTTCACCTTTTTAATGGGAAGGATGGTGACAAGAAAGTAGATAAAAAGTGAAGGCTGACAACATTGGTGTTGATATATCTGTTGTGAAAGAGGCAATTGATGTACGGTCTAAGCCGTTGGAGAAGAAAGTGTCTGAATTGAAGAAAGAAGTTTCTGAATTGAAGAAAGAATTTGGAAAGTTGCGAACTGATATCAAAGATGAAATGCAGCTTTTATATGTCCAGTTATGCAGGGACCTTAGGTCCATTATTAGAGATGAGTTACGTGTTATCAAAGATGTGGGGGAAAAAAAGCTTGATGGTGATTCTGATGATGACGATTCTGACAATGCTGGTGATGATGATGATGATGATGATGACGATGAAGGAGATGAAGGCGATGAAGGCGATGAAGGTGGTGAAGGTGGTGAAGCTGCTGATGATGCTGCTGATGACGCTGCTGATGAGGATGCTAATGTCATGGTGGAGGAGGTCCATGTTGATGAGGTTGTTGATTATGGTTCAAAGGTGAATAAGAATAATGATGGTGATGATGTGTTGGATGAAGTTAAGAAGAAGGGTGGGAATGAAATTGAATTGGGTAATGAAGTTGGTGATGATGTGTCAATACTCGTGGAGAATAATGATGTGAATGTAATTGAGATTGCTAATGAAGTTGAACGTGTTGTTATGGTTGAAGAACCCGATGAAAAAAAAATAATGATAATGAAGAAGATATCAAGGTTAGACATATTTGTTTGTTTTGTTATGTGATATATGTCTTTTGTTTTAATTATTAAATAGTTATTTATTTTGCGCAGATTGACAATAATAATGACATGCCGTCTTTTGACATGTTAAGCCAATGTACTGGGAAAGAGATTGTTGTGTATGATGCTGATAAGGTTAGTGTTATAATTATGTGCCATCATTTATTTAAATGTTATTTATGTTTTGGTTACCATTATATAGTGAATTGGTTACTATGATATTGTGTTTTGGTTACCATTATATTGTAATTTGTCTACTATTATATTATGATTTGGTTACTAGTTTATGTTATTCAGATTACTAATATAACATGTTCATTTTAGTTTGTTGGCTGTTGTACAGTCAGTTGGTTACTAGTTTATGTTATTCAGGTTACTAATCGTATATATTACCTTTTTATGTCAACTGAAAAAGGGGAAGAAATGTGAGGCAGCAAGCAGGTATGCTCTTGATTTTATGGTTCTCACCACACAGGACATAGCTAACTGTGATGAATTGGAGAAGAGTGTCCACAAAGCCGGTGGTAGACCTGTACGTGAACCTGTAAAGAGTGCCATTTTACGTTTTCCATATACAGCATCGTTCGGATCGGCTGATTCATTATGTAATGTAGTGGGTGCTGCTAGTCAAACACTTGCACGTTTAAGTGCATTCCCCAAATCATGCATGGAGATGCCCTCAAAATTTGAAGAGGCATTGTTTGAAGAATGGTTCAAAATTGGAATAAACAACAGAAAAAGGTTTGTTTTTTGTTGTTAACAATGCTATAGTTTTTTATGAAACAAATAAGCTTGTATTATTGTAGTAACATATGGTTATTATTAAATATATGTTATGGTTACTATTATTTTATATTCTGGTTACTATTAGATTATGATTTGGTTACCTAGTAGTTATGTTTCGGTTACTATGTGATTATGGTTTGGTTACCAGATTAATGTTTAAAATTAAGTTGTTGATTAGTTTACTGATTTTGGTTTGTTGTATTGGTTACTGGGCAACATTATACTATATAATGCTGTTTTGGTTACTGACATTGGTTACTGTCGAATGTTATATTGGTTACTGTGTAACATTACATTGGTTACTGTATAATGCTTAATTGGTTACTGACTAATTCTGTTTTGGTTATTGCATAATATTAAATATTAAATAAATGTTAATATTAAATAAATGGTGTGGTTACTATTAAATAAATGTTATGGTTACTATTACTTTATATTCTGGTTAATATTATATTATATTTTGGTTACCTATTAGTTATGTATTAGTTACTATTTGATTATGGTTATGATTTTGATATTTGTTGGTTAGCAGGGTACTGTTTAAAATTAAGTTGGTTGATTAGTATGTTAATTATAGAACGTGCAAGTTTGATTTGTAGTAGTGTGTATATTAATACGGTAATAGTTAATGTTAGTTTGTATACTAATATTATGTTATTATATTGAAGGACGGACAAATTTCCTGGAAATAACGATATTATCATGCCTTCTTTTGTATTTGGATCCATTGCAATATCATCGAAGATGTGGTTCTATAAATTAAAGACGCCTGGGCAGTGGTTAGACGACGATGTGAGTATTTTTTTTAAAATTATGTTTTTATAGTTATGTTTACATTATTTAGTTACATTCATCATACTTGCATTTTCCAACAACTGTTAATATCCTATTAATTTTTTTTGGCTCAGCACATCAATGTTGCGTTGTATTATTTCCGTAAAATGGCAAGACATTCCGAAAGTGTTCCTATAAGGGTAACAACCACGGATTGTTAGTTTTCCAGCAAGATCACCTCTCTTTTCGAGGAGTATACAAAAAAAAATTGTGACAAAATTGTTCTGTCTGGGGAGGGTGATGTTGCTGAATACATACATGGGCTGTTTATAGATGTCAACACACCATGGAGGAACGTTGACTATGTGTTGTTCCCAATTCATATGTCATCACTGGACCATTGGTTGTTGTTGACTTTTGATGTGCATCGTAGGTGTCTAACTGTTTACAATTCTCTACAACCAAAAAGGAAATCCATGCAAACTGAAATATCTGATGTTTGTGAGCCATACATCTTCATTCTTCCCATGCTATTGCGCAAGTCTGGTTTTTGGAAGGATAGGTCTGACATTGACTTCAGCAGTGACCCGTATCGCAACAAGGACGAAGACAATATAATTGAGTTGGAATTTCCTAAGACGGTTCCTGAACAAGTAGAGGGGTAAGGGTTAAATTGTGTACATTTTTTTAATTATTACATATAGGTTGATTTTATTTTTGATTTTTGTTATATGTTGTTTGTTGTTACAGTGATTATGGGATGTTCACAATTTGTTTTGCTGAGCATGTCATTCATCAGAAGTTTGATCAGATTCCTATTCCTTTCCCCATTGTGCAGTATCGGAAAAAGTTATGCACAAACCTATATATGCATGCAAGGAACAAGCAGTTGGAGGGCTATGATACTGATAGAGAATTTCCAGGAAGATTTGTTCCAGATTTTGATTAGTTCGGATTTTGTTGTTTTGTCTTTATTAATTTTGTTGTGTATTTTTTTTAAGTTTTGGTGTTATACACAACATTTGTGTATGGTTTATGATTTTTTGATGTTCATTGGATCTTATGTAGATGGGATTACATATTTGATTATATTAGCATTAATGAAAGAGATATTGTTTGTTGGTTGGTATTTTGTTTCTTTTTAAGTTGTGTTTGTTGAATTTTTTTTCAAATATACAATTGGTAACCAATCATGTATAAAGGGGTAACCAGATAATGATTTGATAGTAACCAGAGAGTTACAAGATTGTATCATGACATATATAATATGATAAGTGTACATGTGTTATGTATACATGGATTTCATAAACTTCAATACCCTTTTAATTACAGGTTGCTGGATATAAAGGTTGTTTATGTTGTGGTTACCATTATAAACTGGTATGGTTACTGTCATGAAATTAGGTGGTTACTGTGATGATTACTGTTATGTAATTATTTGGGTACCATTAAACATTGTTATGGTTACTGTTATGTAATTATTTGGTTTACATTAAAAACTGGTATGGTGACTGTTATGGTTACTGTCATGTATAAAATTTTAACCAATTATAATTTTGTAATATACTGTTGGTAACCAATCATGTATAAATAGGTAACCAGATAATGATTTGATAGTAACCAGAGAGTTACAATATTGTATCAGGACATAGTCATATGTTAAGTGTGCATGTGTGAGTATACATGGGTTTCATAAACTTCAATACCCTTTTAATTATATGTTGCTGGATATACAGGTTGTTTATGTTGTGGTTACCATTATAAAATGGTATTGTTACTGTTATGAAATTAGGTGGTTACTGTGATGGTTACTGTTATGTAATTATGTGGGTACCATTAAACATTGTTATGGTTACTGTTATGTAATTATTTGGTTAAAAACTGTTATGGTTACTGTTATATTATTAGGTGGTAAATGTTATGGTTACTGTTATGTAATTATGTGGTTACCATTAAAAACTATTATGGTTACTGTTATGTATTTATTTGATTACTGTTATTGTTAATGTTTCATTAAAATCAGAAATCAATATATAAATGAATAACAATTTTGTTTACTATACACAATCAAAAATTTTACAAACCAATCGTTTAATGGTTACTCAAAGTAATAATACATTCATGTATTTAAACTATTAATATAAGTGCACTATATCAGACCCTTTTTAGTGGTCTTAAAATCAGGGGATTATTGCATATTTTCCTGTTGTGTCCTTTTTCTTGGCACCTGCTGCATTTGTTTTGAATTTTGATTTCAGATCCGTGTTTGTACCTCCCTTTTTTTGGTCTTCCTGTTGGTCTTCTT
Source organism: Panax notoginseng (assembly GCA_016801055.1). Classification (NCBI taxonomy): domain Eukaryota; kingdom Viridiplantae; phylum Streptophyta; class Magnoliopsida; order Apiales; family Araliaceae; genus Panax; species Panax notoginseng. Next base: position 137,557,293 of record CM029019.1, read on the forward strand.
GTGTTGGGTGGTTTTATACATATGTTTCTTACTTCTTCTGATACATCCCAGTTTTCTTTGTCATCTAATGGCATGATGGAAGCTGAATATGTCTCGACCAAAGTTGCTTTAGTGTAATTTCTTGAGCAAAAATCATAACAGCTCAAATTTCTCTTGCTTATAACAGCAGCAACGTGTGGACAAGGCATCTCATGGTACTGAAATTTATGGTATGTGCATGTCTTTTGTTCGATGTCCACAATATACTGTTTAGAGACATCGTAAACAGTGAAAATCACTAAGTTTGATGTCTCAACCTACAACATCCAATGCATACTATCAGATTAATAGTTGCATGCCAAATATACAGTAAGTAAATAACTAGTACCAGAATGTTAGTTAATAAGTAACCACCTAAAAGAAACATTTATAAATCTCATTAACATTATAATGTTACATATTAACTAAGTCAGTATTGATTAGTAACCAGTATGATATGACACAGTAACCAAATAAGCATTATACAGTAACCATTATATAATTACATAGTAAGCAATTCAGTAGTAGTCAGTAACCAATATAATGTTGCACATTAAGTAAGTTAGCATTAGTCTGTAACCAAGTCAGTATTCAAGTTACTGTTAGTCATTATAATTTTACATAGTAACCAACTTAGCAATAGGCAGCAACCATTATATGGTTACAGAGTAACCATGCCAGCAATAGTTAGTAACCAATAAAATGTTGCACAGTAACTAATTTAGTATTATTAAGTAACCAAGTTAATAATAATCAGTAAGTTGCAAATGTAAATTAGGATGCAATAATTTAAATCAAGTATTAATTACCTTAAGTATCTTTGATTTTAAGATATTAGATTGCAACTTTCTCTCAGCCGTTGTGGAAAGAGTTGTGAATGTTGATATGGCTGATTGTTTATTTGTGAAATACCATCTCTGAACCAAACAACGTAGGCATTCAATCATTGACGCAACTGGAAGATCCCTGATAAACCTGATTACATTGTTAATAGATTCGGCTGTGTTTGAAGTCATTGTTGAGTACCTACTTACAGTCCCATGGAGCCTGGTGCACTTATCCAATCTGACCTCTTCCTTTAGATATGTCCTTATTCGAGGATCAATGGCATCAAGTTCAGCCATATGTTTGTTGAATTGTTCAACAGTGTAAGCTCTACAAGCCCCGTTGTAAGCCTGTTTAACTTCTTCTCCTTTCTTTTTGAATTTGTTTTTTATATTTTTCAGTATATGATATGTGCAGGAACCATGCATGATATCCGGAAACACAAAATTCAGTCCTTGTATAATGGCTTCATGCCTGTCTGAAACAATACATTGACCTTCCCTAACTCCACAAGTAATTCTCAAATTTACGAAAAACCATCTCCAAGACATTTCATTTTCGCTGTCAACAACTGAAAAAGCAATGGGAATAATGTTTCGATTTGCATCTTGTGTGCTTGCTATCAGTAGTGTCCCCCCGTAAGTTGATTGTATGAACGTGCCATCGATTACAATGATTGGAAAACAATGGTGCCATGCTTGAATGGACGCTCCAATGGCAAAGAATAGATACTTGAAACGACCATTTGTTTCCAACTCAAGGGATGTGACGGAACCTGATATGAAAATCAGCATTATCATTAGAATTACAAGTAGTATACAGTATCCAAATTACTAGTTATCGGTAACCGTTCATGTGGTTAATGTATACAACTTGTATACTACATTTAGTAACTAAACACGCATATTAAGGTAAACCAAACATGTATAATAACCGTATACAAATTGTATAAAGGTTTAGTAACTAAACATACATACTAACACATATAATGTCAAAAGGTGTATTGGTTACTGTATAATGCTATATTGGTTACTGTATAATACTTAATTGGTTACTGAATAATGCTATTTTTGTAATCACATGCTTAGTAACCAGTGCATTAGACAGTAACCAATATAGCATTAGACAGTAACCACATGCTTAGTAACCAATGCATTATATAGTAACAGCATGTTGCATGAAGGTAACCAAGACATCATTAAGCAGTAACCAAATTTACAATGGTAACCTTCTAATGTGTAATATTGTATTGGTTACTGTGTAACATCATATTGGTTACTGTCTAATGATGTAAAACCAATAAAATGTTTTAAAGTCTTACCTGGATTTGTTTTCTTCAACATGTGTAACCATGATGGGATGAGTGAGTAGTCGTGTGGATTTTCTCTCACCTTTTCCAACGCTTTCTCCTTCGATCTCCATGTTTTTTGGTAAGAGATAGACACATTATATTCTGACATCATGTCTACCACAATATCGATTGGTGTGTATATTTTCTTCAAATTTGTTATTTTTTGCATTATACATTCACTGACCAACTCACTTTTTGCCTGTCTGTGGTCTCCCAACAGTACATTGACCGAACAAGTGTGGATGTTGTTGAATTCTCTCACCTTGAACATACTGGTTTTTCAAAAACTTGATGCTCTAATTTTCCATTTGCAATTTTCATCGTATACGTACACTAGAACAAAGTCTCTATAACTTGTTCGTTGGACTTTGTGTTGTCTGTTTTTTCTGATCGAATGCAGTCTCATAGCTTGTGATAGGATTTTTTTGTCTTTGTAGGTTTGATGTAATTTTACATCACGTTCATTCGGATCCGATATTACATCATCATATCGTTCTTCGGCGTATAATTTGTCATGTTGTATGTCTCATTGTTGTTCAATAATTTCCATTGCAAGTTGATCAGCATATTGCGTTCCAAATTGGCATTCTTGTCTTGCTAGTGGAACTAGTGCTGAATTCCTTTGTGTTGATCTTATTGGCATTACATCGTGAATTGTAGACTCTTCTACATTTGTCAAGTTATGCAAGATTGTTGTGCGTCCCATTATGTTTTCAATATCCACAATCAGTGGGAATTTACCTTGTTCATCAGATTTCCTACTCATTTCCAAAAAAAATTGTAAGGTTGATTCATCTGATATAATGATAGGTGGAATGTCGCTTCTAATCTGAAATTTGATCGACAATGTTGTTGCGTTTGTGTCTAGCCGTAATGCACTGCATATTTTGGTTAGCATTTCTTTGAACGAACTTGTTGATGGAACTAGTATGCCGGTAACTTTAAATTTTGTGTATTGGTTACTATCAGCCTATGTGCCGTTGAAATAAAGTACAACTGGAATCAACTCCATTGTCTGTCAACAGAATAAGTATTAATAAGTAACCAAATCAGTGTTATATGGTAACCAATTTAGCATTAGTCAGTAACCAAGTCTTCATAAGTAAGCATTATACTATTATACAGTAACAAAATCAGTATTAGTCAGTAACCAATGCAATGACACACAGTAACCAAGTCAATATCAATTAGTAACCAATGCAAGACAATAACCAATGTAATGTTAAGCAGTAACCAATACAACATAATCAATAACCAATGTAATGTTAAGTAACCAAATAACTAGTTAAGTAACCAAATAACTAGTTCAATGTTAGCCGGTAACCAATTTATCCAATGTCAGTAACCAAGTCTTCATAAGCAACCATTATAATATTACACAGTAACAAAATCATTATTAGTCAGTAACCAATGCAGAAACACACAGTAATTAAGTTATTATCAGTTAGTAACCAATGCAACACTAGTTAGTACCATTATGCATTAACCAAGTCAGCATTAAACAGTAACATAGATATAGTTAGTCAGTAACCAATACAGCATAATCAATAACCAATGTAATGTTAAGTAACCAAATAAATAGTTAAGTAACCAAATAACTAGTTCAATGTTAGACGGTAACCAATTTAGCCAATGTCAGTAACCAAGTCTTCATAAACAACCATTATAATATTGCACAGTAACAAAAATATTATTAGTCAGTAACTAATGCAGTAACACACAGTAACCAAGTCATTATCAGACAGTAACCAATGTAATGTTAAGCAGTAACCAATACAACATAACTAATAACCAATGTAATGTTAAGCAGTAACCAATTTTTCAAATTCATCTTGCAATCAAAACATTCATTATTATTAATGTGTGATCATTTTAAGTGCAAAAAACCTAAGAAAGGTAACCAAAATAGTAATTTATTTGTAACAATAGGTAAATGAATGATTGTAAATTTTAAAATAACATACCTCAGTATTGTTGTATTGAAATTGATGTTGATCTTGTATTAATTAATCAATGCAGTATTTGGTTACTGAACTAGAAGGCGTTGTTGATTTTGGAGGCTATTTTCGATCTTAGAGATGTGACGTGACAACCAGCTTCGTCTTCTCCAATTAAGAGTTTACTCGCGACAGGAGGCTTCGGCTTCGTCTTGTTTGTCTTTTCGATCTTAGAGATGTGCCATGACATCCGGCTTCGTCTTCTCCAATTAAGAGTTTATTCGCGACATGAGATTTCGGCTTCGTCTTGTTTGTCTTTTCCGTCGTTGATCTGTTGTATGAGTTTAGGAACGGTTAATTTCAAATATGAAATTCGGTAACCGACGTGTAGGAGTTAATGACGTGATTTTAGCATGACGTGATTTTAGCACGTAAGTTTGTAATTATGTTGTGTATGTTTCATTTTTGTAATTATGTTGTGTATGTTTTATTTTTGTAATTACTTTCTAATTTGTTGTATATTAGTGTAAAGGACCCTATTAAAATTGCATTATCCCTTGTTGAGTTGAAATTGTGCAAATTATAAGTCTAGGAGAAAGTCTAAAGCCTCCAAATTAATATGTTGAGGAAAAATTAGGGTATTCCTCTCATGATTCACCTTTAAATTGGGCTTATAGGTGGTCATTATTAATTGTAAATCATTTATGGACCTTAAAACCATTTGAGTGGTTTTTACTTCCTAAGGTGGAGTTTGAAGTCTAAATAGTGAATTATTAATGTATTTTGTTAATGGACCCAATGTGATGGTTTTCATTCCCAAAGTTAGACACTGACCCATTTATTTGTTATGGTAATAAAAAAATAATTTTCAAAAACTAGAAGTTTTCTAAAATGAAGCAAATTAAAGGGTAAAAATTAAATATTTGAAAGGAACTTTTGGATAGAAACCAAATAACGTCTAAAAATGACTTTTGAAAAACACATCGTATAATTGTTTTAAAAAAATACACATTTAAAATAATTTTTGAAAATACATTTTATAATTTACATTTTCAAAAGAATTTTATAAACACGTGTTAAATAAAAAATGATTTTTGAAAACACATACATACACGTCTTTGAGAAAATAAATTTTACTTTGGAAACGAACTTTAAAACAAACTTAAAACAATCCTTTTTCCAGAAATCCGAAAGTCCCTTCCTGGTTAAATTGAACCTCATTAGGATAAAATTGAACTTACCCACAATGCATGACACTAAATACACACATACAATGAAATGACACAAAACACTTGCCTCTTAACGGACTACCTCTAATTCGCTGAGAGGCATGATGCTGTTTTTTTTTATTACATCTGAATGTCTCATAATCGGTAAACAGAAAATGAAATCTTAATAATTAAGAGGTACCTCTTAATGAAATTTTTTTGATAATTTTTTTATATATAAATATATTCAACAATATTATGCACTCATTTTTATTAAATTGAATATTTAAAATTATTAAATAAAATTTTACCTTTTAAAATGGTAAAATAGTGTCATCGAGAGATAACTTACTTTTTAGTTATCAAAAAAATTTTAGATTCAGACCTCATAACCATTCAGATGATCTAATTTATTAAGACATCATAATCATTCAGATCTTAATTCTCAGGTTTATCAAACACACGCTTAAGAAACTTTTACAAAACTTGACAAAAGATTAGGAAAGCGGGAATCCTATTTCACAGAAGTCGAGAGGTGCTTAATACCTTCTACTCGCTTAAGCAAATTCCCAAACTTTTTGAATTTAATTTGCGGACCAATTTAACGGAACCACACTTTATTGAATCTTTATATTCAAAAATACAAATTTGGATGAGGTACATCCATTTAAAGTTATACCAATTGACAACTCTACTTAAAAGGCCCAACTTAAAATCAACCATTAAACTCATTGAAAAAACTGTTTTTTAAAAAGCTAAACAATCACACCAATCTCCAAAAAAATTAATAAAAACAGATTTTTGACAAAAAATTCTGGCTCGACAACAAAAATGTCCTACTTAGCTCATATTTTATTAAGACCTTCAAGTCATCTTTGCTGTGCAACAGTACTTGGCATTGATTTCTTAGAACTCTCTACTATAAATACTCTAAACAGTCACTTAACCATAGCTTTATTACCCATTAAATCTTATGTATTAATCCTACTGCTTGGTCCCTACTACGGGTGACTAAAAAGGTTTCAGTCCCACTCTAGAAGATGCAATTTTAGTCGCGCAATTTTCCGCATCCGGATGGAGGTATATGGAGTATTCTTTTATCCACTTATTGGCTAGTCCCACATCGATTAAGTTTAACCTAAAAATTCAGTATTTCTATTTGACAAAGCTCTTTTCCTTGTGTTAGAGCTCTGTACTTGGTATTAATTTCAAGCTTGATACTTCAATCTACTGAAGGCAAATGATAATAACAAAACATAACACAGTAGATGAACTCATGAATCCACGCCAGTTAAAATAGTAGCAGAAATATTACTTGAACTAAACATTCTTATCTATTTTGCCCTGTGGGTATGACTTAAACCACGGTATCCACACTGAAGTAGTCTTCCGGTACAGCCAGTACGCTTCAGCCCTGTAATTTTGTTTCAAGATTCGATTCTCAACAAGCACGGTGACATATGCTAGGCACATGCTATTAATAAGTGCCCCAACAAAGGTCCAGCCAGAACCAAGGTTCCACCCAAAAATGCCAAGTCCCCACCACCATAACTGCTCCCCAAAATAGTTGGGGTGTCGGGAGTAGAACCAAAGACCCTCGTCAAGATTGGGCACCATAGGCTTGCCTTGCTCTTTCTGTTTGTTATTTTTACTCACAAAGTCGTAGAGTTGTGTGTCAGCAAAGTACGCAACAAAAATACCAGACAAGCAAACGATTATGGAAACAAAATCCCAGATGTTGCTTAGATGGTCAACCGAGTGGATAACATAGAGGGGCAGGCATACTCCAATTAGAAACACCTGCAAAGTTTTACTTCAACATCATCAACACTCTAGCTCCCTCTGTTTCACAAAAAGAGTTATAAATGTGCAAATTTTAAGAATATAGTTTTGTTCCATGTTAAGTCTTACATTTTCTGAGTGTTTAGTTTAGCAATGATGACATGATTATAGAATTGTAACGGTTGTTAGGAATTCACAAGTTTGTTGGAGTCTCACGTCGAAAAAATAATGAAACAGGAGAGGAATTATATGCATGAATGAGCTCAAGACTTGATGAGTTAAAGCTTCGGGAAAAGTTGAATTCCAAACATGTGTGTTAATTATTGTCTTGTGCATGTGAACGCAGCGTGTATGCTCCGCGGTTCTCCTCAACAACTGGTATCAAAACTTGAGGATATTCAAAAGAAATGAGACTCTTTTCTTGAACAATTTTTTTAGCAAAGGTGATTTTTTTTGTGGTATAGAGGGAATAATATATTACTATTATTATTAATTCCCTTAGATTATCTTTGGCAAAAATGACAAATACCACATTGTACTTGGCACATTTTCAGTATTTAGCAACTAAACTTTAAAAATATGCAATCTACCCACTAAACTAACTAAAAATATGTAATTGCATCATTCTGTTAGATCAATCGAACGAACATTAAATTGGACTGCATATTTACACGTGGCAACAAGAAAAAAAAGAGAAAACAAAACATTTTGTGAAATGGCCAATGATTTGGCAGCTACATAAGAATTTAAAAAATGAATAATAAATTTTGATTTTCTTTCTTTCGCTTTCCTATTATTTATCTCTCTTCCTAAGTTCTTCATCTGGGTTACTTCCTTTTTTATCTGGGTTTTAATTTCATGGTCCTAAATCTTTAATCGCACATCTCCCACCACTACAAAACCTATATTTATCATCTGTTTCCTTAAATTTTTCTGCAATCACTAATCAATTTGGGGGATATTTAGGGTTTCAATTTGGAAAGTTTCATTCCAATAATTTCATATTATGGAAGGATAATGAATGATGATTTTCAATTAAATCATGGCTACTGGGATAAAGATTTAACGAATGTGGACTGGTGATTCGGAGAAGAGGTGGTTCTTTGGAGGGAGGGATATGTGCGTACGTATATAATGAAAAAAGTTGTAATTCTTAAGTTTAGATATACATTTACAGAAATTTGTTGAAAATTTGGTTTTGATTCTTGTGATTTCATTTTCAAACTATTGTAAAATTTAAAGGGGCTTGATTTATCCGTAGTTGGATTTGGTGCCACCACTGGAGGAAGGTTAGATCTGAAGCCATGAAACCAAAAACTAGAATAATTGAAGATGAAAAAGAGCGGATGAAGACGAGAGAGAGAGAATTAAAAGGTTTAATTTTTTATTTTTTTTTTATTTTATTCAGTATATCATCCTTGTTTTCTATGTAATTTCTTTACATTTATTTTTTTCTAAAATGCCATGTAGATGAAAAATAAACTGACATTCAATTAATTTAACGGAATGGTGTAATTATAAAATTTTAATTAGTTCAGTAGGTTAATTGCATATTTTTAAAATTTAGTTATCAAATGCAGAAAAGTCGCCAACTATAGTGGTATAATCGTCTTTTTTGCATATTATCTTTCTAGGTAAAACATCAAAGCACCAACCAACAGCAGGAGGCTCATTCAGACATTTTATTGAACACCAACATGACAATAAAAATTGGGCTTATTATCTTAAAATTAAACTACTCGGATGGATGAAAACAAATAGGTGGTACCTGCTGAGCGAGGTAGACAGCAAAGAAGGAAACCCACCACCAATTATGGCAATACTGGAGGCGCATATCGGTGAATCTCCAGTCTTCCCTGGCACCCCATTGCCACCTCTCTCGGCGGAAGTAGCTGTGGGTGAGCCTGATACTCCACAACCAAGTCAACAATATCACAACCCAAGATCTCCAAAGGTTATATTGCGCCGTAGGGTGATTTGCGTAGAAATGGACTAGCAAGACTGGTATCACGGTCCAATACAAATCTATCATCTATAAAAATACCCAAGACAGAAATAAAGCGAAGAATTGATCAACGACACTACATAAATGTATAGGGAAATGAAATGAAAGTAAGTGCTTCTTCTAATTTCAGACAGTTTAAAATTGACAATGGACAGTCCATTTGGATTGTGCATAGAAACAAGGTACATAACAGAGAATTACGACTATATAATATTATAGCAAATCATCTGAAATATACCTTTCTTCTATATAAAAGCAATTTATTTCTCCATCCAAATGGACCCATTTTGGACTGTCGAGAATCTGAATCGCTATAAGAAGTACGAGATTAAAAAGTAAACAATAAATAAGGATTAGCTTACCCAATGGCTGGACTGGACAAGGGCAATGAGCCAGAAAAGGAGATTAACATTGAGGAAGAAAAGGATGTTAGCCAACAGGAGAGGGTGGAGGTGATAGAACCAATTCCAGAGACTACTAGTAGAATAATTATTATTATTAATTAGAAGATCAGATGAAGAAGTAAGATAATTATGGGAATTTTCATGGAATAAGGAGAGGTAGAAGATTATGGAGGGAAGAGGAACAATTAATGCTATCAAGAAATTCTTCAAATTATCACCCATCTTCAGTCTAGATCTCGTAAAGATAATGGAGCGTAAACGAGCCAATACAGTACGCATGAAAGGACAACTTGGTGAGATTATTTCTTCTATTATATGAGAATTTTATTTATTTTTAATGAGAAACTTGTTTATAAATTTATTCTTTTCTCATTTAATAAGATTTGATTAGTTCTTCATATTGTAATAATAATGATGTATTTTATTATAAAATTATATTGTATTCGCCGAAAATTGAGACTTTCAAAAAAAATAAAGGGGGACAGGTTGTAGGAGTAGCAAATTAATTAGTACTGATTTTGCTTTTAAAAAATGATTTGAATTTTTTTGATACTTCATAATTATATAATTAATTAAAATATAAAATTGTATCATGAATTTATCTCTTTGTGAAGATATAGTACCTGACCACATAATATAGTAAATTGTATTTGGTGATACAATCAATAGTGCACATCTATGCCTTTAAACCGAGTACAATTTTACATTTTAGTCTATTAATTCAGGCTTAAATATAAAATATTACCTTAAACTCTTCACTGTACTTCGGTGATTGTTCTTTTAATTTTTTAATTAGATGATTAAACTCTTAATTTTTTCTAATTATGTTCAACCGGATTCCCACGCCATAAATTGATGATATAATATGCATACATGGCACTTTGGTAATCACGTGGTAAAAAAAATAATTTTAAAATTACAAAAAATTAGTTTATCTAAATTTTGAGGATTAAAATGTAATCAGCGCAACAAAAATAAGGATACACAAGCAATTAAACAACAATCACTTCCAAAAAAAGGTCATTGTCGACGGGCATTGCCTTCGCCAATGACCCCACTGCCGTCGGCAATGAGGTCATTGTGCCGTCGCCGCACGGGTCGTCACCCCTAGCTCCCGTCGCTCGCCGTCGAGAATGATATCATTGACGACGAGGGTCATTGACAACGGTCGTTCGTCGCCAATGACTCATTGTTGACGGCACGAGTGACGGACAGTCTGTCGCTAATAGCTATTTAAAAATATTTATTAATCTGGGCATTAGCGACGGGCCAGTCGTCGCCAATGACTTTTGTCCGTCGCCAATGGTCTTTATTTATATTATTTAAAGAATCAATTGCATGTCACTAAAACCATCACAACAGGTCATTCGCGACTGGCTAGCCGTCGCCAATGACCTAATTTTTTTAAAAAAATTAAAAATTGCAAAAGTCTCCTGTTCATTTACATATACATAATTATACTTGTTATAAACTAAAGAAAAACAAATAATTCTTCAGGAACACATATCAATAACAATCAAATCTCTTGCTATCAACCATCAAATATGTAGACAAAATGTAATCACATATAGATAAAGGTCATACGATGTATATACAAAATGTAATCATAAACCATTATTTTAGTTAGATACATAAACCATCAACCTAACTAGATACAAAACTTTAGTCTGTACAACTCAAAAAATGTATAAGTACATACGTGCAAATCAAAATTTAAACATAAACTAACTACAGCCCCAAATCAAGAGTGTCAGTACCATCATCACCGCCATCTATCGTACGACCGCCGATCCCACCTCCGGTCCAATCGTCAGTCCTACAGCCGGTCCCACCCTTCATAGTCTCCTCAACATCAGCTCGACAGCCATCACCATCTCCTCCATGGTCATCGCCTGTTCCGCTGCCTCTGCCCCCACGAGTCTCATTAACAAGACACTACAAAATTAAAATATTAATAACGAAGTCGAAAAGAGAGCATATTTAAATTATTTTAGTTTGTGTTCTTCAAGTTTTAACAAAGTAGGCAAACAGGTTGATAACTCAGCCTCCGGATATCGAAATCGAGTCCCGTAAGTTGTAATGTGTGCTTAATATGTGTGAGGTGCTATGTTTATGGTTTTGTGTTGTTTCAACGCTCGAGACGGGTTTTGGTCTCTTTTTCGACTATTTTTTTAAGTTTTCTTAAGTTAGGCAAACGAGGTGATAACTCGGCCTCTGAATATCGAAATTTAGTCCCGTAAGTTGTAACGCGTGTCTAAAATCTTTGAGGCGCTATCTCAATGTTTGTGTGTCGTTTCTACGCCCGAAGCGAGTTTTGGTCTCTTTTTCGACTATTGTTCTAAGTTTTAATTAACAAGTTAGGAAAATGGGCTGATAACTTGGCCTTCGTATCTCAAAATCGAGTCCCGTAAGTTATAATGCGTTCCTAATATCTATGAGGTGCTATGTCTACGTTTGCGTGTCGTTTCGACGCTTGAGACGGGTTTTGGTCTTTTTTCGACTATTGTTCTAAGTTTTAACAAGTTAGGCAAATAGGCTGATAACTCGACCTCCGTATATCGGAATCGAGTCCCATAAATTGTAACGCGTGCCTAATATCTATGAGGTGTTATGTCTATATTTGTGTGTCATTTTGACGCCCAAGGTGGGTTTTGGTCTCTTTTTCGACTATTATTATAAGTTTTCTTAAGTTAGGCAAACGGGCTGATAACTCGGCTTCTGTATATCGGAATCGAGTCTCGAAAGTTATAACGTGTGCCTAATTACTATGAGGTGATATGTCTATGTTTGCGTGTCGTTTAGACGTCCGAGGCTAGTTTTGGTCTCTTTTTCGACTATTTTTCTAAGTTTTAACAAGTTAAGCAAACGGGCTGATAACTCGGCCTCCGTTTATCATAATCGAGTCCCTTAAGTTGTAACACATGCATAATATCTATGAGTTTCTATGTCTACGTTTGTGTGTCGTTTCGATGCCCGAGACGGGTTTTGGTCTCTTTTTCGACTATTGTTCTAAGTTTTAACAAATTAGGCAAACGGGCTGATAACTCGGCCTCCGTATATTGGAATCGAGTCCCGTAAGTGTAACGCGTGCCTAATATCTATGAGGTACTATGCCTATGTTTGCGTATTGTTTTGACTCCCGAGGCGGGTTTGGGTCTCCTTTTCAACTATTTTTGTAACTTTTAACAAGTTAGACAAACGGGCTGATAACTCAGCCTCCGTATATCAGAATCTAGTCCCGTAAGTTGTAATGCATGCCTAATATCTATGAGGTGCTATGTGTATGTTTGTGTGTCTTTTGGATGCTCGAGGCGTGTTTTGGTCTCTTTTTTGATTATTGCTCTAAGTTTTAACAAGTTAGGCAAACGGGTTGATAACTCTACCTCCGTATATCGGAATCGAGTCTCGTAAGTTGTAATGCTTACCTAATACCTATAAGGTAATATTTTTATGTTTGCGAGTCGTTTCGACGCCCGAGGCAGGTTTTGGTCTCTTTTCGACTATTGTTCTAAGTTTTCTTAAGTTAGGAAAACAGGTTGATAACTCAGCCTCCGTATATTGGAATCGAGTCCCGTAAGTTGTAACGCATGCCTAATATCTATTGGGTGCTATGTTTATGTTTATGTATCATTTTGACACCCGAGGCGGGTTTTGGTCTCTTTTTCGACTATTTTTTTAAGTTTTAGCAGGAAAATTGGCTGATAACACGGCCTCCGTATATCGAAATTGACTCCCGTAAGTTCTTATGCATGCCTAATATCTATAAAGGTGTTATGTCTATGTTTGCGTGTCGTTTCGACGCCCGAGGCGAGTTTTGATCTCTTTTTCGACTATTTGTTTAAGTTTTAACAAGTTAGGTAAACGGACTAATAACTCAGCCTCCATATATCGGAATCGAGTCCTATAAGTTGTAATACATGCCTAATATCTATGAGGTGATATGTCTAGGGTTCAAAGCTAGAGGAGATACTGGTTGTTATTAGTCCGTTTTTTAAGCTTTCTTTAATTTTAACAAGTTAGACAATAAGTCAGATAACTATTTGTTTGACATTTTATATAAGCAATGTAATTACAAATTACATGAATTAAATAAAGACATAAATCAATAATTATTTTTACCTATCGAATATGTGGTGGAAAGATGTTGGCCAAGACAACCGTACATACACGGATGGCTTCCTCCCGGACTATACCCATGAACTCGTCAGCAGATGATGTAGAATCTATGGTGTCGTGGACAACCTTCTGAGCAAGCTGGTAGATCCGTTCGCGTGATGGTGCATCTGACTGTACAACACTGCTCGCCATGCACCCCTCTATGATCTGTCGGAAGAAATCGTCAGATAATGAAGGGTCAACACCCGATCCACTCGCACTACTAGCTCTGGTGGGTGGGCGACGCCGAGATCTCGCAACAGGGACTAAAAAGTAGGTTGGGACCTGGGGAATGCCCACAACTCTACACTTCTTCGGTCCCCCTATAGCCTAAAACCAGTCCTACATCTCCTCATCCGCGCGCGTTGAATCATCTACTGAAGTGTCACCTCTCTAGCTGCTCTGGGCCACAAAAAGGTCCTCGAGCCATCGCTTAAAAAAACACATAAATATATGAAAAGCACAGTAGATCTTTGAGTACTAGATCTTCAATATCGTTTTCATCACCATCTTCATCACCCTTAACAATTTCTTAATTTTTATCTTCCTCCTCAACAACATCGTCTTCACTTTCGACAACAACTATATCATCCTCGGCTTCACTAGACTCACTAATAATTGTCACATCAGCAGGTGTGACACTAATAGACTCGACTTGTAAAGGTTCATCGTCTGAACGAGGAGCTGTGCCTTGAAAACAACGCACTTTGGTGGTTATAACAACATACCATGAGCTTACAGGATACTAAACACTCCGCACGTAGTACACCTGCATTGCTTGACTTGCTAAAATAAAAAGGCTCGTTTGAGTTTAGTTTTGACTTAACATTAGCCATCACCACTCCTGAATTTTTATCTACTCTAACTCAATTTTCAACATCAAACCAATGACAGTTGAAGCAAACTAACTCTATGACCCCAATATTTGAGAATGACAACTTCTAGCAATCGTCCATACCAGTCATCCCAAAGATTATCGTAGCAGCTACCTTTAACCACAACACCAGAATCAGATGAAGCGACTTCTCTAATATCGAAACACTTAAATCTGTAAACGTTGACAATGCAGCATGTATAAGTATCTATAGATCTTTCAGGGCTGTCGACTATAAGCTTTAGTCGAATGTCAGCTTTATCATCTATTAAGACCTAATGTACAGTAACACAACATATTCTAAAGTTAATTATGCCATAAGATTCATTCATGATGGTAAATGCATTTAGTTGTTAATTAGTTACATGATCTTTAAACCATTGCACAATTTATATAATAGTTACACAAGACATATATAGTTATGGCTACTTACTTAATGTATGTCGCTACTTCATTCATGTTGACAAGTGCAAACAATGTGGCAGCTACATACTCACTATCAGTCATGAATTGCCTTTTTTTCCCGCCGAATGGTTGTACAGGATGATTAAAGGCCGTTAATTCTCCATTTTCCTCGTGCGCAACAGCCTCATTCCGACGTAAGCGATTGTGCCTTGTCTGGACATTCGGCTCAAAGTACAACGAGCAGAAATTAACAAGTTTGTAAGACTCCAACTTATTAATGAATAAAATCAAATTTTTTCTAAATATTATTGTGAATAATAAGGGGTTAATTTGATAAAATACTTTGGTTATGGGTGAAATGTGCAAATTTTGCAAAATAAGCAAGTGGTTATAAAATATTCATTTTGTCGGGGAATATTCGTTTGGTCGTGGAATATTCTTGCTGTCGGGGAATATTCGTATTACGGCGCAGCCTTGTGTGGGCCCCATAACGGAAAGCGATTGGATGAAGAAAACGACAAGTATAAGTTATTTATAAATAACGGCGTAGTTGTTACCATTAATACTGTTGGAATACCCGGTGGTTAAAATACAGTAGCACACGGTATTGCACCAATTATTGATTCTTACGTAAGAAGGCACTACTCAATAATTGTTACAGTAGTTATTGTTCAATATTTTATTTTATTGATTCAATAATTGTTGCGTTGATATTTTATATTATTGTTGTTTCAATAATTATTGCTGCACAGTATTTTCCATTATCAGATCAATAATTCATATTATTTGAATAATATTATTAAATAACATTATTGGTAATGTCTAGAAAGTTCTGTCTAAGGAGAGGTTTGGTCATCTAATTGCGCGCCAGTAAAGAGAAATCCTTATTGGAAAGCCCCCTCTTTCCTGGGAACGGCCTGGTTGTCATAAATGTGATTCTGTAATATTATTTGTGAATAATTAATTATTGATTCATATGATAAGGAAATATTTATTTTATGTGGATATAAATGAGGGATATATTTTTGTGTTTAAAAATGAAGGAGTTAATGTTGAGGTTTTTATCAGTATTTTTGTCGGAATGGAGGTATTAAAAATCAGGGTTTTTGAGATATTTTGCGAGGGTTATAATTTTTAATCCGACCGTTGGATCGTGGTAATATTTAGATATGTTATACATATATAAGTTGAGTATATGTTCACAAATTTTGAACCGTTAAAAATGAAAGTATGATTTATTATGAATTTTACGAGATGACTGGTTCAGAAATTGTTGAATTTTCAGAGTTTATCATTTTGATAGAAAATTCTAGAATTGGTGGGCCCTACTCTTGGTTGGTGAAGAAATGTGCTGAGATTTTTATTCAAATGTGGTGGGTGGGAATAGTAGCAGGTAAAGCCATCAGGTTGCAGGTTAAGTCTGCTTTGGCGTGCTAACATTTTCCTATAAATAGAGGGCTAAGTTAGAATTGAAAATCACACCAGAAACAAGTTTTTTCTCTCTTTCTCTCTCTAGATTATTGAGTGTATTTTGTGAGTATTTAGATACTTTGAGAGTTTCTATTCATCAGAGGAAGTTTCTTTCAGCCTTATACCGGTATTCCGACCAGAAGTACTGATATTTTGAGGTAAGGGATATTATTTTCTTCTTAATGATATTATTTTCTTCAATATCATTATGCTGAAATATTGATATGAGTTTTTATCAAATTTGGAATTTTTTTGTGTCGGGGTTACTATTCACGTATACGACACTATTCACGTATACGGTACTATTCACGAATACAACATTATTCACCGAAAAATAAAAATTTTTCCTTTTTGTCCAAGATGTCTATTATGGTTACTATCTTTCATTGTATCCATGTTTTGATCTTTATTTTTGAATTCTGCTTCACAATTGATTATTATGAAGTATTATTGATCTTGGATAAACTGTTATACGAATCCCTAATATTTGTCCTTCTGTCTCACTGGATTCGTTCTCTTTAAGATATTTTTCATCATCCTCAGTCCTAAATGATGATATTACTGAATATCTTTGGCCTGTAGTGCAAAGATGTATGATTACTTGATGAATATCTTTGGCCTGTAGTGCAAAGATGAACAGGTGTTGAGATGAACATGACTGACAGGTGATACAAATGAATATCTTTGGCCTGTAGTGCAAAGATGAATATTTGGATAAAGATGATTTTTAATTGATGTTACAGGGATAAAATATTGATGATGGACTTTTAAATCTTAGAAGATAGGAGAATTCTTTCTCTACTTGACTCTTCTAATGGTTTGCTGTTTTCGCTGCAGTTGTTGATCTAAAACTTGTTGTCGATTATATTTTATCAGATTTTTCCCTGTTGAAGACTAACGATAATTTGTTGTATATTATCTTAGTCATAATATTCTTTACTGGGCTAGTTGAGCTCACCCTTTTTCTTTTTGTTCCATTTTTTCTTCTCAGGAGGTGAGAACATAGCAGGATCTAGTCGGGGTATGGAGTGATGGTTCTAGAAAGATGTTTTAGCAGTCCTCACTATTTCTGTAAAATAGTGTTTGAATAATTGTAATGAGGATTTTTTTGAGTGTGGATATTGTCCAGAAGACAATATTTGTATTTAAACTCACAATATGTGTTGTCGTATTTTGCACGACAATTGTATTATTGAAGTTGTAGTTTGCTTTCTGTACCATGTATTTGGCGACTCAGAATAGTTTGGGCGTTGTATACCTATTTTGGGGGCGTCACAGTTGGTATCAGAGCTTAGGGATATGATCCCTGGCTGAGATGTGAGACAAGAACTAGGAGGGGAGAGACGGGGAATTCCTTCGCTAGTATGACCTGACTAAGTTTATTTGGTCGGTCAGAGTATAGGGATAATATATGACATGACTATTAACCCTTGTTTTATGGCAGTGTTTAAGAATGACAGCTGAGAACGTTAATAATGGAGTAAATCAGACCGTGGAGACACCTTTGATCACCACCCAGGGGAACGTGCAACAGGAAGGCAATATTCCTCCTGTAAACAACATTACCGAGCAAACGATGAATGATGGAATGTTTAGGAGCTTTTTGCAGTTCATGCAAAATCAGACGAGGGAGACTCGTGTGCAGAATACGGGAGGAAATGATAACAACGCGCGGTTTGTCACAGCTAAGCAGTTCAAAGAATTGGGACCACCAGAATTTAAGGGAAAGCCGGATCCGATCATGGCGGAAACGTGGGTCAAGCAAATTACCAAGATATTCGATGTCTTGGGATGCACGGAGGAACAGAAGGTTCCATTCGCCACTTTTATGTTCCACGGTGAGGCAGATTACTGGTGGGAGTCTGTGAAGCGTACCCAGCCTGACGCACTCAACATGTCCTGGGAAACATTTCAAAAACTGTTCAATGACAAGTACTTTCGTGAAAGTATTCGTCATATGAAGGAGGTGGAGTTTATCAGACTGGAACAAAACAACATGACGGTGTCCTAGTACGAGGCGAAGTTTGCAGAGTTATCCAGGTTTGCACCTCATTTGGTCGAAAATGAGGAAAGAATGACAAGGATGTTTCTGAGAGGTCTAAAACCCGAGATTCGGCAATATCTTATCTCTCATAAATTTTCTTTATATTCAGATGTTGTAAATAGGGCTCAATTATTATAGCGAGATAATGAGTATGTGCAACCGAGGGACCACAACCAGGGTCATACCGGTGGCGGCAGTCATCGAAGCAATGAAAACCAGCTGGGAGGAAAACATTCGGACAAAAGCGGTAACCACTCTGGTGGTAATCGTGGTCGTGATAATAGAAGGAGCGAGTCGGGAGGAGATTTCAAGAAGAGAAGGTGCAACAATGATAACGTGAAGACGTCAGCACAAACATCAACTGTTTCTAGGGGAGGAGAACTGTGACGCCCCCAAAATCAGGTATGCGTCACCCATCTTGGGTCGCCACTTACATGGTACAAAATACAAATACAATTTAATTATACAACAGTCGTGTACAATACGACAAAACATAAACTGTGAGTTTGAATACAAATATTATCTTCTAGAGAGTATTCATACTCAAAAGGAGTCCTCATTACATTTATTAACACACCGTTACATAGAATAGTGAGGACTACTAACTAATACTATCATTCGGACCATCACTCCGTTCCCCGACTTGCCCCAACTACGTTCTCATTTCCTGAAGAGAATAGTGAAAGAAAGGGTGAGCTCAACTAGCCCAGTAAGAAATATTATGACTAAGATAATGCAGAATAAATTATCATTAGTCTTCAACAATGTTAAACTGATAAAATATAATAGACATCAAGTTTTACTGTAGCGGAACAAGCAATCCATTAAGAGAGTCAAGTAGAAAATAAACTCTACTATCTTTTATGATTTAAAAGATTTTTCAACACAGTGATCGCTGGAACTCAGCTTAATAAAATAATCCACATCATCGAATCACCCCTGCACTACGACCAAGGATATTCGTGTATTCATTAATGGTCATGATCATGCCAACAACTGTCCATCAATGCACTACGGGCCAATAAGGACTTTTACCACATCATTTGTAACATTACGGTCATGATTATACCGAATAATCCTGGTCATAATCATACCAAGTCCATCTATGCACTACAGGCCACAGATGACTTTCAACATTTTATAAACATGAGGATTATGACAATGATATAAGAATTCAATAAAACAAGTTCAAGAATTAGTTTATCCAGGAATTAATAACGTCCAAATTGTCAACATGATACTGCTTTGTGGAGTAAACTTCAAGACTGATCAGGAGAATATTTTCATGAATAGATACTATATGAAGCGCAAATATCAAGGATGTTCCACTAATTTCATGGAGTATAGAAGTCAAAGTTTTAATCAACTGAGTATAATAAAGAATGGAATAACAAAAGAAATTACCATGCATGCGATAGACCGCACAGACATGTTATTCTTAACAGAATAATAATAATGGAACCAGGTCCGGCGTAAACGCACAGACAGGATATTCAGACAGAATAATAAATAATGGAACCAGGTCCGGTGTAAAATACACAAACAGGATATTCCGACAGAATAATAATAAAGACGGAACCAGGTCCGGTGTAAAGCACAGACAGGATGTTCCAACTGAAAATAAAGACAGAATGATAAAGACGAAACCAGGTCCGGCGTATAGCACAGACAGGATGTTCCAACGGAATAACAAAGACAGAATAATAGAAGAATGTCACCAAGTATAGGGTATTCCACATATACAGGTTATTCCAACAGAATAATAAAGAAATGGAATAACAGAAGTTCTCTTCTTGAATACAAAAGAATAATATCCCTTACCTTAAAAGAACTGGATATTGGAAAAGTGAAGTAGCAGAATACTTTTATTCTCTCTCTCTTATTCTCTCTATACTTTCTCTCTCTATCGCTTGAATGAATTCGTGAAAAATAATGAAGCCCTAGGCCTCTATTTATAGAAAAACTGAGGGTGGCTCTTGGTTTTAACGAAGGGTCAAATGACTCTTGGTCTTAACGAAGGGTCAAATGACTCTTGGTAATATTGAAGGGACAACTACTATTGACGAAAGTAATTACTATTGACCAAGGTAAATACTATTGACGAAGGTAATTACTATTGACCAAGGTAAATACTATTGACCAAGGTAAATACTATTGACGAAGGTAATTACTATTGACCAAGGTAAATACTATTGACCAAGGTAAATACTATTGACGACGGTAATTACTATTGACGACGGTAATTACTATTGACGACGGTAATTACTATTGACGAAGAGACTCTTAGATGATGACATATGGCCCCCCATAAAAATAACCAAACTTACCACAACGTCTCAATTATTGATTTAATAATATAACATATTATACAGATGATACTATGACAATAATTTAAGAGATATGATGCAGCAATTACTGTAGCAATAATTGAGTATAGCTGAGTGACTTCTCACGTAAGCATCAATAATCAATACCGTGTGCTACTATGCAACCATGCGTATTACTGTACTTTTACTACTGGGTAGTTTAACCGTTTTAACGGTTTTAACGGTAACACCTCAGTCATTATTTTTATAGAAAGATAATTTTGTCATTTTCTAACTACGACTATACTTCTGTTGTGGGGTCCACCAATGATTGTGCCGTCGTACGAATATTCTCCGACAAAAAGAATATTCCCCGACCAAACGAATATTTTAAAACAACTTGCTTACTTTGTAAAATTTATAAATAATACCCACAACTATAATATTATATCAAATCCACACCATAATTATTTCGAGAAAATTAAATATTTATTCATAAAATCTGGGGTCTCACAATCTCCCCTCCTTATGGAATTTCGCCCTCGAAATTTACGTACATACCTGGTATGCCGAACAGGTGAGGATACATTGACTTCACTTCAAATTCTAACTCTTGAGGTATAACCTTTGAGCGTCGAATATGATCCTTCTTATCCAAGATTTTAACACGTATCTCCTCAAACATTAAATCATCCGCTATCTCGTTCGGTTCTAAATTAATAATGTTGTTCGGGCCGTCCACATATTTACGTAACATCGATACGTGAAAAAAAACGTTATGAACACACGACATGCTTGGCGGTAAAACGAGTCTATAAGCCACAGTTCCTACTTGATAGAGGATTTTAAATGGGTCAATTTCATCGAGGGTTGAGATTTCCTCCCTTTGTCAATTCTTTCTTCTAGAATAACGCCCTCTTAAACCTTCTTACATTCATCAGCTCCAGGTGTGTAGCTTGAACGGCTTTAACGTTATCGATTAAAGTCGATTTTACTCGTATATTCGTTATCTTCATATGGATCCCTCGAGTCTTTAACTCTATCTTCGTCATTTGTAAGTTATTCGAAATGAGTCTTTGTTTTATCAACATCGCCCTCGTAAACACATACGATCTTCTACTCAACACGTCAGTTACCACGTTCGTTCTTCCACAATGATATTGAATGGTACGGTCGTAATCTTCAACAGCTCGAGCCAACGTCTTTGGCTCATGTTACGTTCGTTTTTGTTGAATAAATATTTGAGGATTTAAGAAATGAGTTTTGTACTGGGGTCAATAAAAAATTCGATTTTACGCTCTGGGGTAGGCTAAGAAGTCTTCAAGAATACGTCAGGAAATTTATTAACAACAGAAATATCATTCAAAACTATGACTCTCGTCCAAGACTCGAATAACACGTCACATTGATACCTATTAACTTGTCATCGTTATTCACAACGTTGCCTTCAGAAAGTCTGGCTTCGGTGCATTCCACACAAGAAAGTCACAAGATAAAGGCTCAGGGCTCTTTACTTATGGCTTGATATGACAATGATTGACTTTAGTGGTTTGGTTACTTGAATTCGCATAACAAGTTGGTTAGGAATATGAAAGTTAACCACCTTACGAGAAGCATGATGAGTAGTTAACCAATCGATTTCTAAAATCACATCAAAGGCAAGCATTTTCAAAGAGATAAGATTGACAGGTAACGTGAAAGTGTTGATTTGAACAAGATTTATAAATAGTGGAGGTAACGAAGATTTCTCTCAACTGAGTTTAAACAGACATATCAAAGTCTAAGTTCTCCGGAGTTAACTTCATACATTGAACACAACTAGGTGAAATAAAAGAGTGAGTAGAACCGGTATCTAACACGGTATAGACTTCGCAAGAGTTTATGACTAACATACCCGTGATAATTTTATTCAAGTTCCTCGTCACGAAAAAAACGCTTTCTCTTAAACTACTGGCTTTGGCTTTTCTGGGACGGCCTTTGGTGTCTCCATCTTGGCTGAACTTATTTTTGGTAAACGACAAAATCGAGCTAAATGACCTTCTCTTCCACAATTATAACATGCTTTAGACGGCATCGCGCAGTTTGGACTGATATGCCCCTTCCCTCCGCATTTGAAACATATGATAGGTGGTCGTTCTCCTTCCTTAACAACGGGTGCTGGTGCTAACGTCTTTCCATCATTGTTGAATCTCCTCTTCTTGAAATGACCATTCTTATTGTTTTGGCCCTGATTACCACCGAAGTGGTTACCATTTCTGGCATGTTGATTCCCTCCACGCTTGTTGTCACCGCTTCGATGATTGCTCTCACTGGTATTATCATTTTGCCGACTGCTCTCTTTTGGTTGCGTTGACTCGTTATCGCGCTCCACCAACTGAGCCCTATTTACAACATCTGAATACAAACACAGTTTATGAGAAATAAGATGTTGACGTATCTCAGGTTTCAAACCTCGCAAAAACATTCACGTCATTCGCTCTTCATTATCCACCAAGTGGGACGTAAATCGGGACAACTCAGCAAATTTAGCCTCATACTGCGACACGGTCATATTATTCTGCTCCAATTTGATGAACTCTACCTCCTTCATGTGAGGAACACTTTCGGGAAAGTATTTGTCATTGAACAGCTCTTGGAACTTGTCCCAAGACATCTTCAGTGCGGCAGGTTGAGTACGCTTAAGGGATTCCCACCAGTAATCTGTCTCTCCTCGCAACATAAAGGCGGCAAAGGGAACCTTTTTACTCCTCGGAGCATCCCAAGACATCAAATATCTTGGTAATCTGCTTTATCCATGTTTCCGCTATAAGTGGTTTTGGCTCTCCCTTAAACTCTGGTGGTCCCAGCTCCTTGAACTGTTTAGCGGTGACCGTCCGAGAGTTTTCAGTGTTTCCACCTATATTTTGGACAGGAGCCGCTCTCGCCTGCTGTTACATGAACTGCATAAAGTTTCTGAACATTCCATCATTCATCATCTGGTCAGTGTTCTTGTTTGCATGAGGATTGTCACCTTCCTGATGCACATTATCCTGATTATTGATATGTGGTGAATCAACAGTCGCCTGTGCTCTATTGCTATTCTCAACATTCTCAGATGCCATTTTTAGATACTGCCACAAAATAAAAGTTAATTGATATGTCATATATTATCCTTATATTATGACCGACCAATTAAATACCATGCAAATAAACTTAGGTAGGTCATACTAGCGAAGGAATTCCCCGTCTCTCCCCTCCTAGTTCTATTCTCACATCTTAGCCAGGGATCATATCCCTAAGCTCTGATAACAACTGTGACAAAATACAAATACAACTTAATTATACAACAGTCGTGTACAATACGACAAAACATAAACTGTGAGTTTGAATACAAATATTATCTTCTAGAGAGTATTCATACTCAAAAGGAGTCCTCATTACATTTATTAACACACCGTTACATAGAATAGTGAGGACTACTAACTAATACTATCATTCGGACCATCACTCCGTTCCCCGACTTGCCCCAGCTACGTTCTCATTTCCTGAAGAGAACAGTGAAAGAAAGGGTGAGCTCAACTAGCCCAATAAGAAATATTATGACTAAGATAATGCAGAATAAATTATCATTAGTCTTCAACAATGTTAAACTGATAAAATATAATAGACATCAAGTTTAACTGTAGCGGAACAAGCAATCCATTAAGAGAGTCAAGTAAAAAATAAACTCTACTATTTTTTATGATTTAAAAGGTTTTTCAACACTGTGATCGCTGGAACTCAGCTTAATAAAATAATCCACATCATCGAATCACCCCTGCACTACGGCCAATGATATTCGTGTATTCATTAATGGTCATGATCATGCCAACAACTGTCCATCAATGCACTACGGGCCAATGAGGACTTTTACCACATCATTTGTAACATTACGGTCATGATTATACCGAATAATCCCTGGTCATAATCATACTAAGTCCATCTATGCACTACAGGCCACAGATGACTTTCAACATTTTATAAACATGAGGATGATGACAATGATATAAGAATTCAATAAAACAAGTTCAAAAATTAGTTTATCCAGGAATTAATAACATCCAAATTGTCAACATGATACTGCTTTGTGGAGTAAACTTCAAGACTGATCAGGAGAATATTTTCATGAATAGATACTAGATGAAGCGCAAATATCAAGGATATTCCACTAATTTTATGGAGTATAGAAGTCAAAGTTTTAATCAACTGAGTATAATAAAGAATGGAATAACAAAAGAAATCACCATGCATGCGATAGACCGCACAGACAGGTTATTCTTAACAGAATAATAATAATGGAACCAGGTCCGGCGTAAACGCACAGACATGATATTCCGACAGAATAATAAATAATAGAACCAGGTCCGGTGTAAAACACACAAACAGGATATTCCGACAGAATAATAATAAAGACGGAACCAGGTCCGGCGTAAAGCACAGACAGGATGTTCCAACTGAAAATAAAGACAGAATAATAAAGACGGAACCAGGTCCGGCGTATAGCACAGACAGGATGTTCCAACGGAATAACAAAGACAGAATAATAGAAGAATGTCACCAAGTATAGGGTATTCCACATATACAGGTTATTCCAACAGAATATTAAAAAAATGGAATAACAGAAGTTCTCTTCTTGAATACAAAAGAATAATATCCCTTACCTTAAAAGAACTGGATATTAAAAAAGTGAAGTAGCAAAATATTTTTATTCTCTCTCTCTTATTCTCTCTATACTTTCTCTCTCTATCGCTTGAATGAATTCGTGAAAAATAATGAAGCCCTAGGCCTCTATTTATAGAAAAACTGAGGGTGACTCTTGGTCTTAACGAAGGGTCAAATGACTCTTGGTCTTAACGAAGGGTCAAATGACTATTGGTAATATTGAAGGGACAACTACAATTGACGAAAGTAATTACTATTGACCAAGGTAAATACTATTGACCAAGGTAATTACTATTGACCAAGGTAAATACTATTGACCAAGGTAAATACTATTAACCAAGGTAATTACTATTGACGACGGTAATTACTATTGACGACGGTAATTACTATTGACGACGATAATTACTATTGACGAAGAGACTCTTAGATGATGACATATGGCCCCCCATAAAAATAACCAAACTTACCACAACGTCTCAATTATTGATTTAATAATATAACATATTATACAGATGATACTATGACAATAATTTAAGAGATATGATGCAGCAATTACTGTAGCAATAATTGAGTATAGCTGAGTGTCTTCTCACGTAAGCATCAATAATCAATACCGTGTGCTACTATGCAACCACGCGTATTACTGTACTTTTACTACCGGGTAGTTCAACAGTTTTAACGGTTTTAACGGTAACACCTCAGCCGTTATTTTTATAAAAAGATAATTTTGTCGTTTTCTAACTACGACTATACTTCTGTTGTGGGGTCCACCAATGATTGTGCCGTCGTACGAATATTCCCCGACAAAAAGAATATTTTAAAACAACTTGCTTACTTTGCAAAATTTATAAATAATACCCACAACTATAATATTATATTAAATCCACACCATAATTATTTCGAGAAAATTAAATATTTATTCATAAAATTTGGGGTCTCACAAGAACAACCACCGGTCGTATGTTACAAATGTGGGAAAGAGGGACATATCAGCCCAAACTGCCCACAACAATCTAAGGTATGTTTATAACTGTGGAAAGGAGGGTCATATAGCTCGAGAGTGTTCTGTAGCAAAACCAAGTTCAGCGGGGATGGTGACTCCAAAAGTTGTCCCGAATAAGTCAAAATCAGCGGTTCCTGGAAGGGCGTTTGTCGTGACTGGCCAAAATGTGAGAAACCCGAACGAAGTTAGCACGGGTTAGTTCATTATAAATTTTTGCGAAGTCTATACCTTATTAGATACCGGTTCTACCCATTCATTTATCTCTCCTGCTTATACTCAACGTTTAAAATTGACTCCGAAGAAAATTAGACTTTGACTTATCTGTTGAAACTCCGTTAGGAGAAACTTTCGTTATATCCACTGTTTATAAATCTTGTTTGATCCAAGTTGGCACCATCACATTACCTGTTGATCTTATCTCTTTAAAGATACTTGCTTTTGATGTAATTTTAGGAATTGATTGGTTAACTACTCATCATGCCAAAATTGATTGCTTTCGTAAGGTTGTTAGTTTTCATATTCCTAAGCAACCTGTTATTCAAATTCAAGCAACCAAACCATTGAAGTCAAACTCTTTCATATCAAGCCGTAAATTCATTCGTTTATTGAAAAACGGATGTCAAGCTTTCTTAGCTATGTTATGGACTTGAACAAAAATACGTCAGATTTGAATGATATTTCTATTGTTAGTAAATCCCTGACGTATTTCCTGAAGAATTTCTTGGCCTACGCGTGATATTGAATTTTGTATCATCTTTGAATCTGGTACAAAACTCACTTCTAAAATCTCATATCGAATGGCTCCTATTGAACTTCAGGTGTTAAAAACCTAACTGTAGAAGTTTGTACCCGAGCCTTTATCTGGTGACCTCCTTTGTGGAATGCACTGAATCCAGACTCTTCGTAGGGGACGCCATATTCGTGCTGTAGTAAACTGATAGGTGTCATTGTGACGTGCTATCTAAGATTGGGATATGAGTCACAGTTGAGAGCAACCTAAGTCAGTAATCGAAATACATAGCTTTCTAGGCTTAGCTGGTTATTATCGGAGATTTGTAAAAGGATTTTCTCGAATCGCTACTCCATTAACTCAGCTGACTCGAAAAGATATAAACTTCGAATGGACCGAGGAATGCGAGAAGAGCTTCCAAGAATTCAACATGCGACACCGACGTTGGCTTGAGCTGTTGAAAGATTTCGATCATACCATCCTGAAAAAGCGAACGCGATAGCTGACGCATTGAGTAGAAGATCATATGCAGGAACGAGTGCGATGATGTCAAGTATACGCGTAGAATCAACTTTAATCGATAAAGTTAAAGTTGCTTAAGCCACAGACCGGGAGCTGATGCGTATGAAGAAGAAAGTACAAGAAGGTGCTATTCCAGAAGCAAGAATCGATGAAGAAGGAATACTTTGAGTCCATTCCAGACTTTGTGTTTCTAACGATTCTGATTTGAAGTACAAGATCATGATGGAGGTACACAGTACACCATTTGTAATCCATCCTGGAAGTACTAAAGTGTATCGTGATCTTCGACATACATCTTGGTGGAACAATATGAAGAGAGAGATTGTAAAGTTTATCTCGAGGTGTTTAACTTGTCAACGTGTAAAGGCGGAGCATCAAGTGCCAAAGGGTCCATTGCAACCACTTGAGATTCCAAAATGGAAGTGGGAACACATTACCATGGATTTCGTTACGGGTCTTCCTACGGTTTCTCAAGGCATAAATGCTATTTGGGTGATTATTGATAGATTAACCAAGTCTACTCATTTCTTTCCGATTCGGGAGACTTATTCCCTTGAACGTCTTGCTAGTATGTACGTGAATGAGATTGTGAGGTTGCATGACATGCCAGTATCCATAGTTTCGGATCGTGACCCAAGATTCACTTCAAGATTTTGGGTTAGCTTGCAAAAAGCTATAGGCACGGATTTACGATTTAGTTCAGCTTACCATCCTCAAACGGACGGACAATCAGAGAGGACTATTCAAACTCTTGAAGATCTATTAAGACTTTGTGTCCTAGATCTCAAAGGGAGTTGGGATAAGTTCCTACCATTGGTGGAATTCTCCTACAACAATAGTTATCAGGCGAGCATATGTGTGGCTCCATTCGAGGCATTGTATGGAAGAAAATGTCGTTCTCCAGTATGCTGGGACGAGGTGGGTGAAGCAATATTGTTAGGACCAGAGTTGGTACGCATTACTACAGAGAAGATCCAAACGATTCGATAACGTATACAAACGGCAAAGGATCGACAAAAGAGTTATGCGGATCTTCATCGGAAGGACGTAAAATTTAATATTGGGGATCATGTATTATTACGTGTTGCACCATGGAAGGGAGTTACAAGATTTGGGAAGAGAGGAAAGCTCAATCCAAGATTTGTTGGTCCATTTGAGATTCTTGAGCGAATAGAAAATGTGGCATATAGACTCGCATTACCTCCAAGCATGTCTCGTGTTCATAATGTTTTTCACATATCTATGCTTCGTAAATATCTTAAAGACCCGAACCACATTATTGAGTTAGAACCAGATGAGATAGCTGAAGATTTAACGTACGAGGAGGTACCTGTTAAGATCTTAGATAGGAAAGAACATGTCCTACGCACGAAGGTTATACCACAAGTTAAGGTTTTGTGGAGAAACCATGCTATTGAAGAAATGAACTGGGAGTTGGAATCAGAAATAAAAGCGAGGTATCCTCACCTTTTTGAAACATCAGGTACGTACGTCAATTTCGAGGACGAAATTTCATAAGGAGGGGAGGTTGTAAGGCCCCAACTTATTAATGAATAAAATCAAATTTTCTCTAAATATTATTGTGAATAATAAGGGGTTAATTTGATATAATACTTTGGTTATGGGTGAAATGTGCAAATTTTGCAAAATAAACAAGTGGTTATAAAATATTTATTTTGTCGGGGAATATTCGTTTGGTCGTGGAATATTCTTGCTTTCGGGGAATATTCGTACTACGACGCAGCCTTGTGTGGGCCCCATAACGGAAAGCGATTGGATGAAGAAAACGACAAGTATAAGTTATTTATAAATAACGGCGTAGTTGTTACCGTTAATACTGTTGGAATACCCGGTGGTTAAAATACAGTAGCACACAGTATTACACCAATTATTGATTCTTACGTAAGAAGGCACTACTCAATAATTGTTACAGTAGTTATTGTTCAATATTTTATTTTGTTGATTCAATAATTGTTGCGTTGATATTTTATATTATTGTTGTTTTAATAATTGTTGCTGCACAGTATTTTCTATTATCAGATCAATAATTCATATTATTTGAATAATATTATTAAATAACATTATTGGCAATGTCTAGAAAGTTCTGTCTAAGAAGAGGTTTGGTCATCTAATTGCGCGCCAGTAAGGAGAAATCCCTATTGGAAAGCCCCCTCTTTCCTGGGAACAGCCTGGTTGTCATAAATGTGATTCTGTAATATTATTTGTGAATAATTAATTATTGATTCATATGATAAGGAAATATTTATTTTATGTGGATATAAATGAGGGATATATTTTTGTGGTTAAAAATGAAGGAGTTAATGTTGAGGTTTTTATCAGTATTTTTGTCAGAATGGAGGTATTAAAAATCAGGGTTTTTGAGATATTTTGCGAGGGTTATAATTTTTAATCCGACCGTTGGATCGTGGTAATATTTAGATATGTTATACATATATAAGTTGAGTATATGTTCACAAATTTTGAACCGTTAAAAATGAAAGTATGATTTATTATGAATTTTACGAGATGACTGGTTCAGAAATTGTTGAATTTTCAGAGTTTATCATTTTGATAGAAAATTCTAGAATTGGTGGGCCCTACTCTTGGTTGGTGAAGAAATGTGCTGAGATTTTTATTCAAATATGGTGGGTGGGAATAGTAGCAGGTAAAGCCATCAGGTTGCAGGTTAAGTCTGCTTTGGCGTGCTAACATTTTCCTATAAATAGAGGGCTAAGTTAGAATTGAGAATCACACCAGAAACAAGTTTTCTCTCTTTCTCTCTCTAGATTATTGAGTGTATTTTGTGAGTATTTAGATACTTTGAGAGTTTCTATTCATTAGAGGAAGTTTCTTTCAGCCTTATACCGGTATTCCGACCAAAAGTACTGATATTTTGAGGTAAGGGATATTATTTTCTTCTTAATGATATTATTTTCTTCAATATCATTATGCTGAAATATTGATATGAGTTTTTATCAAATTTAGAATTTTTTTGTGTCGGGGTTACTATTCACGTATACGACACTATTCACGTATACGGTACTATTCACGAATACGACACTATTCACCGAAAATTAAAAATTTTTCCTTTTTGTCCAAGATGTCTATTATGGTTACTATCTTTGATTGTATCCATGTTTTGATCTTTATTTTTGAATTCTGCTTCACAATTGATTATTATGAAGTATTATTGATCTTGGATAAACTGTTATACGAATCCCTAATATTTGTCCTTCTGTCTCACTGGATTCGTTCTCTTTAAGATATTTTTCATCATCCTCAGTCCTAAATGATGATATTACGGAATATCTTTGGCCTGTAGTGCAAAGATGTATGATTACTTGATGAATATCTTTGGCCTGTAGTGCAAAGATGAACATGTGTTGAGATGAACATGACTTACAGGTGATACAAATGAATATCTTTGGCCTGTAGTGCAAAGATGAATATATGGATAAAGATGATTATTAATTGACGTTACAGGGATAAAATATTGATGATGGACTTTTAAATCTTAGAAGATAGGAGAATTCTTTCTCTACTTGACTCTTCTAATGGTTTGCTGTTTCCGCTGCAGTTGTTGATCTAAAACTTGTTGTCAATTATATTCTATCAGATTTTTCCCTGTTGAAGACTAACGATAATTTGTTGTATATTATCTTAGTCATAATATTCTTTACTGGGCTAGCTGAGCTCACCCTTTTCCTTTTTGTTCCATTTTTTCTTCTCAGGAGGTGAGAACATAGCAGGATCTAGTCGGGGTATGGAGTGATGGTTCTAGAAAGATGTTTTAGCAGTCCTCACTATTTCTGTAAAATAGTGTTTGAATAATTGTAATGAGGATTTTTTTGAGTGTGGATATTGTCCAGAAGACAATATTTGTATTTAAACTCACAGTATGTGTTGTCGTATTTTGCACGATAATTGTATTATTGAAGTTGTAGTTTGCTTTCTGTACCATGTATTTGGCGACTCAGAATAGGTTGGGTGTTGTATACCTATTTTGGGGGCGTCACAAAGTTCCTCCATAACATAACTTTCAGCAATTGACCCCTCTACACAGGCTTTATTCTTCACCTTTTTCTTTAGACATCGTATATACATATGTGTTATATATGCATGTATAGATTAGCAAACAAGAATGAACATTTTAGCATATTAAAAACATTAATATCATTAATTGTGACACCCCCAAATTCGGGTACTTCATTCCCACACAATTTGGTGTTCACTTTCCAAACAATCATATCTAACTACCCACAACAAAGGATAATGACAAGATGTGAAATTAGTAAATAAACCTCCCATTAAAGGGTTACATCAATGATACTCAATCCCACGTTATCTTACCTTTATTACAATCATTTGCGAGAAACATAACATAATTAAATAAGTATTGTTACATAAACATTTTCAAATAAAACTAAACAAGTCTTCATCACTTGTTCATCTTGCCTTTGCCCTTACTAGTGGATGGCTCGTCAACATTATACATCAAAGTCATACTTTAGAAATGAACTAGAAAGCATAGTCATTGAGTATTATAGCAAACTTTGATTGATTAACAATAAGATAAGGCTATGATCTTGCTCAATAAAAGAATTGAGTCATTGAACTTGCGTAATTAATAACAAGTTGAGGAATAAATCTTGCTCAACATAAGAATAATAGGATTTAAGAACTTGCTCAATGATAATTAATTAAGGATAGAAAACTTGCCTCGTACGTTAGCTATATAATCACAACTTATGTTCCCCGAATATCCTACACATTCCATTAACATCGCAACACAGCTTTAGCCACATAAACATTAACCTTATAGGTTTAATTCTCACTTTAGATAAACTTGTTAAACTAATTCAAATTTTGATTACTTAAGCCAATCCCATCTAACTAATCTGAAATCCTTACTTAGCAAATAACTCAACACTTAATCAAAATCACCAAACATCACAAACAATAGGTTAAAGTCTTTGGTAACTTATTAATTTTACAACATGAAAGCAGG
Source organism: Panax notoginseng (assembly GCA_016801055.1). NCBI lineage: Eukaryota > Viridiplantae > Streptophyta > Magnoliopsida > Apiales > Araliaceae > Panax > Panax notoginseng. The sequence continues at coordinate 137,590,020 of CM029019.1, forward strand.
TTAACAATTTGTTATAGCATCTTGTTATATTTATAACACATTACCATAAGCATTAGACTAGGTTAATGCTATAGAATAAGAAAAAAAATAAACAGTCTCTGTTCAGGCTAGGGCACAACTACGCTGTTATGAGCCTTGACACCGGCACAGCAGCGCAGGTGCTCAGACCCAGAAAACTTAGTAGGCACAACTGCGTCGTTCTTGCCTCTGATACCTGCACAGCTGCGCCGGTATGCAGACATGAATGATACAGTCTGCTTACTGCACTACTTTTTAGCCCCACGAATTTGCCACACAACCAGTAGATTTAATAAACCCAGAAACTATAAACGTATTAACAACAACACCAAGCATGCTTAGAATCATTTCAACAACATAAACAACTAGAACAACCAAATTTAAAACTTCAAATTCCAAGTTCATGGTCCATATTTCGTATCTTTACACGTTTAGCGAAATTGAACAGCATGACTCCGTTTCTCAACCAAATCAGTCAATATAACTTGTATTCTTTTTATTTCGTAACGTATATTCATAAACAAGTATCCATTAACAAATTATTACATGATTAAATCAACAATTTTCGACTCAAAATAGGCCATATTGTACATATAACCATAAAAACCCAAACCTTCATTCTAAAAACATGCTTACATGAATTTATCAAACTAAAATCGTTTCCAAACAAATATAACAAATTATAACCATCAACTAACATATATAAGCCATATTTCGTCAAATTATATAACCAAATCCAATTACAGAGGAGTGAAAATCCAACTTGCAATGAAGAACACAATTTCTTCTTCTAAAACATGATTTCATGAATTTATTTACTGAAAATCGTTTCTAGATGATAACTAATAGATTATATATACTAATTAACATATAAAATCCAATTTCTCACAAATTAGCCCTAGAAATTCAACTTTTCCATGAAAACTCAGGAACATAAAAAATAAGGTTTATAACTTGAATTCTTATCTTTGATTCTTGTTTAAACCTTGTTAGATGATAGAGAACTCCTTCTTAATTCCCCAATTTAGCTTCTTGAAATCACAGCAACCCAATTGCTCTCAATTTCTCTCCTTAGTTCTCCCTTTTCTCTATTCTTTGCAAAATCAGCTAAGCCAAATGAAATACTATGCAACACTAAACTGACACAAAAATAATGCGTATCATTTAGTCCATCACTTACATAAGTGAAAGGTTTCATCAATTGAAATACACCAAGAGCCATAAGGCCATGTTTGGCTAGCTCTTCATAAACCCCTTTTAGTTTATTTTCATATTCCTTATATAATATGGTTCATTTGTCACAGTCTTAACAAATTAATTAATATAACTCTTTAATCAAATTAATCATTTGTCATATAATTTTAGTTTCCATTATAAATTATAATTTTATTTAACAAATTAATAAATCTCTAATTTAATTATTAAATTAAATTAGAACAACATTAATATATCACACTTAATTAAATTACTCCACAACAAATTCCATCAATTATTTATTTAACTTAATAAATAAATCAACTAATATTTATTTAATCCAATAAATATTTTAAATGAAATACAAAATTTTCGACCCCAGAATCACAACTCAATTAATTCATTCGTCACATTAATTACCTCTCAAATAGATACATTCATCTATATTGCATGGGACTGCCAAACTTAGCTTCGTATGGCAGGTGAATAGGAAAATGCTCCATTAAATCAAAAAATGATGGAGGGAAGATCATTTCTAACTTGCACGTTATTTTCGCTATCTGCATCTCCATTTTATCTATGTCTTTGAGCTGGAGCTCCGTCAAGCATAGATCTCTAAAGAAATTAGAAAGCTCTTTCAATGCTTCAACCACACGTTTAGGTAACAAGTCGATAAATGTCACGTGAATCAACTTCTGCATGAATACATGGCAATCATGACTTTTGAGACCCCGAAACTTCAACTCTTTGACTTTACAACACCTTGCTATATTCGAAGAATATCCATCTGAGAGCTTCTGTGACAACCAGAATTTTTATAAGTTATTAAAATAGGAATTTAATAATTAAAATTCTTATTATGAGATGTTTTGAGTTTGAGTATGTATATATACGGGCTATATATTTTGAAATATGTGATCTGGTATGAAGAGAATTATATATTCATATATTGGGAAAGCGAGGTTTAATAGTTAAGTTAACTATTGAAGAAATTAAAAGAATTTGTAATTAATTTTAAATATTTATTGAATTAAATAAATATTTTAAATAATTTATTTATTGAGAAAAATAAATAATTTATGAAATTGTGGTATAATAATTTAGTTACGTGTGTATGATAATTAAATTAAAGCAAAGGTAAATTTTATTCTTTGAAGATTTAATTTAATGAATTAATTAAATTAAATGAGTTGTTTAATATTAAAGAAAATAAGTAAATTAAATAAAGCGATGTTTAAGTCTACTTTATTAATTAAATTAAATATATGATTATTTATTAATCATCAGAAGAATTATAATAAAAATTATAATTATTATAATTATCATTATATGTTATGTAAATTGGTTACAGTTGTAGCAAATAAAAACAATATAATATAATATTATTAAAATAATCTAGTATGGGAGAAATTGTGTGTAACCAAACGCAGCCTTATGGCTTTTGATTTATTGTAACTGACGCCTTTTTATTTTCTTCACCTGACGTACGTTGGGGGGGGGGAGAGGGAGTCAGTTATACGTTACGCGTTCTTTTTCTAAGGCTAGAACTGAGCTTGGTGAGGAAGAGAGGAAATACAGAGGTTTTAGAGAGAGAGAGAGAGAGAGAGAGAGAGAGAGAGAGAGTTTTCTGTAATTTTGCCAAGAGGAAGGAGAGTTCACCATCTCTTGCTAAGCCTACAACTAGGGTTTGAAGGTATACTTTACTTCTAATGTTTACTGTTTGAGTTCTTATGATCATCTTCTGTAAATTGCTTATCACATGGGAGTTATACATGTATGTATGTGGTTTATAATCTGTTAATCACCATTTGTGAGTGCTATCTAATGATTAGGTTACAAGAAATTGGTTTGTAGGAAGAAATTGAAATAACAGTGGTTATGTATGAAAATGGCTTAAAAAAGTACAAAATTTTATGTCTAATATGTGTTATAATCTGTAAATTGGTATTGGATTATATTAGTTTGTGAAGAAAAGAAAACGGCGTAGCTTGAATCATGTCAATTGGTTAAGAAACGAAGTCGTGACAATTGAATTATCTAAATGTGTTTAAAACATGGAAATATAGCATGAACACTGAATTAGAATGTAATGCCCCCAAATCCAGGTACTTGAAACCCGAACTCAGTGCTTTACGATACCATTTCTATGAGCGGAATAATACTAATAATAATATAAAAGTCAAACTTAATTTATATAATTATCAGAGTCTAGCTCCCAAGTACGTAACCTTTAAACATTCATTACAACTCATAATAGATAATATATATCATAATTGTCCTAATATTAATATCAAACTATTACATAAGATAACATTTGCATTCAATCAGCAACCTTTCCCTTTCCCTTGGTCTTAGCAGAGCTCTTTGGTCGTTCACACTTAGCTGAAAATATTTAAATTAAGCAAGGATGAGCATTTGAGTGCCCAGCAAGTAATAACAATTATATATATATATATATATATATATATATATATATATATATAAGCTGAAAGAATTTAAATGTTTTCTTTATATTACCCTTCTACAACAGATCAATAGTTGTGAAGTAATCTGTACCGATGGTAATAACATAACAATCCTCTTTCAAATTTTTGAAACTACGCAATGATTATATTTAGGGTTAAGGTGACACATTATGAACATTATTTTCATTTTCGAAAAGGTTAAACAAAAATTCATCTGCAAACTGTCATAACTTACGGGCACGGGGGTGATCAGCCCGTTGTACCCTGCAGTGATCAATACTACATGCAAGAACGAGGGTATCGTTCACTCTGTCTGCCTTGGGCGCATAAAAGTTTTCCCGTGTAGGGATGTTCATACTTGTCTGGGTTCCAAATCAAAGGTTTTATCTTGTTCAACAATAATCTATAATTCAACATATATATATACGGGTAATTGACAAAGGTGTATCAACATGTGATTAAATACAATGATTATCCAAATGGGGACACTTGTATAACCATTTATAGAAATTAACGAACAGAATGTATATATCTGAATTACCATATACTAACATGTTGATAATCAATGAGCGTATATAATATAAGGTTAATAATATGTACAGTAATAATATAATTCGTAAATAGTCTTACTCATGTCCATTGCATAAAGAAAATGCAAAGGTAAGATACTTGCCTGATGCGCTGCTTACAATTTGTAATTTAGATTTATCGCTTATCTCGCGACCTATCATTAATAAGATCGTTCATTCGATTAGAACAACATATTATAACACATAACACTGCTTATTGCAGTCATCACATAACTTAATCACATTGGCATATAAGTTTAATAACCATTGAATCACAAATAATCACTTATCTAATCACATTATCTAAGTCCAGATCAATTTCTGAAATATGTCGGTCTACCGACAGCTTTATCGGGTAATTATCCAGTCTAAGACTCTTTTCTGTAACTCAATATCCGTACGTATCAGTCATATTATTTTTAAATGACTTATAATAAATTTTAAACATTTATTATTATTTATCATAAATTTTCAAACATTGGAATCATATTTAAATGATTTAAATACTAATCAATTTTATTATCATTAATATCTAATTAATATTAAACTATTAATGAAATCATTTCCAAAATATTAAAGTTATTTATAATAACTCAAAATATCTTTAAAGTATTAATATTACCCTTAAATGATTTTTAAAACATTTAAAATCATCTTTAAATAATTACCATTAATATTAAAGTATTAATGTTTTATTTATCAGAATATTAAAAGTCATTAATTATAACTTAAAATATTTTTAATTCATTTATATCCCTTTTAAATAAATTTTAAATTAACAAAACCATTTATAAACTATTTATTTAATATAATTATTAAATAAATTTAATAAATTTAATAATAAGTTAATAATCATTAATATTAAATTATTAATAAAATTATCCTTTAAATATTAAAAGTTATGTTTTATAACTTAAAATATCTTTAATCACTTTATTTTCATTTAAAATGATTATTATAATATAAAAATTATTTTTAAACTAAATTATTTAATATAATTATTAAATAACCTTAATATCATTAATAATAATTAATTAATAAAATTTATCTTTAAATGTTAAAAGTTATATATTATAACTTAAAATATTTTTAAATACCTTATTATTATTTAAAATGATTTTTAATATAATAAAATTATTTTTAATTAATTTATTTAATTCATTTAGTAAATAAATTAATTACCATTAATATTAATTTGTTAACGAAATTTATTACAAAATATTAAAAGTCATTAAAAATAACTTAAAATATTTCCTTATATCATAATATAATTTTTAATGATTTTCCAATATTAAAATCTTTTTTAAATAATTTATTTAATATTATAATTAAATAAATTAAATACTTTTAATATTTTAAAAGTATTAAATATTTATGAAATATATTTAAAAAAATAAAAACTAATTTTTAGAATTTAAAATAATTTTTAATAATTTATTTTGTATTTTTAATAATTAAAAACTATTTTTTCTATTTTTTTATTAATTTCCGAAAAATAATCTATTGTCTGTCGCTAAAGGCCACCTATAGTGACAAAATTGTCGTTATAGGTGCTCTTCATGTTCTTGGTCAAACCCAGAAAATGCATGGCAGTGACCGAGTAGGCAGGTTTAACCAATTATAACTTAGTGTGTGTTGTGTTTCTGGACTATCTATTGCTCACAGATTATAGAACTAATGTAGTACTACACGATACAGCAACAATCATAATCATATAATACATAACAAAGCAGATCTGACCGTCCAAAGTGGCTGTCAGAGCTGCTCTTCATTTATGGGTTACCCAAAAATGAAGAACAATTCGTGAGGCCTACTTTGGGCTTCCACAACTTGCAATACATGTAAGGTATTAGCGATCTAAAGATTTCAAGTTGTAGAACACATGTAAGTCTAGAGATATATTACATAAAATCATAACAACAACATCAAAACCGTGATATCTAATCTGGTCAAACTATGTCAGTTGTCATGTTCTTACGTTTTCTGGGTTACCCAGAAAACAGAAAACATGATCGGCTTCACTAGTTTAACTGGCCAAAAATTTTAACCTATTTACTATATATGTGATCTTAAGGCATGAAAATGTAGTACAAGTAACATAGTATAACTTAGATACATCCATAAACACAGATCAACAATAACATGACAGATCTGAACGCTTGAAAATAAGTGAACAAAATGATTTTCTCTCTCTCTCTAATCTATTTATATAATGTGTATGATGCATGTATGGCTGCTGAAATGGCTGATCTGCTGAGATTTTGAGCATGTGAAGTGGGTATGAGTTAGTCACCAACTCACCTAAATGTCAAAACCTATTCTATAGCTTTAATAATGCAAAAGGGCATAATGGTCTTTTGATAAATCATTTTAATGGCAATTTTGTAACTTATCAAATCCTTAGGGTTTGACCCTTAAGGTTTGACCCTTAGGGTTTATCCCTAAGGTTTAGCACAAACCAAATGTAGGATTTAGCAACTAGGGTTTGCACAAAAAAATAAAATAAAATAAAAAATTAAATAACTTTTAGTTTCTAAAATTTTGAAATTAGGGTTTTCTAATTGTGATTAATTTTCTAATTACACTATACATGAACATTAGGGTGAAAATATAATAATTATAATTAACCTTCCTAAAATAGCAATTAGGGTTTAAGATTTTGATAATTAGGGTTATCGATTATAATTAGATTTTTCTAATTATCAAATTATGGTTTAAAAAAATTAGGGTTTCTAAAATTAACAATAGTAATTATAATACTTGTTAATTAATCACATTAACATAATTTCAACCAATCTCGAACTCTAATTTAAATTTTAAATTAGGGTTCCTCATCTCCAAAAATTATTTAGGGTTTTAGAAATATTAATTAGGGTTTTATAAAAATTAGGGTTTCTAGAATTTTAATTAGGGTTCACCTAATTAATACATTTAATACACGACATAAATTATGTAACACACTTATAAAACAATCTTGCACTCTAATTTGGATCTCAAATTAGGGTTTAACATTGTTACTAGGGTTTGGTCATAATACACCGTAATTGACCTACCATTATTAATACGGAAATACGGTACATATTCATAGTAGTGAAAAATCAAAATATAATTAATATTATATTATTATTCTCATACCTTGACAATAATCTAAAATTAGGGTTTGGATTCTATATCTGATTTATTCTTCATATTTAACCTTAATAATTAAGGTAAAATAATTAACTTAATAGCATGTACTAAAATTCATATAATAAAATAATTATTATAATTATTCTAAAAATCACTCCATATATTATTTAAATAATATATGACTATATAATCATGGAAAATAATTAATAAAAATATTTCTACTATAAAATTAATTATTATAAGAATGTACCTTATAATAATCAATAATTCTAAAATAAAATTATTTGTAAATATTTATGTAATAAATATATTTTTATTTACCACATAAATACACATACACATTATCTTGTACAAATCCTCATCCTTAAATAAATAAATAAAAAATTTATACGCAAAATTTCAGATTTATTTATATAGAAAATATCGGGTTGTTACATTCACCATCCCTTATAAAGATTCCATCATCGGAATCACCATTTTAAAACCTATACATACACGGCAGATAACATACATAATCATTGCAAGTAGATCTCGATCAACTTTGATCGAACTGATCTTTAACTATTCACATAAAGCTTGTCTTTCTGATTAAACGGAAAAATTGGTTTCTAAAAAAACTCAAATTCCTCCTCAAAATTTCTTTATAAATAATTTAATATATATAGGAAAATCATGTATAAGAAAATAAAAGGCATACGAATAATACCTGGAGTTCCAGTGCCAGCTGCTGCCGTATCCTGGACCGTCATGTTGAAAACCCTCGCCGTTGATTTTGTTGGTTTGTTTGACGAAGTCGGTCCGGTGATTGCTAAAGTTCCACTGCATGTGCCAGTATTCACACTTCCCGCCTCCGTTCTCCTCTTTGGACAATCTTTCACCCTGTGCTCAGTCGATCCGCACAGAAAACATCCACTATTCATCCTAGGATTGGGGCAGTTGGGAGAGATATGGCCCTCCTTCCTGCACTTGTAGCACACGAACTTCCCCTTCAGACATTCCCCTGAGTGGTTATTTCCACATGTCTTACACGACACCACCTGCTTCTTAACACCTTCTTGCTTTATCTGTACACTTCCAAAACTGCTCACCTTTCTCTTGCCATCTCCACTCTTGCTCCCACTATTCATTCCTACCTTCACTGCTCCTTTTACCTTGCCTTTGTTCTTTCTCTCCTTGTTGTAGAGGCTCATGGCCTCACTTCCCTCTTCAGCTATGATCACCTTCTCCATGAGTGCTGCAAATGTAGGAATCTGCAATACCGCCATCTTGTTGTAGAGCCAGGGTTTCAATCCTAGCTCAAACCTTCTAGCTTTCCTAGCCTCCGTATCAACTTGATGCGGAGCAAACCTAGCTAACTCATTAAATTTGGCGGCGTATTCAGACACCGTCATATTCTCCTGCTTCAATTCTAAGAATTTAACCTCCATTCTCGCCTGCATACTTGGTGAAAAATAGTTTTCGAAAAACAAAGTTTTAAATCTATCCTATGTAACTACACCTTCTCCTGCCCTTGCCTGATTCGCTTCCCACCAAAAGTTTGCCTCACCCTTCATCATGTAGGTGGAAAAAGCGATCTTTTGCCCCTCAGCTATCCTAGCTATCACGAATGCCTTCTCAATCTCTTTGACCTAAGTTTGGGCTTCAACAGGGTCAGTGGTACCTTTGAATTCCGGTGGTCCAACAGCTTTGAAATCTTTAAAGTTCGCCAAGCGGTTGTCTGGCTGGTTCCCTGCGGCTGAAAATCCTTGTTGCATAGCCTGAGCTATCATGTTCGCAAATTACTGCATTGGGTCTGCTTGTTGTTATCCTTCTACGTTGTTAACAGATTCTTCTGCCCTTTGATTTCGAGTTCGACGTCTTGGCGGCATTATCCGATTAAATAAAATCATAAATTTAACTTACATTCTAAACCTTATCATATAAGTTTAATATTCTAAACTTGTTTTATTTCTCGAACATAGATTCATATTCATTGAACGAATATTTTACATAACATAGCATATAATGCTTTAAACATCATTCATCCCTTTGTGACTACAAAAGTTAGGATTTATAGTCTTAACTTAATACGAAAGTTGGAAACATTACATTGCACAGACATACTTATCATATATATTACATTAAACATACCTACACAACAAAACCTATACTACCTATTTATTACACCTCTTCCTTGGATAACCTTTTGCTCGATGACCTTCCATCCCACATATAAAACATGCTCTTAGCTTAAAGTCGGGACAATTATGAGAGGTATACCCCTCATGTCTGCAAATGTAACATATTCTTTTCCCCCTCTTCTTATCAGGTTTTCCTAAGTCATGCTCCTCTATCTTTCTTTTCCCCTTCTTGCTCGGAGCTGTACACGAGGTGTTGTTTGTAGCTCCCATCTGATCAATTTGGATTTTAAGCTTATCTTGTTCTTCTATTGTTTCTATTAACGCTTGACGCAACTGACTGTTCAATAGCTTTTCTATTTCCCACAGCCTTTCCAGAGAAGAAACCTTGTTCCTCAAATCCTGCACCTCCGTTGATCCTTGGTCAGCTTCAAATTTAGTGTCCGAATCACTATCTGTCAGCTCTACCATCTCTGGATCTTGTACGACATTTTCTACGATAACCACATCGTCTGAGTTATTTTCATCGTGAGCCTCTATTTCAGCTATTGGCTTCGATATCAGCTCGGGTGTATGGGTTTGACCCTTCTTCATGCTATATGCATATAGCAATCCTTTTCCACCAGATATCTACACACATATAAATTATCCTAATTAGCATATAGTATATACACACAACACTTAAGAGTTTTATATGAGTTATCTTTTATTTTGTTTGACGATGAATTTAGTCAATTCATCTCTTTTTAAACTCTATATGAGTTATTTATATTTTCAACGTTTTCCTCTGCTCTAAGGTTATAGCCTAAGGTCTAACCCACCTATGGTTGCTAACCCTAAGCTCTGATACCAACCCGTAATGCCCCAAAATCCAGGTACTTGAAACCCGAACTCGGTGCTTTACGATACCATTTCTATGAGCGGAATAATACTAATAATAATATAAAAGTCAAACTTAATTTACATAATTATCAGAGTCTAGCTCCCAAGTACGTAACCTTTAAACATTTATTACAACCCATGATAGATAATATATATCATAATTGTCCTAATATTAATATCAAACTATTACATAAGATAACATTTGCATTCAATCAGCAACCTTTCCCTTTCCCTTGGTCTTAGCAGAGCTCTCTGGTCGTTCACACTTAGTTGAAAATATTTAAATTAAGCAAGGATGAGCATTTGAGTGCCCAGCAAGTAATAACAATTATATATATATAAGCTGAAAGAATTTAAATGTTTTCTTTATATTACCCTTCTACAACAGATTAATAGTTGTGAAGTAATCTGTACCGATGGTAATAACATAACAATCCTCTTTCAATTTTTTGAAACTACGCAATGACTATATTTATGGTTAAGGTGACACATTATTAACATTGTTTTCATTTTCGAAAAGGTTAAACAGAAATTTATCTGCAAACCATCATAGCTTACGGGCACGGGGGTGATCAGCCCGTTGTACTCTGCATTGATCAATACTACATGCAAGAACGAGGGTATCGTTCACTCTGTCCGCCTTGGGCGCATAAAAGTTTTCTCGTGTAGGGATGTTCATACTTGTCTGGGTTCCAAATTAAAGGTTTTATCTTGTTCAACAATAATCTATAATTCAACATATATATATATATATATATATATATATATATATATATATATATATATATATACGGGTAATTGACAAAGGTGTATCAACATGTGATTAAATACAATGATTATCCAAGTGGGGACACTTGTATAACCATTTATAGAAATTAACAAACAAAATGTATATATCTGAATTACCATATACTAACATGTTGATAATCAATGAGCGTATATAATATAAGGTTAATAATCTGTACAGTAATAATATAATTCGTAAATAGTCTTACTCATGTCCATTGCATAAAGAAAATACAAATGTAAGATACTTGCCTGATGCGCTGCTTACAATTTGTAATTTAGATTTATCACTTATCTCGCGACCTATCATTAATAAGATCGTTCATTCGATTAGAACAACATACTATAACACATAACACTGCTTATTGCAGTCATCACATAACCTAATCACATTGGCACATAAGTTTAATAACCATTGAATCACAAATAATCACTTATCTAATCACATTATCTAAGTCCAGATCAATTTCTGAAATATGTCGGTCTACCGACAACTTTATCGAGTAATTATCGAGTCTAAGACTCTTTTCTGTAACTCAATATCCGTACGTATCAGTCATATTATTTTTAAATGACTTATAATAAATTTTAAACATTTATTATTATTTATCATAAATTTTCAAACATTGGAATCATATTTAAATGATTTAAATACTAATCAATTCTATTATCATTAATATCTAATTAATATTAAACTATTAACGAAATCATTTTCAAAATATTAAAGTTATTTATAATAACTCAAAATATTTTTAAAGTATTAATATTACCCTTAAATGATTTTTAAAACATTTAAAATCATCTTTAAATAATTACCATTAATATTAAAGTATTAATGTTTTATTTATCAGAATATTAAAAGTCATTAATTATAACTTAAAATATTTTTAATTCATTTATACCCCTTTTAAATGATTTTTAAATTAATAAAACCATTTATAAACTATTTATTTAATATAATTATTAAATAAATTTAATAAATTTAATAATAAGTTAATAATCATTAATATTAAATTATTAATGAAATTATCCTTTAAATATTAAAAGTTATGTTTTATAACTTAAAATATCTTTAATCACTTTATTTTCATTTAAAATGATTATTATAATATAAAAATTATTTTTAAACTAAATTATTTAATATAATTATTAAATAACCTTAATATCATTAATAATAATTAATTAATGAAATTTATCTTTAAATATTAAAAGTTATATATTATAACTTAAAATATTTTTAAATACCTTATTATTATTTAAAATGATTTTTAATATAATAAAATCATTTTTAATTAATTTATTTAATTCATTTAGTAAATAAATTAATTACCATTAATATTAATTTATTAATGAAATTTGTTACAAAATATTAAAACTCATTAAAAATAACTTAAAATATTTCCTTATATCATAATATAATTTTTAATGATTTTTCCAATATTAAAATCTTTTTTAAATAATTTATTTAATATTATAATTAAATAAATTAAATACTTTTAATATTTCAAAAATATTAAATATTTATGAAATATATTTTAAAAAATAAAAACTAATTTTCAGAATTTAAAATAATTTTTAATAATTTATTTTGTATTTTTAATAATTAAAAACTATTTTTTTCTATTTTTTTTATTAATTTCCGAAAAATAATCTATTGTCTGTCGCTAAAGGCCACGTATAGTGACAAAACTGTCGCTATAGGTGTTCTTCATGTTCTTGGCCAAACTCAGAAAATGCATGGCAGTGACCGAGTAGGCAAGTTTGACCAATTATAACTTAATGTGTGTTGTGTTTTTGGACTATCTATTGCTCACAGATTATAGAACTAATGTAGTACTACATGATACAACAACAATCATAATCATATAATACATAACAAAGCAGATCTGACCGTCCAAAGTGGCTGTCAGAGCTGTTCTTCATTTCTGGGTTACCTAGAAATGAAGAACAGTTCGTGAGGCCTACTTTGGGCTTCCACAACTTGCAATACATGTAAGGTATTAGCGATCTAAAGATTTCAAGTTGTAGAACACATGTAAGTCTAGAGATCTATTACATAAAATCATAACAACAACATCAAAACCGCTAGATCTAATATGGTCAAACTATGTCAGTCGTCATGTTCTTACGTTTTTTGGCTTACCCAGAAAACAGAAAACATGATCCGCTTCACTAGTTTGACTGGCAAGAAATTTCAACCTATTTACTATATATGTGATCTTAAGGAATGAGAATGTAGTACAAGCAACATAGTATAACTTAGATACATTCATAAACACAGATCAACAATAACATGACAGATCTGAACGCTTGAAAAACTTGTCAGAGGCGGTTCTTGGCTTTCTGGGCTGCCCATAAAAAGCCCGGTCAATGCCGGTCAACGGCCTTTGACCGTTAATAAGAACAAATATGGACATCAAATGACTTCTATTCTTTTTGTAGATTAAAGACCACATTACAGGCTACCAGTATAAACCATCAAAACACAAAAAGCATAAACAGGCTGAGATTTAAAGCCTCTGACATTTGATGTCAGACCACAAAATAAATTTTTTCCAGATTTTGCAAATCTTCAAATCCGAGTATCTAGATGTTATGGATCTAACATCTAGCAACCCAGATCATCATTAGACACCTTATATAACATATCTAACACAAAAAATAACATCTAACATCAGATTTTTGGTCAGATTATAGCTAGGGTCTTTATACCTTGATGATCAATCTTTTGATTTCTGGCTTCAGTTATGTTATGGTTGATCGTGGGGCTTTGATTTGGGACTGATATAGCTTATATTTTCGTTGGTTTTAGTGGGAGAGAGGATTGGTTGGGTGTTGGACAAAATAAGTGAACAAAATGATTTTTTCTCTCTCTCTCTAATCTATTTATATAATGTGTATGATGCATGTATGGCTGCTGAAATGGCTGATCTGCTGAGATTTTGAGCATGTGAAGTGGGTATGAGTTAGTCACCAACTCACCTAAATGTCAAAACCTATTCTATAGCTTTAATAATGCAAAGGGGCATAATGGTCTTTTGATAAATCATTTTAATGGCAATTTTGTAACTTATCAAACCCTTAGGGTTTGACCCTTAGGGTTTATCCCTAAGTTTTAGCACAAACCAAATGTAGGATTATCAACTAGGGTTTGCACAAAAAAATAAAATGAAATAAAAAATTAAATAACTTTTAGTTTCTAAAATTTTGAAATCAGGGTTTTCTAATTGTGATTAGTCTTCTAATTACACTATACATGAACATTAGGGTGAAAATATAATAATTATAATTAACCTTCCTAAAATAGCAATTAGGGTTTAAGATTTTGATAATTAGGATTACCGATTATAATTAGATTTTTCTAATTATCAAATTATGGTTTAAAAAAATTAGGGTTTCTAAAATTAACAATAGTAATTATAATACTTGTTAATTAATCACATTAACATAATTACAACCAATCTCGAACTCTAATTTAAATTTCAAATTAGGGTTCCTCATCTCCAAAAATTATTTAGGATTTTAGAAATATTAATTAGGGTTTTATAAAAATTAGGGTTTCTAGAATTTTAATTAGGGTTCACCTAATTAATACATTTAATACACAACATAAATTATGTGACGCCCCCAAATTCGGGTATCTTTCAACCCGACAGATGGTGCTCCACTATACTAACATCCATACCATTAATCCATTGAAATACAACAAAATGAGAGTAATTACTATATTCTTATTAAAATCAAAGTATAATCCTTCCCAGGTTCATAAACCGGTTACATCGTTCATTGTTCATAAGGTATAATACATACAAACTTACTAAACTATTACACAATGCCTAAGCATCCATCTTAGCTTTGCCCTTATCTTTCTTGGCATTCTTAGTACGTTCACCTTTAACTGTAGTTATATAATTCACGCAAGAAGTGAGCATGACAGCTCAACAAGTTTAATCAAGGATAACAGGAATACCACATTCGTGAACTATATAACCATTCCAACATAACTGAACAATAGTTATGAAGTATTATGAATCAATACTACCATAACAGTATATAACATCAATCCCCAATGTATAGAATAGATTAGGAATTCTGAACCGGTCGATAGACCATGAACAGTAAATTTCAGTTTTCATACTTGAAAAGGAGTCCACAGCACTAAGGCCGTTCATCCGTATAACTTACGAGCACTTCTAGGTGATCAGCCTATAGTACTCTATGTTGATCAACACTACATTCATTAAACGTATTTACGTTTAATATTTTTGGCAAACTCGCGTGCCCATCGAAATATCGATGAAAAATACTTTTGTTTGTTCATAGACAAACCTTACCTTCACATCCGTACCAATTACTTGGCATAGGATAGCGTTAACATTTCCATATAGAATGATATGGAAAATCATCAATCTATGTCTTACGAATAGTCTAGCCGAGTTTAAAATCTGGCATCGACCCTTTCTTTTAAAACAAAGCTTGCAATTCAATTCAATGAATCACATAAAACTTGGCTAACTTAGAAGTTAGACAAGCGTTAAGAAAACTTGCCTTTCAGCGTCTTCAATAACTTACTCGACTGACCACAGCCTTTACAGAATCTACATGATATATTCACATAGCACACCGTAATTAGCTATCAAACAACTATTCACATTGTTCCTACCAACTTCTTTCTCTTCTATGTCTTTAACATAATATTTTTATTAAAGTCAACATGACTTATTACCCTTCGTCCCGGTTTACCTCTCTATGGACGTTTTATTAACCGGACTCAACTTCATTAATAAAGTATAACTTCGTTCATTTTACATATTTTGTTTACTTACCTTAGACTCCTAAGTTTCATACCATATACCTTAGTATAGGTAGTATAGGATTAGTCTTTATACATTCATTGAGTATATAAACTCAACTTCGATTGATCCCTAACCGACTAAAGTCTAAAGCATAACTGGGTCAACTTTTTCTTACTGCCGGCGCTGCGGCGCGGCACCTTGGTGCTGGGGCGCGGCACTTGCACAACGTTGACGCTGGGGCGCGGCACATTGGCGCTGGGGCACGAGTTTGCAGAGGGCTCGGCCGAGTCTGGAGCCGCGGCGCCACCATCTTGTACTGGTTTTGGCGCTGTGGCGCCGAGTCTGTGCATCAGTTGACAAACCAGTTTTGGTTTTCTAATGAAACTCCCGGCTTCCTAATTTATTCATTTTACATCCGAATTGACCCATTCGAATTCCTACAAGTCAGGAATTACATCCTTTACGCGTTCATATAAGAATTCGACACTTTCGAATCCCTTAACTCATAATTCACTATTGAATTCATTTTATATACGTTCGTAAACGTTAATGAGCGTTCAATGCTCGTTTTCTTCGTTTTAAGTCAGAATCCGAAGATTCTCGAACCCACGACTCTTAATCACCCTATCTCACGTGTTGACATTGAAAACCAAAATTTTCAAGTCTCACGGCAACTTACAACTACCCATCCGGAATTTCTACGTTTTCGACGATTAACGTCCAATTCCGTAAAATTCGCCATAACTTCGTTACTAACATTCTCTAAGCCAAATCATACGGAATACTCCATGGATTTCATATCTAACCCCTAACCAAACAAGATGCATAACTATCGTATTGATGGAGCTCAATCGTTTATCAACAATCGATCTTCCACAATTAATATTTTCGTGGTTTAACAACTATATTAAACCTTATTATTTTTGAAAGCTTATGACTTATAGAGATTGAATCTATAGTAAGTCATCTTTACTCCCTCATACATGGCATATACCACCCCTTTGTGACTCTCCATGATAAAAGAAAATCAAAGAGATGGATAATGAAGAACAAGAAGTATTACCTCAAGTTCCTTAAGAAAATCTCTTGGAAGAATAATTGTCAAAGCTTCCCAAGTGAAGAACTTATAAGTCTAGCTCTCTTTTCTCTCTCAATATAATCTAGGTTGTCAACTTTGAAACTCTAAAATGCAACAACCTAGCTTCTTATTTATAGGAAATGAAAATGGAGGGCTTAATGGTCAATATACCCCCACCTCCTTACTATTCAAGTGTGGTCACCAAGTAAAACACTTGGTGACCAAGTCTTATACTTGGAGTCCACCCCAAGGTGGCCGGCCCACCTCCCCTTTATGACATCCCATGGGTTGCCCCATGGGTTTTACCCATTGGGTGACCCACCGGTTCGACCCACGGTTCGGTTTTAATGAATTGGGCTTAACTAATTAAACATTGGGCCTTGACTTGGACTTAACCCATCATCTCATTGGGCTTAGTCATTCAATTAATTGGGCTACTCATAATCCAATACAAATGAATTACTCATTGATACATTAGATTAATCCTATGATACACATCGTATTCTACACGTACGATTTACGTATTCCTTTCGTATACCATAAGTACAATAATCGTATTGTACCTCATATTTACTCAACGTATTATACATAGGTACTAATTGCATAACACTCGAACTCAACCTAACGCCATTCCTTCTACGCATATTATTTCCTTCTTGGAAATCAATATACCCAACCCTTAGGTTTTAAGCCCGCAGGCGAAAACTTCATTTTTGCCATAAATGAAATATTATCAGATATTCCATCTCATCACGATATTCTATCATTACGAGTTTCTCGGAATTTCAAAATAATTCCTCGTACAGAAATGGATGAATAGTGTTTTTACGGAAACTTCTCAGAAAATAATTATTATCGTCTTGGAAATTCCAAACAACTATTTCTACCACGTAGCTAGAATACTAACCACGTTAGCACATTCTAGGTCATAGAACGACCTTCACATAGTTTACTTCACAAAGAATTCAATTAAATTCATTTAATTCACATAATCAAATAAAAATTTAATTGTAATAAAAATTCGATTTTCTCGGGCGTTACATTCTCTCCCCCTTATAAGGATTCTGTCCCCAGAATCTTAGCTTATAATTACATAAACAAATGAGGAAAATCTTCCTTCATTTTACTTTCGAGCTCCCACGTTGCTTTTTCAACATTGTGGTTTCTCCATAACACCTTCACTGAAGGTATGACCTTATTTCTTAAAACTTGTTCCTTCCTATCAATAATTTGAATTGGAAGTTCCTTGTAGGACAATTCCTTCTCTAAATGAATAGATTCATACTCTATCACGTGTTTATAGTCCGGTTTATAAGGACGCAACACTGACACATGAAATACATTATGAACATGTTCCATTTCTAGAGGTAAAGCTACTTCGTAAGCTACCTCCCCTATCCTTTTTAAAATCTTAAAAGGTCCTACAAACCTTGGACTTAACTTCCCTTTCTTTCCAAAACGTATTTTTCCCTTCCAAGGTGATACTTTCAGAAAAACAAAAGATCCTACATCGAATTCTCTATTTTCTCTGTGAGGATCTGCATACTTCCTCTGCCGGTCTTGAGCCGCAACAAATCGAGCACGTATTAATTCTACCATGCCCGCCGTCTGCTGAACCATCTCTAGTCCCAACATCTGACGTTCACCCACCTCATCCCAACACAATGGAGTTCGGCACTTCCTACCATACAACGCTTCGTAAGGCGGCATGCCTATACTAGCGTGAAAACTATTGTTGTACGAAAATTCTACTAATGGTAGAAATTCGTCCCAACTCGCTTTGAAATCCATAACGCAAGATCTTAACATATCTTCAAGCGGTTGAATTGTCCGCTCACTCTGACCATCCGTCTGAGGATGATACGCCGTACTTAATCTTAACTGCGTTGCCATTTGCTCTTGTAAACTTCTCCAAAAGTTCGATGTGAATCGTGGATCACGATCTGACACAATCGACACAGGCACTCCATGTCTGGAAATAATTTCCTTGACATACAGCTTAGCTAACTGATCTAAGTTATACCTAATTCCTATTGGTAGAAAATGAGCCGATTTCGTTAATCGATCCACTATCACCCAAATAGCATTGTATCCTTTTCTTGTTGTTGGAAGTCCCACCACAAAATCCATCGTGATGTGCTCCCACTTCCACTCTAGAATTTCTAACGGTTGTAACAACCCGCTCGGTCGTTGATGTTCAGCCTTAACTCTTTGACAAGTTAAGCACTTACTAACATATTCTGCTATCTCCCTCTTCATATTCAGCCACCAAAAGTTCCGACGAAGGTCTTGATACATCTTCATACTATCGGGATGTATCGAGTACCTCGAACTATGGGCCTACATCATAATTTCTTCTTTTAATTCGGGATCATTAGGAACCCAAATTCTTCCCTTAAAACGAAGTAATCCCTCCTTATCGAGGTTATACTCAGTTTTTTCTTCGTTTCCTATCTTATTCAGTATCTGCTTGCACCCCTCATTACTCAGTTGTACTTTCCTAACCCGCTCCACTATGGTAGGTTGGGTTTCCATAGAAAATAACAATTCTACCGATTCCCCCGGTAACTTAACTTCTAGTTCCATTTTTGCCATTGCTGTTACCAACTCATTCTGAGTTGTTAACATTGATAATTTCTCTCTATCCTTTCTACTTAGCGCATCCGCTACTACATTTGCTTTTCCCGGATGCTATAAAATATCACAATCATAATCTTTTATTAACTCTAGCCACCTTCTCTGTCTCATGTTCAACTCCTTCTATGTGAAGATATATTTCAGACTTTTGTGGTCCGTGTATATCTCACATTTCTCACCATAAAGATAATGTCTCCATATCTTTAGGGCAAAAACTACAGCTGCCAATTCCAGGTCATGAGTAGGATAAACCTTCTCATAATCCTTCAATTGGCGTGATGCATACGCAATGACCTTGCCATGCTGCATGAGCACGCAACCCAATCCTTTATGCGAAGCATCGCTATACACTACAAAATTCCCGGTATCGTCTGGTAAGGATAATACCGGTTCCTCACTTAATCTTTTCTTCAATTCCTGAAAACTGTTCTCACATTTTTCAGTCCACACATACTTCACTGACTTTCTTGTCAGATTGGTTAACGGAGTAGCTAATTTAGAAAAGTCTGGAATGAACCTTCTATACTACCCTGCTAACCCCAGAAAACTCTGAATCTCAGTCGGTGTCTTCGGTTGCTCCCATTCTTTAACTGCTTCTACTTTGGCCGGATCTACGGAAATGCCATCCTTATCAATAACATGCCCTAGAAACTGCACTCTCTCAAGTCAAAATTCACACTTTGTGAATTTCTCATACAACTTCTCCTTCCTTAGCGTTTCCAAAACTATTCTTAAATGTTTCGTATGATCTTCTAGCGTCTTTGAATAGACTAAAATATCATCAATGAACACTACGACAAACTTGTCCAAATATTGTTTGAACACTCTGTTCATCATATCCATAAATGCGGCTGGCGCATTAGTCAACCCAAACGACATTACCAGAAACTCGTAGTGACCATAACGAGTTCTGAATGCGGTCTTAGGTATATCTTCCTTCCTCACCTTCAACTGATGATACCCCGTGCGCAAATCTATTTTAGAAAAATACTTTGCCCCTTTCAACTGATCAAATAGATCATCGATCCTGGGCAAAGGGTACCTATTCTTAATCGTTAACTTGTTCAACTCTCGATAGTCGATACAAAGTCTTAACGACCCATCCTTCTTCTTTACAAATAACATCGGTGCTCCCCAAAGAGACACACTTGGTTGAATGTACTTCCTATCTAACAGTTCTTGTAATTGAACCATTAACTCCTTCATTTCAACTGGCGCCATTCAATATGGTGCCCTTGAAACTGGTTCCGTTCCCGGTAACAAATCAATTACAAATTCTACCTCCCTATCCGGTGGAATACCAGATAATTCCTCCGGAAATACATCCACGAACTCTTGCACAACTGGTATCTGATCCAAGGATGTCCCCACTCTTTGTGTATCCACCACATGGCATAGATAACCTACACACCTTTTTCTTAACATCTTCCTAGCTTGTGTCATAGACAAACAACAAGAGTGTCTCGGTGAATTACTACCGAAAAACACTACCTTGGTTTTCTTAGAAAGCCGAAGGTTTACACTTTTCCTATGGCAATCTATAATTGCCTCATGGTTCACCAACCAATCCATACCAAGAATTACATCAAATTCTTTTAGCCTTATCGGTACCAAATCTACCGATAACTTATTTCCCCTAATTTCTACGCAACAGTTCTTATGAATATGTTCAATGGGGATTATCTCCTCGTTTGCTACCTTAACGTCTAAAGGTATAGGTAACTTCTCAGGAATTAATCCTAATCGTTTAGCAAATTCACATGCTATAAAAGAACAAGTGGCACCCGAGTCAAATAGCACATAAGCATTTATCTCATTGACCGGAATGATACCTGCTACCACATCTGTTGATGCAACTGCATCTTGAACAGTCATATTAAACGTACGAGTCGAGGGTCTGCCCACTAATGGTGTTGGTCCAGTAATGGCTAATTTACCACTACCAGAACTCTTATTCCCCTCTAAACCCTTCTTTGGGCAATTTCTTGCCATGTGGTCCTTTGACCCACAGACAAAACACCCCTGATTCTTCTTAGGGTTAGGACAATTGGGTGACAAATGTTCCTCCTGCCCACAGTTGTAGTATACTGCTTTCCCCTTTAAACAGACTCCCATGTGAGATTTTCCGCATGTCTTACATGCTTCCGTTCTCCTTTTGGGATCTCCCTGTTTTACCCCGGTATTCCCGGGATTAAAACCCTTCCTCTTTGGCAAGTTGCCGCTTCCGCTGGCAACTTCCGCCTTACTACTTCCTTCTATCTTACTCCTAATCTTCCGCTCTTTGTGGTACTGAGACAAGGCCTCACCACCACCTTCAGCTATTATCGCCTTCTCCAGAATGGTTCCATAGGAAGCACTCTGGAAAACCGATATTCTACTATAGAGCCAAGGTTTTAAGCCTTGCTCAAATCTGCGCGCTTTCCTTTCCTCCGTATCTACCTGATGTGGAGCAAATCTTGCCAACTCATTAAATTTGGCGGCATATTGGGGAACAGTCATATCCCCCTGCTTAAGTTCTAAAAACTTAATTTCCATCCTACCCTGCATGCTAGTAGGGAAATAGTTCTCGAAGAAAATCTTCTTAAACTGTTCCCACGTAACAGCCTCTGTCCTAGCCACCCTGATGAGCTTCCCACCAGTAGTTGGCTTCTCCCTTCATAATGTAAGTCACAAAAGAAGTCTTTTGTGCCTCACCTACGTTTCCTTTTCAATTTTCCTAATCCATGTTTGGACTTCTAGTGGATCCATCGTTCCTCGGAACTCGGGAGGACCCACACTTTTAAAGTCCTTAAAGGTAGTTGTTCTTACTACCCCAGGAGCTACAGGAATCCCACCCCCCAATTGGTTAAATGCAGCCGTTAATAAATTAACGAACTCTTGCATAGGGTTGTTAGGACCCCCTTGATTTTCATTATGAGACTAGGCCTCTTGGTTCCGTTGTCTCCTTCTTGGAGGCATAATTCTGATTAAATAAATAAAGTTTTGTTATTATCTATTTAATTACTCGGTTATCATTTTAAATTAACAACAACCATTCACACCACACAAGCATGTTAAATAATAACGTCATTATATTAATATGCTTTCATAGTCAAAACTATTTACATCATGTTCCCTTAGCCAAAAGCTATCAGGTACTATCCCGCGATTGCCTTCTACAAAAGTTGGGATTTACAACAGACTACCCTTAGTTATACAAAAGAGGGTTTTACGTCACTACTTATATACAAAAAGTTCTAACGACCTACTAACACTGTCGAACGGCATTTTCATATTTCTGATTTGCCAGAAATGACACTATATCTCGACTCATAGTATGTCGAGTCTGCCCGAACTCAATAGAATAACAAACAATTTTCAGCTTGAAATCCTCATGAGCGCATTCATGGATGTATGACATCCTAGCTATTTTCTGATCTTTCTCAATCAGTTTCTGCTTTAGCTCGAGGACCTCATCCTTATAGCCATGAGCCTTATCAGTCATAAGCACTTTTTCATCGTGCTCCGACTCAAAGTCTGCCTCTGCAGATTCTTTCGCCTCATATAGGACAGTTATCTCCTCAATCTGTGCCTCTACCTGAGTACGTAAGTGCATATTCCTATCCAACATCGCTAGATACAGTGCTCTAGTTGCATCCAAAGATGCTGGCTCCAGAGTAGGTAACACCATGTTAATCGATGTCACCTCCATTTCCTCATCCACATCTAGCATCTCCTTAAGGTATGATGCTAATCCCATAGTCTCCTCAGAGTATTCCTCCTCAGAGATGTACTCCTCAATGTCTGAGTCTTCTAGTACAACTATCGGTACCTCCATCACTGGCATTGGTACTACCTCAACTTGGTTAACTGAGTCCTCACTTATCATTTCCATGTTTCTAAACATCAAGCTATCGGTTGACATCTACAAACACATAACACGTTGATTAGTACATAATACACAATAGTATAAGCACAAATCACATTTAATATCATTAAGATTAATTTTCATTTTTTAATCCTTTTGATACTGAGTTATCTCAATATCTTCTTAATTCAATAGACTTGAATTTCATTTCTCGGACTTTACCTTCCGTACAAGGTTATTAGCCTAAGGTTTTCCCCCCTTAAGTTTTACAACCTAAGGCTCTGATACCAACCTGTGACGCCCCCAAATTCGGTTATCTTTCAACCCGACAGATGGTGCTCCACTATACTAACATCCATACCATCAATCCATTGAAATACAACAAAATGAGAGTAATTACTATATTCTTATTAAAATCAAAGTATAATCCTTCCCAGGTTCATAAACCGGTTACATCGTTCATTGTTCATAAGGTATAATACATACAAACTTACTAAACTATTACACAATGCCTAAGCATCCATCTTAGCTTTGCCCTTATCTTTCTTGGCATTCTTAGTACGTTCACCTTTAACTGTAGTTATATAATTCACGCAAGAAGTGAGCATGACAGCTCAACAAGTTTAATCAAGGATAACAGGAATACCACATTCGTGAACTATATAACCATTCCAACATAACTGAACAATAGTTATGAAGTATTATGAATCAATACTACCATAACAGTATATAACATCAATCCCCAATGTATAGAATAGATTAGGAATTCTGAACCGGTCGATACACCATGAACAGTAAATTTCAGTTTTCATACTTGAAAAGGAGTCCACAACACTAAGGCCGTTCATCCGTATAACTTATGAGCACATCTAGGTGATCAGCCTATAGTACTCTATGTTGATCAACACTACATTCATTAAACGTATTTACGTTTAATATTTTTGGCAAACTCGCGTGCCCATCGAAATATCGATGAAAAATACTTTTGTTTGTTCATAGACAAACCTTACCTTCACATCCGTACCAATTACTTGGCATAGGATAGCGTTAACATTTCTATATAGAATGATATGGAAAATCATCAATCTATATCTTACGAATAGTCTAGCCGAGTTTAAAATCTGGCATCGACCCTTTCTTTTAAAATAAAGCTTGCAATTCAATTCAATGAATCACATAAAACTTGGCTAACTTAGAAGTTAGACAAGCGTTAAGAAAACTTGCCTTTCAGTGTCTTCAATAACTTACTCGACTGACCACAGCCTTTACAGAATCTACATGATATATTCACATAGCACACCGTAATTAGCTATCAAACAACTATTCACATTGTTCCTACCAACTTCTTTCTCTTCTATGTCTTTAACATAATATTTTTATTAAAGTCAACATGACTTATTACCCTTCGTCCCGGTTTACCTCTCTATGGACGTTTTATTAACCGGACTCAACTTCATTAATAAAGTATTACTTCGTTCATTTTACATATTTTGTTTACTTACCTTAGACTCCTAAGTTTCATACCATATACCTTAGTATAGGTAGTATAGGATTAGTCTTTATACATTCATTGAGTATATAAACTCAACTTCGATTGATCCCTAACCGACTAAAGTCTAAAGCATAACTGGGTCAACTTTTTCTTACTGCCGGCGCTGCGGCGCGGCACCTTGGCGCTGGGGCGCGACACTTGCACAACGTTGGTGCTGGGGCGCGGCACATTGGCGCTGGGGCGCAAGTTTGCAGAGGGCTCGGCCGAGTCTGGCGCTGCGGCGCCACCATCTTGTACTGGTTTTGGCGCTGCGGCGCCGAGTCTGTGCATCAGTTGACAAACTAGTTTTGGTTTTCTAATGAAACTCCCGGCTTCCTAATTTGTTCGTTTTACATCCGAATTGACCCATTCGAATTCCTACAAGTCAGGAATTACATCCTTTACGCGTTCATATAAGAATTCGACACTTTCGAATCCGTTAACTCATAATTCACTATTGAATTCATTTTATATACGTTCGTAAACGTTAATGAGCGTTCAATGCTCGTTTTCTTCGTTTTAAGTCGGAATCCGACGATTCTCGAACCCACGACTCTTAATCACCCTATCTCACGTGTTGACATTGAAAACCAAAATTTTCAAGTCTCACGGCAACTTTCGACTACCCATCCAGAATTTCTACGTTTTCGACGATTAACGTCTAATTCCGTAAAATTCGCCATAACTTCGTTACTAACATTCTCTAAGCCAAATCACACGGAATACTCCATGGATTTCATATCTAACCCCAAACCAAACAAGATGCATAACTATCGTATTGATGGAGCTCAATCGTTTATCAATAATCGATCCTCCACAATTAATATTTTCATGGTTTAACAACTATATTAAACCTTATTATTTTTGAAAGCTTATGACTTATAGAGATTGAATCTATGGTAAGTCATCTTTACTCCCTCATACAAGGCATATACCACCCCTTTGTGACTCTCCATGATAAAAGAAAATCAAAGAGATGGATAATAAAGAACAAGAAGTATTACCTCAAGTTCCTTAAGAAAATCTCTTGGAAGAATAATTGTCAAAGCTTCCCAAGTGAAGGACTTATAAGTCTAGCTCTCTTTTCTCTCTCAATATAATCTAGGTTGTCAACTTTGAAACTCTAAAATGCAACAAACTAGCTTCTTATTTATAGGAAATGAAAATGGAGGGCTTAATGGTCAATATACCCCCACCTCCTTACTATTCAAGTGTGGTCACCAAGTAAAACACTTGGTGATCAAGTCTTATACTTGGAGTCCACCCCAAGGTGGCCGGCCCACCTCCCCTTTATGACATCCCATGGGTTTCCCCATGGGTTTTACCCATTGGGTGACCCACCGGTTCGACCCACGGTTCGGTTTTAATGAATTGGGCTTAACTAATTAAACATTGGGCCTTGACTTGGACTTAACCCATCATCTCATTGGGCTTAGTCATTCAATTAATTGGGCTACTCATAATCTAATACAAATGAATTACTCATTGATACATTAGATTAATCCTATGATACGCATCGTATTCTACACGTACGATTTACGTATTCCTTTCGTATACCATAAGTATAATAATCGTATTGTACCTCATATTTACTCAACGTATTATACATAGGTACTAATTGCATAACACTCGAACTCAACCTAACGCCATTCCTTCTACGCATATTATTTCCTTCTTGGAAATCAATATACCCAACCCTTAGGTTTTAAGTCCGCAGGCGAAAACTTCGTTTTTGCCATAAATGAAATATTATCAGATATTCCATCTCATCACGATATTCTATCATTACGCGTTTCTCGGAATTTCAAAATAATTCCTCGTACAGAAATGGATGAATAGTATTTTTACGGAAACTTCTCAGAAAATAATTATTATCGTCTTGGAAATTTCAAACAACTATTTCTACCACGTAGCCAGAATACTAACCACGTTAGCATATTCTAGGTCATAGAACGACCTTCACATAGTTTACTTCACAAAGAATTCAATTAAATTCATTTAATTCACATAATCAAATAAAAATTTAATTGTAATAAAAATCCGATTTTCTCGGGCGTTACAAATTATATAACACACTTATAAAATAATCTTGCACTCTAATTTGGATCTCAAATTAGGGTTTAACATTATTACTAGAGTTTGATCATAATATACCGTAATTGACCTACCATTATTAATACGGAAATACAGTACATATTCATAGAAGTGAAAAATCAAAATATAATAATTATTATATTATTATTCTCATACCTTAACAATAATCCAAAATTAGGGTTTGGATTCTATATCTGATTTATTCTTCATATTTAACCTTAATAATTAAGGTAAAATAATTAACTTAAAAGCCTGTACTAAAATTCATATAATAAAATAATTATTATAATTATTCTAAAAATCACTCCATATATTATTTAAATAATATATGACAATATAATCATGGAAAATAATTAATAAAAATATTTCTACTATAAAATTAATTATTATAAGAATGTACCTTATAATAATCAATAATTCTAAAATAAAATTATTTGTAAATATTTATGTAATAAATATATTTTTATTTACCACATAAATACACATACACATTATCTTGTACAAATCCTCATCCTTAAATAAATAAATAAAAAATTTATACGCAAAATTTCGGATTTATTTATATAGAAAATATCGGGTTGTTACATGGAACCCTTAAAATGATTTGTTAATATGTTGGAAGTGTTATAATTATTCTCTAGATGAGTAGCTAAAAGTTTAACGAGTCCAACGAATGGAAAACCAACTAATTCAGACTTAAAATGAGAAAGTTACGTCAAAAAAATTATAATCTGTGCGAAGGGTCAATTTGAGGTCGTTAGGAAGGGTCAAAGTAGTCATTTTTGGGACTATTGTATTTTCAGAGGCAATCAGAGGGCGTTGGGCATGCACGTATGTAAGTGTAGTGCTTCTGACTATAAAAGATATTGTTCTAAGTTATAAAACATGAATATTAGTAAATATAATGATACTTATCATTGATAAATGATGTATTAGATAAGTTGTATAAGCATACACAAGAGAGACAAATCGGGAGTGTGACGAATAAACGTCGAAACGCCGTGACAAGTGTTAATGAACGTAAAAAATATTTTAAGTTAAATGAAATGAATATTATAAGATATGAAATGGGGTTAATATAAAACCAATAATGATTCATAGCAAGACTTAAACACTTGAATAACTTCAAGTATGAAATATAGTGAGATATAAGTTAAAAGTTAACACAATCAAATTGAACATTGTGTAGTGATAATAGGAAGGGTTATGAGATATAGAGTAAATTTTACATTACAACTACTATGCATTTTTATGTGACTAATAGTTGATGTGTATGATTACATAATTGTGTAGGGCACGTGAAGTGCAAATAACTGTAAGCTGTTAAACTGCTATTGGTAAATAACGATCAAGGCAAGTCTTTCAGTTCCTATTTGCTATGTGAACTTGATGATTAACTATTTTAAGTCTTTATTGCGAAGAGCATGATGTGTTGTATATATGTTGAAAGTATGAAACGTTAAAGTCAACTTATGATTACGTTGATTGAGTAAAGCATGCTGATTGAGTACGTAACTCAATCTTTATACTTGTTATATGAACTGTAGCATGTATGTTGTGTTAGTCCAATGTTTATGAGATATATGTTGAGCTTGTTATTATATGCTACGTGATGCATGAAAACTATTAGATTTTGTTGGGCTGTCGAGCTCAACCTTGCAAATAACCATTTTTACAGGTCAAGATTTCAAGGTAAGGATATGTGCTAAATGAATTATAGAAATCCATATTCACGATGTTGTTGAATTGTAAGTTAAGCTGTCCGGTGTATTTGGATATATATTTATGATGTAAGACTTTGTATAGTCATTTTGTTGTAACGATTCATGATATAAATTTGAATCAAAGAAATGTAATGTTAAGGTTGCGATTTAGGGCAATACAGAAGGAAATGTATAAAATTTTAAATATTCTGCATTTTTAGTGATTTTAATATCGAATAATGATGTAAAAATAGATTAAAGTTGTATTGTTAACGATCGAGAGGGAGAATACAACTTTAATATATTTTCCCTCTCGATCGTTAACCATACAACTTTAATTTATCTTTACATCATTATTCGATATTAGAATCACTAAAAATGAATAATATTTAAAACTTTTATACATTTCCTTCTGTATTTCCCTAAATCGCAACCTTTACATTACATCTCTTTGATTCAAATTTATATCATGAATCGTTACAACAAAATGACTATACAAAGTCTTACATCATAAATAGATATCCAAATACACCGGATAGCTTAACTTACAATTCAACAACATAGCGAATATAGATTTCTATAATTCACTTAGCACATATCCTTACCTTAAAATCTTGACCTGCAAAAATAGTTATTTACAAGATTGAGCTCGACAGCCCAACAAAATCTAACAGTTTTCATGCATCACGTAGAAACATTGGACTAACACAACATACATGCTACAGTTCATATAACAAGTATAA
The DNA here is from genome assembly GCA_016801055.1 of Panax notoginseng. Classification (NCBI taxonomy): domain Eukaryota; kingdom Viridiplantae; phylum Streptophyta; class Magnoliopsida; order Apiales; family Araliaceae; genus Panax; species Panax notoginseng. The sequence continues at coordinate 137,619,609 of CM029019.1, forward strand.
AGATTGAGTTACGTACTCAATCAGCATGCTTTACTCAATCAACGTAATCATAAGTTGACTTTAACGTTTCATACTTTCAACATATATACAACACATCATGCTCTTCGCAATAAAGACTTAAAATAGTTAATCATCAAGTTCACATAGCAAATAGGAACTGAAAGACTTGCCTTGATCGTTATTTACCAATAGCAGTTTAACAACTTACAGTTATTTGCACTTCACGTGCCCTACACAATTATGTAATCATACACATCAACTATTAGTCACATAAAAATGCATAGTAGTTGTAATGTAAAATTTACTCTATATCTCATAACCCTTCCTATTATCACTACACAATGTTCAATTTGATTGTGTTAACTTTTAACTTATATCTCACTATATTTCATACTTGAAGTTATTCAAGTGTTTAAGTCTTGCTATGAATCATTATTGGTTTTATATTAACCCCATTTCATATCTTATAATATTCATTTCATTTAACTTAAAATATTTTTTACGTTCATTAACACTTGTCACGGCGTTTCGACGTTTATTCGTCATACTCCCGATTTGTCTCTCTTGTGTATGCTTATACAACTTATCTAATACATCATTTATCAATGCTAAGTATCATTATATTTACTAAAATTCATGTTTTATAACTTAGAACTGTGACAACCCGAGAATTTAGATAATTATTAAAATCCTAAAATGATGGTTAAAGGTCATAAGATGAACCTAGACAGAAAATAAGTGTATGGAATTGACATTTCTGTGAAGGAATTTTAAGGATTTCAAAATTTTTAAGAAGAACCTATATGGTTTCTTAATTGAATGAGAATAAAGAAATATGGGTTACAAAATTCCAAAACCCTAGAAATGAATTGATATGTATTTGAATGAATATCAATAATAAGGTATTATGATACCTGTAAAATTTGATGTGAATTGAATAGTGTAAGAAATGTTATACAAATACAGGTGGAATTTTATTAACGAAATAAGATTTCACAGGAAGAAAAGATGTGAGGTTAAACGAAGATGAGTATATGTATAGAAATATATATATACTTAGTAAGGTGCTATATATATTGTAGCAAGAGGAATGATGAATTAAGTTAATGATATAAGGATCAAGATAAAACTATGTGTGTAATTAACATACCTTGAACATTGGCCTTGGCAGGTAAATAAGAAGATAAATGAGTATAAAGTCGTTAGTTAATACGATTAACAATAAGAAGGGAGTAATTTAAAACTCAAATTTTGAGTTAGAGATAGAATTTTGAAGTACAAACTGCTAGGTTGCGTCCGGGATGTTAAGTTTAAAAAGAATGGACAGTAAACACAAAAGGTGTAAAGGTTGACTTTTGGTCAAAGTCAACAGTTGACTTTTTATGGAGAAAAGTCAAAATTAGTGTGAGAAGTGAAATATGTTTTGATATTATGTTATATGGTTAATGATATAATATTTAATATTATACCAAATGATGTAAAGTAAAAATATGAGAGGAGATCCAATATGCAAATATGTATATTGGTATCAAAGCAGTTAGTAAATTAAATTCATATTTGAATAAATGATTGAATATATTAAATTATATATTTGATATATAAATAAATTGTTTGAAAATAATTTATGAAGAGGAAGAGGAAATTAAATTTAATTATACAATATAAATTGTATAACTTAAATTAGTTATTAAAACATGGTATGAGATTTAAATGACCTAAGGGTTACTTGTATTTAGTGGTCATAGAATTAATTCAAGTGAATTAAGAATTAAGTTATATAACCTAATATATATATTAGGTGTGGTAATTAAATAACCTAAGAGGTTATAATATGGGAGAATATTAGTATATAAATATATATACTCACATTAAGAGATTTATTTTATATATCTCAGTTAATTAATCTTATAACCTAGTTATAGCAACTCTAATTGGGTTAAGGAAAGCAAAGACATAAGTAATGAATTTATTTTCTAGTATGAGAAATAAAAACTCTAATTAAATGATTAGGGTAAAATAGAATTAAAAGAAATGGACTATAATAATGTCATAGCCCAATAAATTCTTTACAGTTAAGAGAATTGGATTTAATGGGCTAAGAAGGTAATATTATTTAAACAAGCCCAATTAATTAATTAAGCATGAGACTTGTAGATAAAGTGATTAAGGGTGATTAAATTATTAATCTAGCCCAATATATTATATGTGGGACAAGTATTGTAATTGTCCAAAGGATTAATTGAAAGCCAAAAGATTAAATAAGTGGCTCAATTTTTTGAAACCCAAATTAAAAATGGGCATTTTGGACATTCAATAAAGCAAAGAAGAAAAGATATGAGGGAGATAGAAGGTCACATAACCAATTAAAATATATGTGGGTGATTATAAGTCCACATGTGTCGGCAATTAGAGGTGGAAAAAGGAGAGGAGGTAAGGAGATATTTTAATATCTCTTATTTCATCTTGTTTCCCTTCTTAGCTATCAAAAGAGAGAGAAGACCGTGAAAGGGAAAAAAAAGAAAAAGGGAAAACCGTGAGGGAGGGAGAGAGAAGGGGAGTGGAAGCCATGAGAGAAGGAAGGGAGGAGAAGAAGGAAGAGAAATCCTAATTAGCAAAACAATCTCCTACAATTCTCCCTAACCATCTTCTCCGTTCTCCTCCATCAAATTCTCCAAGAAAGCAAGAGAGAAAAGAAATGGGTTTGAAGATTTAAGCATGGATAAGGCTACGGGAGAACTCAAGGAGGAAGAATATCTAATTTTAGCAAGATCTAGATCATCATCTAGCATCTAAAGGAAGAATCAAAGAAGTATGTTCTTGAAATTTTAAATTTATATTTTCCTTCTTAAATCTTCAGATCTATTTAGTAAAAGTGTATGTAAATTATTGATTGTTGGATATGTTGTGATTATATGAGTTATGAGTTCATAGAATCTAAAATGAACTGATTTGGGTATGTAAAACTTGATTTATGAAGATTTGAAGGATAAAGAGTTCAAAATTTTCGCGAAGAACGAATTTTAGAAAAGTTAATAGACTGCTGTCCTTAAAAGGAAAATTCGGGATCTGCTAAGTTGTTTAGAAAATTATGGGATTTTGGTATGTTATATTACACTGAATAAGCTTTCCATAGACTCCGAAACGGACTAATTCTGACTCCGGAGGAGGTAGTTATGACGTTCGGAAGAGGCATAATCAAAACTGTCCAACCAAATTCCGAACAGTCTCCTTTTAAAAATATTTTGGACTGATGTGTTCGGATTTTGGAAAAACACCATTAGATAAAAGTTGTAGTCCTAGAAGTTAGCTTCGCGTGGGCTCACGAATCGCTCAAAAATGTTTTAAAACGTGAGAGTTATGACTATTTTAGCGAGACAGGGTAAAATCTAGAAATATCAAACTACAAACTGTCTAAAAATTTGCAGGGGAATTTTCGGCCACTTAATTTGTGAGAAAAATTCTGGAATTTTGGGATATAAAAATATATGGTATAAAGCACCTACTGTTCAAAAATGAGTTCATTACGAGTTAAAATTAGCAAGTTATGACCATTTCAATTTCTGTGATTTTTTGACAAAAATCGCTATAACCGGAGTTCTATAACTCCGATGGCCACGAAATTTAAACTGTAGGCTCACGTTAAGACGTATAAGATTGTGCCAAGAGATGAGAATTTTTGGAGTTAAGCACGAGGTAGCTAATTTCTTAAGGAATTAACTAAAAATGATTTTTGAAAAATACCAAAGGAAGTTGGAAAATTTTGAAAAAATACTTTTACTATATGAAATATATGTATATGTGTTTGGGCAAAAGATAGAAATATAATAACTTAATTTGGTATTTTCGTGAAAAGGATATGAAATCCAGCTTGTTGGATTGAAAAATCTGATGAATTCAGCTTGCTGGATTGAAAAGAAGATTACTGAATTGAAGAATTTAGAATCCAGTTTGCTGGATTGCAGTTTGGCTTGCTGGATTGGAAATTTGTTGAATCCAAGTTGCTGGATTCTGTTTCAAGTCTACTGGATTGGCAATTTAGTTGTTAGATTTAGAATCCAAGTTGCTGGATTAGTATTTGACTTATTAGAGTTTAAAAAAGAACTTATAATGAATAAGATTAGAGTGTTAAATCATAATGAATATGATATAGTGATTAAAGAATTATCAACGGATGATAATAGTAATGATGTGAAGGTGTTATCTAATATTTGATTTTTGTGATTAAGTGTTAGATAATCCTACGAATAAAGTAGTTGTATGATGTGATAAAATGTTTTATGCTAATGAAAAGATCAATCTTATAATTGATAGGTCTTTCATGAGAGATTAAATTAGATTGCTTAGCGGTAATCAGCGGTACAGACAAGTTTTTCCCTAACTCAAACTTGAGTTGTATGTTCAAAGCATGTTAGTGAATAGTTATTGTTGATTATTCACGTCTATATTGATTATTGATTCGCACATTGTGCATATTGTAAATGTTCATTAGGTATGAAAGGTTGATCACCTTCATTACCATTTGGTTCAGTTAATCTGTTCATGTTTATGCTTGACCATTCATTTTATTGACTTGGTCGTTCAGTTAAGAAAACTTGATTCATGTTATTTCACAAATATTATATTGTTGAAAACTTGAAAGCTTATTCATTCTTTTCAATCATGATATATCTTCATTGTATTTAAAACTTGCTAGGTAAATTTGTTGCTCATCCTTGCTATATCATGATAAAATTTTCAGATTTAGATGAAAGCTCGAGTAAAGACAGAAGTAAAGGCAAAGTGCAAGACTAAATTATGGTACAGTTAGATTTATTAAATCTTCTGAAGAAAATAGTATTGTATACATTTAAGATATTGAATGTATGTATTAAGTTAAGGTTGTAGACCTTGGGAATGATGTGTAAATGTTTAATGTATAAACAAATTATGTTTATATCTTCCGCAATAGTTGTAGAAATAGTATACCAGATCCTTGGTGATTAGGACTGGGATTTGGGGATGCTACAAGAACAATATCTTTTATTATCAGAAGCACTACACTAACAAATTATCGTTAGTCTTCAACAGGGAAAAATCTGATAAAATATAATCGACAACAAGTTTTAGATCAACAACTGCAGCGGAAACAGCAAACCATTAGAATAGTCAAGTAGAGAAAGAATTCTACTATCTTCTAAGATTTAAAAGTCCATCATCAATATTTTATCCCTGTAACATCAATTAATAATCATCTTTAACCAAATATTCATCTTTGCACTACAGGCCAAAGATATTCATTTGTATCATCAGTCGGTCATGTTCATCTCAACACCTGTTCATCTTTGCACTACAGGCCAAAGATATTCATCAAGTAATTATACATCTTTGCACTACAGGCCAAAGATATTCAGTAATATCATCATTTAGGACTGAGGATGATGAAAAATATCTTAAAGAGAACGAATCCAATGAGACAGAAGGACAAATAGTAGGGATTCGTATAACAGTTTATCCAAGATCAATAATACTTCATAATAATCAATTGTGAAGCAGAATTCAAAAATAAAGATCAAAACATGGATACAATCAAAGATAGTAACCATAATAGACATCTTGGACAAAAAGGGAAAATTTTATTTTTCGGTGAATAGTGCCGTATTCGTGAATAGTGCCGTATACGTGAATAGTGCCGTATACGTGAATAGTAACCCCCGACACAAAAAGTTCCAAATTTGATAAAAACTCATATCAATATTTCAGCATAATGATATTGAAGAAAATAATATCATTAAGAAGAAAATAATATCCCTTACCTCAAAATATCAGTACTTCTGGTCGGAATACCGGTATAAGGCTGAAAGAAACTTGCTCTGATGAATAGAAACTCTCAAAGTATCTAAATACTCACAAAATACACTCAATAATCTAGAGAGAGAAAGAGAGAAAACTTGTTTCTGGTGTGATTTTCAATTCTAACTTAGCCCTCTATTTATAGGAAAATTTTGGTAGGTTTGACCTGCAACCTGATGGCTTTACCTGCTACTATTCCCACCCACCACATTTGAAATATAATTCAGCACATTTCTTCACCAACCACAAGTGGGGCCCACCAATTCTAGAATTTTCCACCAAAATGATAAACTCCGAAAATTCAACAATTTCTGAACCAGTCATCTCGTAAAATTCATAATAAATCATACGTTCATTTTTAACGGTTCAAAATTTGTGGACATATACTCAACTTATATATGTATAACATATCCAAAAATTACCACGATCCAACGGTCGGATTAAAAATTATAACACCCGCAATATTTCTCAAAAACCCTGATTTTTAATACCTCCATTCCGACAAAAATACTGACAAAAACCTCAACATTAACTCCTTCATTTTTAACCACAAAAATATATCCCTCATTTATATCCACATAAAATAAATATTTCCTTATCATATGAATCAATAATTAATTATTCACAAATAATATTACAGAATCACATTTATGACAACCAGGCCGTTCCCAGGAAAGAGGGGGCTTTCCAATAAGGATTTCTCCTTACTGGCGCGCAATTAGATGACTAAACCTCTCCTTAGACAGAACTTTCTAGACATTGCCAATAATGTTATCTAATAATATTATTCAAATAATATGAATTATTGATCTGATAAATGAAAATACTGTGCAACAACAATTATTGAAACAACAATAATATAAAATATCAACGCAGCAATTATTGAATCAATAAAATAAAATATTGAATAATAACTACTGTAACAATTATTGAGTAGTGCCTTCTTACGTAAGAATCAATAATTGGTGCAATACCGTGTGCTACTGTATTTTAACCACCGGGTATTCCAACAGTATTAACGGTAACAACTACGCCGTTATTTATAAACAACTTATACTTGTCGTTTTCTTCATCCAATCGCTTTCCGTTATGGGGCCCACACAAGGCTGCGTCGTCGTACGAATATTCTCCGACAGCAAGAATATTCCACGACCAACCGAATATTCACCGACCAAAAATAAATATTTTATAACCACTTGCTTATTTTGCAAAATTTGCACATTTCACCCATAACCAAAGTATTATATCAAATTAACCCCTTATTATTCACAATAATATTTAGAGAAAATTTGATTTTATTCATTAATAAGTTGGGGTCTTACAACCTCCCCTCCTTATGAAATTTCGTCCTCGAAATTGACGTACGTACCTGATGTTTCAAAAAGGAGAGGATACCTCGCTTTCATTTCTGATTCCAACTCCCAGGTCATTTCTTCAATAGCATGGTTTCTCCACAAAACCTTAACTTGTGGTATAACCTTCGTGCGTAGGACATGCTCTTTCCTATCCAAGATCTTAACAGGTACCTCCTCGTACGTTAAATCTTCAGCTATCTCGTCTGGTTCTAACTCAATAATGTGGTTCGGGTCTTTAACATATTTACGAAGCATAGATATGTGAAAAACATTATGAACACGAGACATGCTTGGAGGTAATGCGAGTCTATATGCCACATTTCCTATTCGCTCAAGAATCTCAAATGGACCAACAAATCTTGGATTGAGCTTTCCTCTCTTCCCAAATCTTGTAACTCCCTTCCATGGTGCAACACGTAACAATACATGATCCCCAATATTAAATTCCACGTCCTTCCGATGAAGATCCGCATAACTCTTTTGTCGATCCTGTGCCGTTTGTATACGTTGTCGAATCGTTTGGATCTTCTCTGTAGTAATGCGTACCAATTCTGGTCCCAACAATGTTGCTTCACCCACCTCGTCCCAGCATACTGGAGAACGACATTTTCTTCCATACAACGCCTCAAATGGAGCCATACCTATGCTCGCCTGATAACTGTTGTTGTAGGAGAATTCCACCAATGGTAGGTACTTATCCCAACTCCCTTTGAGATCTAGGACACAAAGTCTTAATAGATCTTCAAGAGTTTGAATAGTCCTCTCTGATTGTCCGTCCGTTTGAGGATGGTATGCCGAACTGAATCGTAAATCCGTGCCCATAGCTTTCTGCAAGCTAACCCAAAATCGTGAAGTGAATCTTGGGTCACGATCCGAAACTATGGATACTGGCATGCCATGCAATCTCACAATCTCGTTCACGTACATACTAGCAAGACGTTCAAGAGAATAAGTCTCACGTATCGGTAAGAAATGAGCGGACTTGGTTAATCTATCAACAATAACCCAAATCGCATCTATGCCTTGAGAAACCTTGGGAAGACCTGTAACAAAATCCATAGTAATGTGTTCCCACTTCCATTTTGGAATCTCAAGTGGTTGCAATGGACCCTTTGGTACTTGATGCTCCGCTTTTACATGTTGACAAGTTAAACATCTCGAGATAAACTCCGCGATCTCTCTTTTCATATTGCTCCACCAAAATGTATGTCGAAGATCGTGATACATTTTGGTACTCCCAGGATGGATTGCAAACGGTGTGTTGTGTGCCTCCATCATTATTCTATGCTTTAAGTCAAAATCGTTAGGAACACAAAGTCTGGAGTTGACTCGAAGTATTCCTTCTTCATCGATTCTTGCTTCTGGAATAGCACCTTCTTGCACTTTCTTCTTCATACGCATCAGCTCCATGTCCGTAGCTTGAGCAGCTTTAACTTTATCGATTAAAGTCGGTTCTACTCGTATATTTGATATCATCATGTGGGTACTTGGAGCCTTCATCTCTATCTCCATCCTTTGCAAGTCATACAAAATGGGCCTTTGTGTTAAAAACATTGCACTCGTACCCGCATATGATCTTCTACTCAATGCGTCAGCTACTACGTTTGCTTTTCCAGGATGGTATTGGATGGTATGATCGTAATCTTTCAACAGCTCAAGCCAACGTCGTTGCCGCATGTTGAGTTCCTTTTGGGTGAAGAAATATTTGAGGCTTTTATGATCTGTATAGATCTCCACTTTCTCCCCATACAGGTAGTGTCTCCAGATCTTCAACGCAAAAACGACTGCTGCCAACTCCAAATCATGAGTAGGATAATTCCTCTCATATTCTTTGAGTTGTCGTGAGGCATAGGCTATGACTTTCCCATGTTGCATGAGAACACATCCTAACCCTTTGCCTGAAGCATCGCTGTAGATAACAAATCCATCCGAACCAGATGGTATTGTCAAAACAGGTGCCGAAATGAGTCTCCTCTTGAGTTCTTGGAAACTCTTCTCGCATTCCTCACTCCATACGAATTTTGTATCTTTCCGAGTCAGCTGAGTTAACGGAGTAGCGATTCGAGAAAATCCTTCCACAAATCTCCGATAATAACCAGCTAAGCCCAGAAAGCTACGTACTTCGGTTACCGACTTCGGTTGCTCCCAACTTTGTATGGCTTCAATCTTCGCCGGGTCGACAGATACTCCATGTTTTGACACCACGTGCCCAAGGAATGCTACTTCCTCAAGCCAGAACTCGCATTTCTTCAGTTTGGCATATAGCTTGTTTTCACGAAGCCTTTGCAGTTCCAGCTTCAAATGGCGCTCATGATCTTCACGGCTTTTGGAATAGATGAGGATGTCATCAATAAAGACAACAACGAACTGATCTAAATATTCTTTGAATACACGGTTCATCATATCCATGAAGGCAGCAGGAGCATTAGTCAATCCAAAAGACATTACTAAGAATTCATAATGCCCGTACCGAGTTCTGAAGGCAGTCTTTGGAATATCCTCAGTTTTAATCTTCAGCTGATGATATCCAGAACGAAGATCGATCTTTGAAAAGAATTGTGCTCCTTGCAACTGGTCAAACAGGTCATCAATGCGAGGTAGTGGATACCTATTCTTGATGGTGACATGGTTCAATTCTCGATAGTCAATACAAAGTCGCATACTCCCGTCTTTCTTCTTTACGAATAAAACAGGAGCACCCCAAGGAGACGTACTAGGACGAATAAAACCGATGTCCAACAACTCCTGTAGTTGGACTTTTAACTCCTGAAGTTCAATAGGAGCCATTCGATATGGGGTTTTAGAAATGGGCTTTGTACCGGGTTCAAGGTCAATAAAGAATTCAATTTCTCGTTCCGGGGGTAGACCGGGAAGTTCTTCAGGAAATACATCGGAAAATTCTCTAACAATAGAAATATTATTCAAATCTGACTTGTCTTTGTTCAAATCCATAACATGGGCTAAGAAAGCTTGACATCCGTTTTTCAATAAACGAATAGCTTTGTGGCTTGATATGACAGTGACTGATTTTAGTGGTTTAGTAGTTTGAATTCGTATAACAGGTTGGTTAGGAATATGAAAACTAACAACCTTACGAAAACAATCAATTTTAGCATGATGAGTGGTTAACCAATCAATTCCTAAAATCACATCAAAAGCAAGTATCTTTAAAGAGATAAGATCAACAGGTAATGTGATAGTGCCAACTTGGATCATGCAAGATTTATAAACTGTAGATGTAACGAAGGTTTCACCCAACGGAGTTTCAACAGATAAGTTAAAGTCCAATTTCTCCGGAGTCAAGTTTAAACGTTGAGCACAAGCAGGAGAGATAAAAGAATGGGTAGAACCGGTATCTAGTAAAGTATAAACTTCGTAAGAATTCAAGATTAGCTTACCCGTGATCACCTCGTTCGGGTTTCTCGCGTTTTGGCCAGTAACGACAAACGCCCTTCCAGGAACCGCTGATTTCGACTTATCCGGGACAGCTTTTGGAGTCACCATCCCCACTGAACTTGGTTTTGCTACAGAACACTCTCGAGCTATATGACCCTCCTTTCCACAGTTATAACATACCTTAGATTGTTGTGGGCAGTTTGGGCTGATATGTCCCTCTTTCCCACATTTGTAACATACGACCGGTGGTCGTTCTCCTCCCCTAGAAACAGTTGATGTTTGTGCTGACGTCTTCACGTTATCATTGTTGTACCTTCTCTTCTTGAAATCTCCTCCCGACTCGCTCCTTCTATTATCACGACCACGATTACCACCAGAGTGGTTACCGCTTTTGTCCGAATGCTTTCCTCCCTGCTGGTTTTCATTGCTTCGATGACTGCCGCCACCGGTATGACCCTGGTTGTGGTCCCTCGGTTGCACATACTCATTATCTCGCTCTAATAATTGAGCCCTGTTTACAACATCTGAATATAAAGAAAATTTATGAGAGATAAGATATTGCCGAATCTCAGGTTTTAGACCTCTCAGAAACATCCTTGTCATTCGTTCCTCATTTTCGACCAAATGAGGTGCAAACCTGGATAACTCTGCAAACTTCGCCTCGTACTGGGACACCGTCATGTTGTTTTGTTCCAGTCTAATAAACTCAACCTCCTTCATATGACGAATACTTTCAGGAAAGTACTTGTCATTGAACAGTTTTTGAAATGTTTCCCAGGACATGTTGAGTGCGTCAGGCTGGGTACGCTTCACAGACTCCCACCAGTAGTCTGCCTCACCGCGGAACATAAATGTGGCGAATGGAACCTTCTGTTCCTCCGTGCATACCAAGACATCAAATATCTTGGTAATTTGCTTGACCCACGTTTCCGCCATGATCGGATCCGGCTTTCCCTTAAATTCTGGTGGTCCCAATTCTTTGAACTGCTTAGCTGTGACAAACCGCGCGTTGTTATCATTTCCACCCGTATTCTGCACACGAGTCTCCCTCGTCTGATTTTGCATGAACTGCAAAAAGCTCCTAAACATTCCATCATTCATCGTTTGCTCGGTAACGTTGTTTACAGGAGGAATATTGCCTTCCTGTTGCACGTTCCCCTGGGTAGTGATCAAAGGTGTCTCCACGGTCTGATTTACTCCATTATTAACGTTCTCAGCTGCCATTCTTAAATACTGCCATAAAACAAGGGTTAATAGTCATGTCATATATTATCCCTATACTCTGACCGACCAAATAAACACCAAATAAACTTAGTCAGGTCATACTAGCGAAGGAATTCCCCGTCTCTCCCCTCCTAGTTCTTGTCTCACATCTCAGCCAGGGATCATATCCCTAAGCTCTGATACCAACTGTGACGCCCCCAGAATAGGTATACAACACCCATTCTGAGTCGCCAAATACATGGTACAGAAAGCAAACTACAACTTCAATAATACAATTGTCGTGCAAAATACGACAACACATACTGTGAGTTTAAATACAAATATTGTCTTCTAGACAATATCCACACCAAATAAATCCTCATTACAATTATTCAAACACTATTTTACAGAAATAGTGAGGACTGTTAATACATCTTTCTAGAACCATCACTCCATACCCCGACTAGATCCTGCTATGTTCTCACCTCCTGAGAAGAAAAATGGAACAAAAAGGAAAAGGGTGAGCTCAACTAGCCCAGTAAAGAATATTATGACTAAGATAATATACAACAAATTATCGTTAGTCTTCAACAGGGAAAAATCTGATAAAATATAATCGACAACAAGTTTTAGATCAACAACTGCAGCGGAAACAGCAAACCATTAGAAGAGTCAAGTAGAGAAAGAATTCTACTATCTTCTAAGATTTAAAAGTCCATCATCAATATTTTATCCCTGTAACATCAATTAATAATCATCTTTAACCAAATATTCATCTTTGCACTACAGGCCAAAGATATTGATTTGTATCATCAGTCGGTCATGTTCATCTCAACACCTGTTCATCTTTGCACTACAGGCCAAAGATATTCATCAAGTAATTATACATCTTTGCACTACAGGCCAAAGATATTCAGTAATATCATCATTTAGGACTGAGGATGATGAAAAATATCTTAAAGAGAACGAATCCAATGAGACAGAAGGACAAATAGTAGGGATTCGTATAACAGTTTATCCAAGATCAATAATACTTCATAATAATCAATTGTGAAGCAGAATTCAAAAATAAAGATCAAAACATGGATACAATCAAAGATAGTAACCATAATAGACATCTTGGACAAAAAGGGAAAATTTTATTTTTCGGTGAATAGTGCCGTATTCGTGAATAGTGCCGTATACGTGAATAGTGCCGTATACGTGAATAGTAACCCCCGACACAAAAAGTTCCAAATTTGATAAAAACTCATATCAATATTTCAGCATAATGATATTGAAGAAAATAATATCATTAAGAAGAAAATAATATCCCTTACCTCAAAATATCAGTACTTCTGGTCGGAATACCGGTATAAGGCTGAAAGAAACTTGCTCTGATGAATAGAAACTCTCAAAGTATCTAAATACTCACAAAATACACTCAATAATCTAGAGAGAGAAAGAGAGAAAACTTGTTTCTGGTGTGATTTTCAATTCTAACTTAGCCCTCTATTTATAGGAAAATTTTGGTAGGTTTGACCTGCAACCTGATGGCTTTACCTGCTACTATTCCCACCCACCACATTTGAAATATAATTCAGCACATTTCTTCACCAACCACAAGTGGGGCCCACCAATTCTAGAATTTTCCACCAAAATGATAAACTCCGAAAATTCAACAATTTCTGAACCAGTCATCTCGTAAAATTCATAATAAATCATACGTTCATTTTTAACGGTTCAAAATTTGTGGACATATACTCAACTTATATATGTATAACATATCCAAAAATTACCACGATCCAACGGTCGGATTAAAAATTATAACACCCGCAATATTTCTCAAAAACCCTGATTTTTAATACCTCCATTCCGACAAAAATACTGACAAAAACCTCAACATTAACTCCTTCATTTTTAACCACAAAAATATATCCCTCATTTATATCCACATAAAATAAATATTTCCTTATCATATGAATCAATAATTAATTATTCACAAATAATATTACAGAATCACATTTATGACGACCAGGCCGTTCCCAGGAAAGAGGGGGCTTTCCAATAAGGATTTCTCCTTACTGGCGCGCAATTAGATGACCAAACCTCTCCTTAGACAGAACTTTCTAGACATTGCCAATAATGTTATCTAATAATATTATTCAAATAATATGAATTATTGATCTGATAAATGAAAATACTGTGCAACAACAATTATTGAAACAACAATAATATAAAATATCAACGCAGCAATTATTGAATCAATAAAATAAAATATTGAATAATAACTACTGTAACAATTATTGAGTAGTGCCTTCTTACGTAAGAATCAATAATTGGTGCAATACCGTGTGCTACTGTATTTTAACCACCGGGTATTCCAACAGTATTAACGGTAACAACTACGCCGTTATTTCTAAACAACTTATACTTGTCGTTTTCTTCATCCAATCGCTTTCCGATATGGGGCCCACACAAGGCTGCGTCGTCGTACGAATATTCTCCGACAGCAAGAATATTCCACGACCAACCGAATATTCACCGACCAAAAATAAATATTTTATAACCACTTGCTTATTTTGCAAAAATTTGCACATTTCACCCATAACCAAAGTATTATATCAAATTAACCCCTTATTATTCACAATAATATTTAGAGAAAATTTGATTTTATTCATTAATAAGTTGGGGTCTTACAAAATCTCTTTTCAAAATTTATCGTTGAGTATCTTCAACACATTATCTTAATATAAGTTTTATATTTCCTACTACATTCATTACTTCAACAAATTATAGGTTTTATTTCATAACTTTCACTTGAACTCAATTATATTTTGAGTATTATATATCATTTAACCCATTCATTTTTTTTTCTAAGGATCGTTATTGTATACTCAACTCATAAACATTCGAGATATTACAGCTTCAGTTCACGATCCAATTACATATCAATATCAACTGTTCCCTGGTCAAAGTATAATCAGCTTAAGACGTTAACATCTTACTACCTTCCTGATATAGCCACATATGTTCCCTAATGTTCAGGTCTACTAAATGAAGCCTCAATTTATTATTTTCATTTGTTCTACCACTGACATCTAGGACTGTATAAAAAATGTTATCAAATACGTTCTTCTTAGTATGCATCGGATCTAAACAATTACGGATGCAGAGTGTAGAGCAATAAGGCAGGTCAAAGAACATGGAACAATGTGTCTAATTATGAACCTTGTTTTAACTATAAGCTCGCTCTAATATGTGATTCTTCTCTGGAGGTGGAAGATTCAAGTGTCTAATCCAACTTAACACTTTTGTCCTAGAAAGACGATCAGGTACTTAATGTTTCCCTGTTTTTTGATTGAATTATTTACTCATCCATTGATAACGATGTTCAATTGGTAAAAACTATATGGAAGTTGAAAAGAAACTCATTTTCCCCCATGTTTGAGTCACATAGCTTTAACTGACCCCATGTACACGGGACATAACAAGTCCCTATGAGTCGACCATCCACTGATCATTCCTAACGCCGGGAAGTCATTTATGGTCCACAGTAAAGTTGCCCTCATGTCAAAGCTCTATTTAAGAAATACATCATAAGTTTGAACCCCTTTATCCCATAACATCTTCAACTCATCAACTAACCGCCTGAGGTATATATTGATGTCTTTACTTGGACTCTTATCACCCGAAATCAGTAAAGGCATTAACATGTAGGGATCTTTCATGCACATCAAAGATGGGAGGTTATACACAATAATAATTACCGGCCAAGTTGAGTAGGGCTTGGTGTAAGGCCCATTAAACGGATTAAAGCCATCCGTAGCAAGTCCAAGCCTAACATTGCGAACCTCTTCAGCAAACGAAGAGTGCTTTCTGTCAAAAATTTTACACTCAAGCCCATCTGCCGTGTGCGTCAGTTGATCTTTGACTATGTCCCGTGTTGAGTGCCACCTCATATACTCGGCAATATGTGTTGACATGAACAACCGCCGAAGCCTCGGTGCAATGGGAAAATAACGTAAGATCTTTCTTGGCACGTCTTTTCCCTTTTTCTTGCGTTGTTCACAGTATCTACTTATAATGCAAATATCACATGACCTCTTATCTTTATTAACATCACCGTAATATAACATACAGTAATTCTCACAAACATCAATCTTCGCATACCCTAGATTGAGCCTTTTGACCATTTTCTTCACATCATAGTATGACTCCGATAACTTATTGCTTGCTGGTAAGAACTCCTTCATAATGTTTAGCAGTTCATTAAAACCTTTCTCGCTACAATCATGCTCGTTCTTAAAGTGTAAAAGCTTAGTCACTGCTAGACCTAGCAAACGGGCGGGCCGGGCCAAAAATGGCCCAAATTTTGGTGGGCTGATATTGTGAGGCCCGTGGCCTGGGTTGGGCCAGGCTGGGCCTGGCCGGCCTGCGGGCTTTTATTTATTTATTTTTATAAAATCTTGCTACACTAGTTCAATGATGCATTTGCAAAATACATGCATCAATGTATCTATCTTCTTTATTAACATACAGTCTATTAAATTCATTTCCTGCAAAATTAAATTATCTCATCCGTTTTACAGCTAGACATATATATATGCGATTTATATATGCATCAATTAATAAAGGGTGAAATGAAAAATATATATTTCTCAACTATATATACACATGACGTATGTATATATATTCTTATAATTACTAAATTAATGCTTCAATATAATGTTTCAAAAATTATTAAGTATAATTACAATGTAAAATACAATTGGTTTCTAAAGATGTTTATTTTTAAAAGTTATAAATACAAATATATTAGTAATTATTAAGGAGTTTACTGTATAATAGTGTCTGAAGCGCAGATATAACATGTGATGAAAACAAAGGAAAGGCGTCTTGGATAATGGGACAATTATAAGCATGTAACTAATACTAAATTACAATATAGTACATTAAATGAGAGACAATATTTTAGAAATTCCATAATTCCGTTATATATGTGATAATATAAAAACAAAACTACAGATAGCAGTGTACACCTTATCAAGGATTACTAGTCAACAATTACTAAACCAACATCACAAACACACACACACACACACACACTCACAGTTGTATGTATACTGATTTGTACCAAGTTGTATGTAAGCAAGCAATGGATAACACACGAGTTTACAGGCTAAAATGCCTAACCTTTTATTACACTCTTAATAAGCTAGGAATCTGCCCAAAGGCTTACAATACACAGAGGATGTACCAAGCAACACTCTTTTCTACTCTCTGGCATACTTAATTTCATGCATCAAGCACTAGCTATTTATATCCTGATGGTCAGTTGACACTGCCAAGAGATATGCACCACTAAGGTACTGCCAACAAAGGGGTGATAGTTCTCCAAAACTTCCCATGATTGATGATGTCAACAGGTGTCTCCAAGAATTTAGTCACGCATCTTTGGGTCCCAGCCATGCAAGCTGATGTCTAACCACTTTCCCACTAATTGGTAATTGCCCTCAACTGCTACTTGGCAACTTACCCACCATAAGTAACTGCCACAACTGTTGTCTAGCACATTTCCCACTATCTAGTAATCGCCCACAACTGCTTTGCATGTTGTTCTCAACTGATGCCCACTTCCTGACACGCTGCCCCATGTCTTGTGCAATTTGGCACCACACCAACTGAACTTTAACTGCTCCTTGACCTAGCCAAAGTCGCTGTCCAAACCAACTATGCACGACAGCCCACTTTGTTTGCCTCCACGTACATCAGCCTTGCATGTTACTGTAACGACCGAGAAATCTCACTTAGTTAAAATTTATGTTTTGAATATTATTTGTATTGTGTTTTTAAAATATCGTTTTATGAACTAGGATGGTGATAATGTTGTAATAATTTTTTTGTTACGTGCATGAATCTTAGAATAAGAATTTTAAAGACGAATATGAAATTTTTCTGAGAAAGTTTACGTAAAAACATTATTCACGCGAAGAACGATATAAATTAGGTTTTAACCCTAAGCTCTTTTGAGAGATCCAAAAGTCGTATTGACTTTCTGTTTCAATATCTACAGGTAATACGCCGTGAAAAGTCGTATTGTCCAATAAAATTTTTCTCCAAAAAAATGTCGTGCTTGACACGTCGTGCTTGACACGTCGTGCTTAATTTTCTTTCTCAAAAATGAACTTTATGATATATGTTTTTGACAAGCTACTTTGTCGTGCTTACACTTAGAAAATGCTTCGTCGTGCTTGTTAGGATTTGTGAAAAACATAAGTTAAAAAACCTAATATTTAAATTAGGAAACCCTAACCCTAGATTTATAAACCCTAACCTTAAATTTAAAACCTTACCTTAGTTAGGTTATCTTAAACCCTAACCATGGTTATTAAACTTTAATTAGGTGTTAATAACACCATTAAGTAACCCTAATCATAAAAACCAAAACCCTAATCAAGATTAAGGAGGATTAGGGCATAATTAAGCTACTAACATTGATAAACTAGCTCACAAGTAGGTTGCTAGTCACCAAATCAAGTCCCAAGGTAGCACATGACTAGGTATCAACTCCTAAGCAGCACAAGTTAACAAGATCAGATATTAAGGGAGGTAAGTAGGTGGGAAAATGACCAAAAACCATAATTGTCCAATTCTATAAATAGCAGCCCTAACTCAAGCCAAACTCATGAAATTCTAAAGCCTATACACTCATATATCATACCTATGTAAGCCCTGTTGATAGCAAGATCAGAATCAGAAGCTAGAAATCCAAAATCACTCAAGAAAGGTGCAAACCTGAATTTTAACCTAGATCTTTGATGCTAGGTTAGATATGTTGTTTTGTTGTTAAATTATATGTAATAACATGTTAGAAAGTATTCTAAGTTGGTAGATCATGTTTTCATAACATCTAGATGCATCAAAATGATGTTTTAAGCAATCTAGAAAATCTGGAAAAATAGGTCTGACAGTCGAATGTCAGAGCCTATAGATCCTTGATTGTTAATATCTAAGTCTGTTAATTGTATGCTAGTTGTATTATTACATGTGGTTAGTAATCTAGAAGAGAAATCAGATCTATTGGATTAATATATTGCAAAATATAATTTGTCAAAAGTCATTGACTAACCACGAAGTTCTGATTTCTAGGTTACCCAGAAATCTTAAGAACATGTTGAGCCGGGTACTTTGACTGGCCTTTAAATTGCTTTCTGTTTGTTGTTAGGATGTCTAAGTGTTATGTAATGATACCCTGACATACATACTACATATCTATGACACTCAAACTCTTAATTAATTCATAGGTTTACTAGAATTAATGGTCAAATATCGTTGACCAAGCATAACTGCGTTTTCTGAAAAACCCAGAAAACTGATGAACACCAAGAACAACCTATATGGCTGTACTTTGACCAATCTAAATCTGCACCCTAGAATCTTACTCAGTCCAA
Source organism: Panax notoginseng (assembly GCA_016801055.1). Classification (NCBI taxonomy): domain Eukaryota; kingdom Viridiplantae; phylum Streptophyta; class Magnoliopsida; order Apiales; family Araliaceae; genus Panax; species Panax notoginseng. The sequence goes on from CM029019.1 coordinate 137,638,825, forward strand.
ACCATTGTATTATCTTTGTACCTTGGTATATATACTACAAACTACATCAATCAAAACACAAATCTATCACATAGATAATTTTGAACCCTTATAACTTCTTGTTATGTTAAGGTTAAAGTTTGATCTTGGTATAATGTTGTAGTCTTACATGAGCACTACACAACCTATACACTTGTAAATCCAGAATCATAACCAGTAGAGAATTAGATCAAGGTCAAAGTGACCCCTAAGCCTTGACCAAGCTGTTCCCTAGAAATGAAGAACACCTTTAGCCACACTTTCTGTTGCTAAAGACCTTTAGCGACAGACAAAAAATGAAATTAATTAAGTAAATTAGAAATAATTAATAAATAATTATCATTAAATATAAAAATAGTTTTAAAAATTATTTTAAGTTATATTATATAACTTTTAATATTTTGGGTATAATTCAATAAATATTTTATTTATTTATAATATTATTAATAATTAAGTTATTAATAATTTAATTAAATAAATCATTTTAATAATAAATTATTATTTAAAAATATCATTAATGATTTAAAAATTATATTAAGTGGTTATAAATTATTTAAAAATAATAACAAGGTTTTTAATAATATTCTAAGTGAATATTAATTATGTAAAAATAGTAATAAATGATTTAAAAATCATTTTAATGGATAATTAAAAATCTAAAAATTATTATAGGCTTCTAGAAATTATAATAAAAGATATATAAATTGTGACGAATGAATTGTTTGAGTTGTGATTCTGGGGACATAATCCTTGTAAGGAGGGAAGGATGTAACGATCCGGAATTTTTGTATGTAATTTAAAATATTTATTGAATTAAATAAATATTTTAGTTGATGTGGTTATTGTTAAATAAATATTTGATTGATTTGATTATTTATTAGTTAAATAAATAATTCATGAGTTGTGGGCAATTAACTTAATTAAGTGTAATATATTAATTAAGTTGGTATTTGATAATTTTATATTTTAAAAGTTAATTAAATTAAAAGAGTGATGAATTAATTATTATGTGATAATATTCTAATTTAATTTAATAATTAAATTAGAGAGCTGATAATGATTAAATGAATTGTTATAATATTGTTTTGATTTAATTTAGTAATTAAAAGTAATGTACTAATTTATTAAATAAAATTATAATGAAAATTATAATTTTGTGATAATTTGATTATGTGGCATTTTGATTTAAAAAGTTGTTGTTAGCTTTAATGTAATTAAATTTGAATATGGAAATTTAATTAAATAGGGTGTGACGATTAAACTATATAGCAAGTGAGTTATTAAAATAAATTAAAAGGAGTTTAAATTTGATTTTACCAAACAAGGCTTAAGGCTTTTTAAATTCTTATTTTATTTTATTTTGCCAAACAAAACCTTATGGCTTTTGATTTTCAAAATTTTTATAACTCATGATTTTATAACTAATAATATAATTATACGTATAATAATGATTGTCAGTTTATATTTTTACGTTAAGTATTTTCTAAGCCTAAGTTGAAAGAACATAGTAGAGAGTTAGAGAAAACACAGAGTGAGGAGAAAGCTTAGGAGAGGAAATTGTGAATTCTCTATAGTTTGTGAAGATAAAAAGAATCAAGGGAAGGAATAGTAATTCAAAGCCTCTCTAGTCATCATCTAACAAAGCATAATCAATGATTAATGTAGTAATTCAACTCTTTGTTCTTAATTCTTTGTGTTCTTGGTTTTTCATGAAAATTGGAGTTTTAATGGTTGAATTTGTTGGATAATTGTTATATATGGTGGTAGGTGATTGTAATATGTTGTATGTATGATATAAACGATTTTTAAAAATTAAATAATCATGAAAGAAGTTTTAAATGAAGAATTTGCATTCTTGTGGAAAATATATGTTTTAGCTTGTTTTAGAGTCAAAAATTGGTGATTCAATCATGTATAAATCTGAAAATTAAGAGTTGTTTATGATACCATCTTTAGATACGAAAATAACATAAGTTGAAAGTATCAATTTGGTTAAGAAACGAATTCGTAGTGAATGAATTCGCTAAACATGTTAAAATATGAATATTTTTTTTTTGCTATTGAGGAGTATCCGACCCGCGGGTCGACTAAATCTTCCCAGCCCGATACCAGAGCGATTTGCTACCCGACTTGTGCCAGGGGTACGGCGACCACCATTAACATTTTTGCCTTAACACTTGTGAAAGTAGTATGCACACAAGCCAATCATGTTTGATGATAAAGCATATACTTTGTAACAATCTTATTCATTTATTATTAAAAAGAATTAATTCATTAAAGGCTTTTAATTATCTACATGATGCTATTTTATAATATGTGATAAACCCATAGTTTTAAGCAATGCTTTTAGAATAAAGATGATGATCATTCTAATGAGATCTAAATTCTTAGAAAGCTTAAAACTAAAATAGTTCCCAATCGTTGGATTACTAAATTGGGGATTAATGAATCCGGATAGATTGGTACATACGTTGCTTGCTCATTGGATGAGGATGATTGATCTCATGATCATTTGTGTAGAGACACTAAAACAAGTATGTAGGTGCTTATTAGAGAAAAAGTTCACTGAACGTGGCTCGCAAAGGAATACCTAATGGAGTTTTACTTGCTTGTCAATAGGAATTCCTGTAGTGATAGTAGTACAAGTGATCCTTGGACTTGAGATCATCATAGTATCTTGTGTGTGATGAGTTATACTTTGACTTATTCCTTAAGACCCTTAGGGTATATCAAAGGGTATGCTTGGGTATAATAAGCTATATATGGAGATAATGTATGATCAATAAAGAATCTACATCTTCTAGTAGAAGAAGAGAAATGTCCTATGTGATTCAGTAAATGACAACCCAGTAGTCCTTGGCCAAGGCAAAATGAATTTAGAAGGGAGTTTCTAATTTGTATTATTTGGAGTTGTGCATTTAAAAGTCAAAATACATATAATTAAAAAAAATAAGGCTTGACAGTAATTCCATGTCTTATATTTAATTGTGACATTGTATGGTGGAAGGATTGAATTGTACGGTAACTATTTACTCAAAAGTTCTTTTGTGATTAATTTTGAAATCTATATTATCTAGAAAGTCGTTAATCGCTAGGGAGGCTTATCCCTATTGTAGAATAAATATTATTTATTTAAATAAACTAATATTTTAATTTATTTATTTAAATAAGATTAGAATTATTCTTATTGTTTTACTCACAACCGGTTTAATATGGAGAACCTAAAGGGTCACACTATAAAAGAAAGAATAATTATTTAAGAAGTTAATGACATAATCGTAATAGTAAGTTAAGTATATTTAATTTAATATATGGTGATAAAATAAATTAAATAGCTTAATGTTTATTATTTAATATTTTAGAAATATTAAATATAAATTAATAAGAGTAGTCTTATTATTATTATTACTATTATTATTATTTAATTCCTAAAGGAGTTTGAGAATTAATTAATAAAAGTACTCTCATATATTCTTAATAAGATTAGGAGGCTAATTAATTAAAAAAATTTAATTAATTATTCCTAATAAGATTGGGAGCCTAATTAATTAAAGGAGTTTAATTAATTAAAATAAAACCCAATTTCTTAATGGTTAAGGAGGGTTGCCCATATCTATAAATAAGAGGAGTTCTATTATGGGTGAGAGAGTTAGTATTAACTTTTACAGAATAGACGTAATTCCAATTGTTGGAGAGTACACTCTTTTCTATGAGAGATAGAAACTAGGGTTTTTCCAAATACACTTTTTCTTGAATCTTTCTTCTTCCTTGGTGGATCACCTCTAGAGGCCAAACACTTGGGTGACTAACTTTGATCAAAGGAAGAAACCAAACCCGATGGATTCAAATTGAACGCAAAAAAGATTGGAGGTGAACTTGTACCTGAGGAAGCTCGAATCTTCAAGGGTATGATTCTTGATTTTTATCTTTTCGTTTAATTAATAATTGTGCATAAAGGATGATCCGGGTATATGGTTTGTAAAATTTTAAAACTCTGATTTTACACGTTTTTCGCTTATTTTATGCAATTTAATTGCGTTCACAAATATTACAAACCTAACAGTGGTATCAAAACTAAACTTTTATGCAAATTATTAATTATTTTAATTTAATATGTATATTGATATGTGTTTAGAATAATTTAATTGAGCATAATTTTATTGTATAAAATTTATTAAAAAAAAAAAAATCGAGTCCGTTTTTTTGTTCCCCGTATTGCTACTTCATCCTGAACATTAATGGAAGTTATCATGTTAACAAGTAATGGAAGTAATGGTCATCCTGCATGTTCAGGTTGATTGTTTTGAAATCACGTGAATCTCTTATAAAAATATATATTATATTTATACGGTATATATATATATATATATATATATATATATATATATATATATATATATATATATATATATATATATATATATTAATCTTATTATTTTATAATTAAAATAAAAGTTTATTTTAATTTTAAAATTAAATTTCATGCTAACTAATTAGAGTTGGAATTGGATTCCATGTTAACTAATTGGAGTTAAAATTGAATTCTAAATTTTCTTAAGTAAAAGAGTTTATTTAGATATAGAATAAGATTTCATATTATTCAAAATAAAAGAGTTTATTTGTGAATAGGAAAGAGAATCCATGTTTCTTTTAATAAAGGAGTTTTTTTTTGGAATTGGATTCCATAATTAATTAAAATGAATGAGTTTATTTTGATTAAAGAATTTGATTAAAATAAAATAGTTTATTTTATTCAAAATTGGATAAATTAAAATAAAAGAGGTTTATTTTGATTTAAATTTGGATTAAAATAAATGAGTTTATTTTGATTCAAAATTAGATTTTATACTAACTAAATTTACCCATTAAATGATATCAATATACATATTGAATGTTTATTATTCATGAGATAAATGTTATTTATTGATGCATATGGTGATGTGTATATAATAAATGAGTTTGATTATGGACTATTGACCAATGTGATTGGATTTTATTTTAGTTGGATGCATGAATGTATGTGTTTTATTAAATGGGGTCTGCGTACCTCGTCTTCTCTAATTTTTTCTTAATGTAAATTCTATCTCCTTCCTATGTACTTCCCCTTGACTGCTGATTAATGTTTCTATTTATTTTAAATAGTTTTGTAATAGGAATAGTTAGAATTATTTTGAAGAATTGGAGATCAAGGAATAAGGAGCGCTTGAAGACCCATTTGTAATAAAGTCCGGGTTTAAATGTAATAGTTATATTTAAATATTAATTCTAGGGTTTGACCTTTTGGTTCACTTGGTGGCTCTAGTGAACCAAACTAGAGTAAAAGTCCATAATCAATCTGAGTAGAATATATTATTCTATATGTGCATGCTTATACTATATATATATATATATATATATATATATATATATATATATATATATATATATATATATATATATATTATGCAAACATGCTTCGCATGTTAATTAATATGACGTGTATTTTATATATATATATATATATGGGCATGCGCGCTAAATAAGATGGGACAAATTAATAATAAATCTCTCAAATTTTTTATATTAAGTCCTAAGCGTTCAAAGATATTTAGAATATCGAACGTCGCCTTCTAGCAAGATAAAAAAAATAGAGTATCAATTAATTATTATAAGTTTGTTGTGTCACCACAAGGCTTATCTTAATTCTTTGAGATTCTAATTTTATCACATTTGATGCTTATAAAGAAAATAGAATAATGTTATTTTGTTGTGCCACTACAAGGATAATATTTTTCTTTTTTGAATATATGGAGTGCTAGGTTGGACTTAACTTAAATCATTTTAGTTCGGATGTGCACACACTTGACAATTATGATCTAAGAGGTAAAATACAAGGAGTTGCATAGTTGATGTAATTGACAAGAGTTTTCTACCTATTTATTTATATATAGTTTGTTGTGCCACCACAAGGCTATATACATTTGAAATGAGATCCTTATTCTCACTAGCAAATCTTTAATTAGATTTTGCCGAAGTATATAAGTGAGGGTAATATAGTTTGATTAAAATAGTGGGAGATACCAATTTAAAACAAGACCTAAATTGTTTTGGTAATTAATAAAAGAATGTATGCTAAAATGTTGTTAATTACAAATTCATTTACAGAATTTTATAATGTCTAAAATTACTATCACTGCGTAGCATATTAGATGCTAAATTAACCGGACCAAATTAAACGGATTGGTAAAGGAATTTGAGAATAGTTCTCATGGCTGAAAAACTATCTTATGTCCTTAATACGCCTATCTCTGCAATGGTTACAGATAATGCCTCTAAGGAAGAGATTTCTACTTTTAGAAAGTGACAAGATGATGCACAGATGACTCAATGCATCATGCTCGCATTCATGAGTAACGAGCTTCAACGTCAGTATGAAACTATGGATGCTCCTACTATACTTCAACATGTCAAGTAGTTGATGGTGAGGAAAGTAGGACTGCTTAGATATCAGATATCTAAGGAGTTCTTTCGATCTAGAATGACCGATGACACTACAGTACATATAAAAGTCCTTAACATTATCAATTTGGTTGATCAATTTGGACAACATATTTTTTCATGGATGGAGAGTTGAGCCAAAATTTGTTCTTGCACTCACTCCCGAACTTCTTTAAGAATTGTTGTGAATTTTTCATATGAACAAGCGAGATATCAGCCTCGCTGATTTGCTTAACATGTTGAAAAATGTTGATAGTCACTTTCTAACCAAGAAAGACCATGTCTTACTGGTAGGGGCCAAAGGATCTTTTGAAAAGAAGAACGATTCAAAGAAGGTAAATAGAAAGGCAAAAATAAAGGATAATAAGAACAAAACTAATACGGATAGCAAAGGAGTTTGCTTCCACTGCAATAAGGAAAGAAACTGCAAGAAGCTGCAAGAAGCATCTTGCAGAGGCTAACCAAAAGAAGCTTAGTGAAGTTTCGGTAACAATACAATTTTGTTCATGATTTAAAATAAATTTTTCTTTAAGTCAAGGTTCTACTTGGGTATTGGATACCAACTTTGGTTATCATAAATATAGATTTATGAAGGAACCAAGCAGAAGTAGGAAGCTAAACAAAGATAAGTATTCCTATGTGTGGGAAATGAAGGAAATATTATTGCATTAGCCATAGAAACTTATAGTTTAGCATAGCATACGGGCAAACCTATTAAGTCAATAAATTGTTATTGTATTCTAGTTCTCGTTAGAAACATTATTTCTATTTTGTTGTTGGATAATGAAATCTTTGGTATTATATTTAAGAATAATTGTTGTTCTATTTATAATAATAATGTTTTGTATTGAACTGAAATATTATTTAATGGATTTTGTACACTTGACTTACGTGAAAAATTATTTTGTAAATTGAACAAACTAGTATAAGAAAGGGAGATGATCATTCAAAGAGTTGAATGTGTGTATTTGCTGAAATACAAGTGTGAATTATTTGAAAGGTTCAAAGAATTCAGAAGTGAAACAAATTGACAAAGTATTAAGATTCTTTGATTAGATCAAGGAATAAATACTTGTGCAATAAGTTTCTAGATCATCTCAGATGGTTTTCTCATAATGGACGCCTCCTAATACGTAATAATTGATTGATGTATCTGAAAAGAAAAATCGTACCTTGTTGGACATGGTACGGTCCATAATAATTTTACCGACATTCCAGTATCCTTCTGGGGTAATGTCCTAGATATGACTGTATATCTACGAAAAAGGTAACCTCAAAATTCAGCCACAAGACTCCATAAAAGTTATGGACATGGAGGATTCCTAATCTTAACTATGTTAAGATAAGGGGTTGTCCAACTTATGTGAAAAGGTTTCAAAAGATAAGCTTGGGACAAGATTTGACAAGTACAGATTTGTGGGACATCCTAAAGTAAGTTTAGGGTATATGTTCTATAATCCTACTTAGCAAAAGGTGTTTGTTGCGAAACACCCTACCTTCTAAGATAAAGGTGTTTATCAATGAAGGGGCTAGTGGGAGGATAATTGATCTTGAAGAGTTCAAGAACCACAAAACACTATAAGTCAAATAAGAGGAACCTGTAGATAGACCTATTGTACCACAACCGAATCATAAATCTGGAATAGTACCGAAGATACATAGGAGGTATGGATTCATCATGGATGATGATGATGAGGTACGTATCATAGAAGATGATGATCCGGTTACATACGATGAGGTAAGAGTTTTTGACACTCAGAGAAATGGATTGAAGCAAGCTTCTCAAATATGGAACATTCGTTTTGATGAGACAATCAAAAAGGTTTGATTTTATCAAAAACAAGAATGAATCTAGTGTGTATAAAAGGGTAAGTGGGAGCATCATGACATTTATAGTATTATATGTTGATATACTATGGATAAGGAATGACATACCAATGCTACAATCAGTAAAGACAAAGTTGTCTAAACATTCCCCCATGAATGATATGGGAAGAGTATCGTTATTGGGGATACAAATCTATATAGATAGATTTAATAGGATGCTTGACTTAACCTAAGGAACATATATTCATTTGATGCTAAAGTTGTTTAGCATGGCAAACTCAAAGAGATGTCTCATGTTGATGAGTCATGGAGTGTATCTCTCTTAATAGTCCCCATAGACTCTTGAAAAGAGAGATCGCATGAGTGACAATCATGTATGCAATGAAATGTACGAGACCTGATGTTGATCGGTCATATTCTGGAGAAGATCACTGTAAGACAGTGAAAAACATCTTAAAACGTTAAGGTAAAACAGGGCTTAACAGACTCAAGTTTTTTCAAACAAACTAAGACGACAGAAAATCCACTTTAAGGTAAAACATTACCTTGAACGGTGGTGCAGTGAATTTGAATGGTTTTAAACAGCAAAGAGTTTCTAGTTTAGTGATAAAGACAAAGTATATAACTATAAATGAAGCTGCAAGTTGATTGTTTGGATGAAAAGTTCATTACAAAACTAGGAATAGTTCCTAAGTCTCATCTTGGATCTAAACATGTGTTGTGGCACTTTCATTTGATTATAAGAATCATTGAAAGATGGGAAATCACTATAGAGATAGTGGACTCTGAAGAACAATATTACATATCCATTAACTAAAGCTTATACAACAGCGAGATAATCGTCACTTAGAGAAGAAGGTATGAGATACCATGACGATTGACTTTATTGCAAGTGAGAGATTGAAAGTAGTATGAACACAAGCCAATCATGTTTGATGATAAAGCATATACTTTGTAACAATCTTATTCATTTATTAATAAAAAGAATTAATTTATTAAAGACTTTTAATTATCTACATGATGCTATTTTATAATATGTGATAAACCCATAGTTTTAAGCAGTGTTTTTAGTATAATGATGATGATCATTCTAATGAGATCTAAATTCTTAGAAAGCTTAAAACTAAAATAGTTTCCAATCGTTGGATTGCTAAATTGGGGATTAGTGAATCCGGATAGATTGGTACATACGTTGCTTGCTCATTGGATGAGGATGATTGATCTCATGATTATTTGTGTGGAGACACTAAAGCAAGTATGTAGGTGCTTATTAGAGAATAAGTTCAATGAACGTGGCTCGCTAAGGAATACCTAATGGAGTTTTACTTGCTTGTCAATAGGAATTCCTGTAGTGATAGTAGTACAAGTAATCCTTGGACTTGAGATCATCATAGTATCTTGTGTATGATGAGTTATACTTTGACTTATTCCTTAAGACCCTTAGGGTATATCAAAGGGTATGCTTGGGTATAATAAGCTATACATTGAGATAGTGTATGATCAATAAAGAATCTACCTCTTTTAGTAGAAGAAGAGAAATGTCATATGCGATTCGATAAATGACAACCCAGTAGTCCTTGGCCAAGACAGAATGAAATTAAAAAGGAGTTTCTAATTTACATTATTTGGAGTTGTGCATTTAAGAGTCAAAATACATATAATCAAAAAAAAAAAGACTTGACAGTAATTCCATGTCGTATATTTAATTGGGACATTGTATGGTGGAAGGATTGAATTGTACGGTAACTATTTACTCAAAGGTTCTTTTATGATTAATGTTAAAATCTATATTATATGAAAAGTCGTTAATCGCTAGGGAAGCTTATCCCTATTGTAGAATAAATATTATTTATTTAAATAAATTAATATTTTAATTTATTTATTTAAATAAGATTAGAATTGTTCTAATTAATTTATTCACAACCGGTTTAATATGGAGAACCTAAAGGGTCACACCATAAAAGAAAGAATAATTATTTAAGAAGTTAATGTCATAATCGTAATAATAAGTTAAGTATATTTAATTTAATCTATGGTGATAGAATAAATTAAATTGTTTAATATTTATTATTTAATATTTTAGAAATATTAAATATAAATTAATAAGAGGAGTCTTATTATTATTATTTAATTCCTAAAGGAGTTTGGGAATTAAATAATAAAAGTACTCTCATATATTACTAATAAGATTAGGAGGCTAATTAATTAAAAGATTTTAATTAATTATTCCTAATAAGATTGAGAGCCTAATTAATTAAAGGAGTTTAATTAATTATAATAAAACCCAATTCCTTAATGGTTAGGGAGGGTTGCCTACATCTATAAATAAGAGGAGTCTTATTATGGGTGAGAGAGTTGGTGTTGACTTTTTCACAACAGAAGTAATTCCAATTGTTGGAGAGTACACCCTTTTCTATGAGAGATAGAAAACTAGAGTTTTGCCAAATACCCTTTTTCTTGAATCTTTCTTCTTCCTTGGTGGATCACCTCTAGAGGCCAAACACTTGGGTGGCTAACGTGAAAAGGATTCAAGTTGAACACGAAAAGGATTGGAGGTAAACTTGTACTTGAGGAAGCTCGAATCTTCAAGGGTATGATTCTTGATCTTTATCTTTTCGTTTAATTAATAATTGTGCATAAAGGATGATCCGAGTATATGGTTTGTAAAATTTTAAAACTCTTATTTTACACGTTTCTACTTATTTTATGAAATTTGATTGCGTTCACGAATATTAAAAAACTAACAACTTGGTGCTAGCGAGAGTCGAACTGAGGATGTCCGGCTTTACAGCTCTTCCCCAGTCGGCCTTGAACCGCTGTGCCAAATGCTGGTGGTTTAAAATATGAAAATTTAGTATAAACATGAGTTTTGGGTTAATTAATGTTTCTGTAAATTTTTAATTCTTTGGTATGGTGTAGTTCTAAGAATTACGAATCCATAGAGTCAAAAACGAACTGATTTGGATGTGTATAACTCGAGTTATGAAGGTTAGAAGGAAAAAGGGTCAAAAAATCGCAAAGAACACAAACTGCATAATTGGGATCTACGAATACCCACCCCCACCGGGTTTTGTAGTTCAAAAAGTGCTTCCCCCAGCGGGTATCCCATCTTGGTGGGCTTTTCTAGGTCAAAAGCCCCGCCTCGGCTGGGATGGGCAGACTGACCAAGTGTTAGGAAAAAATCTAACGGGACATGTTTTACTAAAATGACCATAAATTTTTCATATGAACTCCGATTAAGGTAATTCAAGATGATTCAAAATGAGGAAGAGTAGAAATACAACTTTTATTTAATAAGTTTTTAAATTTGAGGTAGGGAACGGGTGAAAAAATTACCATCTTTGGGACTGATGTGCATTCAGAGGCAATCGGAGGGTGTCGGGCATGCACGTATGCAAGTGTAGTGCTTCTAACGATAAAAAATGATGTTCTTGTAACGCCCCAAAATTCGTTCTATCTTCACACCCAGATTTCGTACGTCACGAGTACATCATTCATCCAACATACATCATTATATACTGAAATATAACAACGTACACTCTCGAATCCCAGGTTCTGGAAACCTTATAACCTTTTTCATTACAAATAATAATAAATACATTATTCATTTCATCGTACACGAGTGACTTTTATCCGCCACCAGGGATACATAATAGTTTATTAAACTAGTCTATCATTCAGTTTCATCTTTCTACATTACAAGTCTTCACTTGATCTTCTCGCTCGTTCACATTCTGAATGACACTTCATCTGGATACCGTCAGCTTAATATTTACGGAATCCTTAAGTTCTTCTAACACCGTTCACTGAAAATATTTTTCATTTAAAGCAAGTGTGAGCATTCAATTGCCCAACAAGTCATAACAGTTGAGCAAACAACTTCAGAATTCAAACATTTCTTTAGAACTTCTATAACCGAACAAAGGTTATGAAGCAGCTTGAATAATAGGAATAGTCTCGATTCCTATCATCTTAAAACATCAGTCACTTTCATTTTGAAATACTTTCATTCCTCTACCTTTTTCATACACATCCTGTCTGGCTAGAATCATTAGCACAGACTTAACAATAACGGTTCATGTATAAATAGAGCATACTTGTATTGAAAAGTCAATCATAGAATAATTCATATCATAGAAACACTGAAGTGTTCAAATTGTGGCACATGCAAGGCCTCATACATACTTCCACCTTGTACATACATCGCACATATGCACATAGACAAGACTTCTCAAGTTCAACATCTGAGAAGTTTAAGAAACTAGCATTCATATAATATGAATGAAGTTAGGAAACTTGCCTTACACCCAGCTACAGCTTACGCTAAACTGCTCAATCCAATTCCTATATAACACATAAGGAGAAAACATAAACACCAATTAGTTATATATTGAACTTGCACATTGGTTTACTTAACTTTACTTCTTAGGGTTTACGTTCTTTGCAATATAAGTTTACGCGACTAACTTCCTTTACCAGTTTACGGCTTAATGACATACGGAGATGTTTAACTCATACGTTCATCATCTTTGATGATTTATATTCTTATCTGACTCACATTCAGCTTTCATTAATCTTATTACCGTTCATTACGACTTTCTTGATAATTCATATCTTATTTAATACTTTCGTTATCCATTACATGAACCCCATGTTCATTACTCGTTCTTAGTGTCGAAGCCATACCGATCGTTGTATGCTAAGATCGATCGTCCATCGCAACAACATTTCATTCACAACGACTATACGCTTCACACTTATATCTCATTATCATGACATAACATCGAAATGTTATTCATTACCCTCGTCACTTAACGTCTAAGGAATCACAATCATAGCAATTCCTCACGTTCGTTCATCGCGACTACGGTCCCCGGATATCGGTTCCGTAACCAGTACCTAAAATCTTGTCTTTTAATCTTGTTTAATCTTTTTTATTCAACCTTTACTATAGGTTTAATTCACTTGCTTAAGTGTTACATTAATTGGACGTTATGTTCTTTATCGCCCCTTACGTTTCCCCCAAGAGCTGAGCAGTTAAAAGCTCATCTCTGACTTTTTCTCTACACCGGCGCTATGGCGCCACTCTCCTCATTAACTCTCGCACCGTAGCGTGAGTTGGCAGTACCTGGCTTCCCAGTTTGGCGCTGCAGCGCCACATTACAAGGCATGACTGGCGCCGCGGCGCCAAGCCCTAACCTTAGAAAATTTCTCTAAGTGTTAAATCAATTTGAGACGCTTCCCGATCTCATAACTCCTTCGTTATAACTCGGAACGAGGTTGTTCTAAAGCCATTATCTTCCTTATCTTATGTACTTCAATACCCCTCGGACAGAACTTCATTATGAATCCGTTAACGTGCCATTGGATTGGCTTGATCTTCACCCTTCGTTCATTTTTACGCTTTTAATGTTCTTCGCTCGCTCGTCCGTAATTCGGTCATCCGAACTCGGAACTCATTCGTTCTTGAGTCCACGACTCATGTTTTCTATGTTCCCTTACTTCCTTATGAAACCCTACATGTTCGGGTTCATTTACTAACTTTCTAATTCTCGTTCGTCTTTTACGAAAATTTCGCCATAACTTCGTTATAGCTACGTTTTAATTCGTTCTTCATGAACGTTTCTACCGTTTCTAACCAAGCAATAAGCATCTAATTTATACGTGATGGTTTTAAACTTGTCCATCAACAACAATTAAATTACGATGGTTTTAAATTTGTCCATCAAGAACATTCTTCGTGTTCTTCGCGTGTTCTTCGTTCGTTCTTCATTTTAATCAATATTTTGGATTACAATTTCACTTTTTATTGGAATTTGATGTTATAGAACTCCATTCCTTAGTTATTTTACCTACTCGTTCATATAATCCACTCGGATCGCTCAAAATCGTCACGAATTTTATACTTCCTTAAGAAATTTACAAACTAAACTTCTAATTCTTATTTCTTATTTTTTGAATGATTTCAACCATATGAAATCATTCCTATCATTATTTACTTCTTATTCTCATTAAGCTATGTTTTTAAACATAAAAACTTAAAGAAAATTTAAAAGAGACTAGGTTCCGGATTACTGTTCTTCTTTAATCTTCTCCCGTCGGACAAAGCTTGTACGCGGCCTAGCCTTTCCTCTTCCTTCTCCTTCCCTTCCGACCTCTCTCTCTCTCTCAAGTGTGGGATTTCGTCCCTACCTCCTTACTATTCCCACCTCCTCCAACAACTTAGCCACCAAGTTTACTTAGCCACAAAGTCTACTTAGCTACCAAGTTTACTTAGCCATTAAGTCTTCTTAGCCCTTAAGTCTTCTTAACCATTAAGTCTTCTTAACCCTTAAGTTTACTTACTCATTATGTTTACTTAGCCCTTAAGTTTACTTAGCCCTTAAGCATAAGCACTTTACTTAATTATTAAGTTTACTTAGCTATTACTTAACTTATCCCTTACTTAGCCTTTAAGACTAAATCGTATTCTACGCATCTCATTCTCGTATTCTCTTCGTATATAGTTCGTACGATATTCGTATTATACGTCGTAATAATCTTCGTACTATACTCATATAATAACTAGTATTACACTCGTATTCCTTACGCATAATAACCCTAATTATTATACGAAATCATTAAATTCTCTGAACTTACTTTTCCTAACCCTTAGGTTTTAAGTCCGCAAGGCGAAAACTTAATTTTTGCCATAACTGAAATATTATTGAATATTCCATCACGTCTAAATATTTTACGTAATCAATAACTTCTCTGAATTTCAAAATAAATCTTCGAGCAGAAACGGATGAATAGTGCCTATTTCGTCTTTTTTCCCAAAAATATTTTTGTTCCCGAAAATTTTTTCTTGTCGTCTTGAAAATTCTTATTCGATTAATCTAGCTCACAGCCAGAATACTCCCAACTTATAATCATCCTTTGTTATAGAACGATTAATAAACACATAGCACATAATATTATTACTAAAAATTAGTTTTATTAATAACTAATTCTTTAAACCTAAATTCTGGACGATCTAAATTTTCGGGTCGTCACAGTTCTAAGTTATAATACATGAATATTATTAAATAAAATGATGCTTAACATTAATAAATGATGTATTAGATAAGTTGTGTAAGCATACTAAGTATACACAAGAGAGACGATTCAAGCATGTGACGAATGAACGTGGAAACACCGTGATAAGTGTTAATGAACTTAAAAAGTGTTTCAATTCAATTTAAGTGAACATTATAAGATATGGAATGTGGTTAATATAAAACTAATAAGGAATCTTTATAAGACTTAAACACTTGAATGAATTTCGAGTATGACTAAGAAGAAATATAGAATTGATTAATAAGTTATATTAGATTGAACTCAATGTTGTAAGAGTTGAGAATGTGATTTGGATGTTAAAAGTCTTATGTTATATTTTAGTGAGTTTTCAGATTCGTGTTATGTGGTTGATTAATATGGTTAAACCTTAAGCTAAAGGTTATAACTTAACTAAGATATGGGAATTGAATCTATAAGGATAATGTGTATGTAGCTAATTGATGTGATAATCCTAATGGTATGTGTAGGATATTGGAGTAAGTGAGTTGTAATTGTATAGCTTACATAAGAGGCAAGTTCCCTAACCTTTGTTACTTTATTATTCAGTAAGGTTTACTTTTTGCTGTCATGTTATACTTATGCAAGTTCTCTATCTCTAATATCTTATTAAGCAGTTAAGTTGTTATTGTTACGCAAGTTTCCTAACCCTACTTTTACGATTATGCAAGTTTGTTAAAGTTATTATTCAATTGAGCAAGTTCTCTAACTTTAATCTTTCATTATGCAAGTTCTTGTTCCTAACTTGTTATTGTTATGCATATTCTTTAACTCTGAATTATTGTTGAGTAAGTTTCTAAACTACACTTTTCATTTAGCTAGTTAATTAATCTTTACTCCTTCATTTCAAGCGAGGTTTCGTTGGTTATTCAAAGTCTGTACTATTGTTGAAAGCTTGTTCTTGTTGAAAAAAATTTGTTTAGCTAAAATTAACTGTTGTTGAATCTCTGATCACCAATGTCATTGCACTATCTTATATTGTTGTACCAAACTCTTAGTTGACTAACAATTTTTAATTGATTCAACTAATCCTTAGTTGATGAATGTTCTAAACTCTAAATTACACTTAAAGTCAGTCCAAACCAAACTTCCTTTGGTTTGCTTATGAATTTGTGCAGTTTTAAGAGCGTATAGTCAATGACTAATACTTGTTCAGCTGATAAACCATTGATATCCTATCTCTTATTGATACATTGGCATAATTCGATTGTAACCAAACTCTTGAATAGTTATTGATCCCTACTTGATTCAACCAGTACTTGGTTGATGAGCATTCTAAAGATCTAGAATTCCTTTGAAGTTAATTCTAAACCAAACCTCCATTGGTACGGAACCTAATGATCTAAGCTGAGATGAACAACCCTATATCAGGGGATTATTTTAGAGCTACACAAAAGCGTTAAAATGTTTGCGCAATACATAGTACAAAGGGTTGATCACCTAGAGTATGAGATTATGGTCCACATAGTCGTTTAGATTGCTAAAGGTTACAGTAGAAACACCTGTTAACCTAGGACATAGAAGATGATTATGGTCTTTAAGACTATTAAAGGTTAAAGTAGAAATACTTGAAAACCTAGAGAATAGTTTGTGGTCATATGACCCTTAGTGTATTCCTTTGATATTGATATCTGTTATTTGATTTTAAAGTTCATTAGTCCTTTGAACTCACAGTATTCGAATTAGAACTTATTGTTACCAGTAAAAATATCTTACTATTGAAAGCTAAGTTAATTTTCATTCATAGAATGTTATTGTATACTATCCTTCTTGTGGACAATTGTTTGCTCACTCTTGCACAAAATAATGCAGATAAAGTTGAGAAGTCTGAAGAGATTTCTACAAGCAAAGGCAAAAGCAAATTACTCGATTAGATGATGTTAGATTTGTTTTTTTATAAAGCTTGTGTAATAGACTTGTTAAGGATTATGTCGGGAATAAACATGTGAATGATATTCCTATTTATATATGATTTGATTATGATATATATGAATGAATATGCAAGTATGCTTGTATTAAGAAAAGCTGTAAAGTCCTTTGATAGATAATAGGTTCATATGTACAAGGACTTAGAATGAATTGATCAAATATGTTAGGTTGATCCTACATAAGCAAACCAGCTGTAATGTAATTGAAAGATCAAGCTTGTTAGGTTGATCTTATAATGTAATAGATAGGCTTGTCTGATCATCGAGCACTACACCAAAATTGTAGTCTGCCAGGAGAATCAAGGAAAACTCGAGAGCTATCAAGGTGGAATCATAGTCTGCAAGATAGTAGATCTCGGAGTTCGTAGACTACCAGGAGAAACGAGGAAGGATCGTAGTGTGTCGAGAAGAACTTCCTCGGAGCCGTAGTCTTCTGAGAAAGTCATGTTCAGAATCGTAGAGACAGCCTATCTATAAACCAACCGAGCATCTGCCAAAGCCAAGTCAAGAATCATAGACTACACTCGAAGTCGTAGAGTCTACTGATCACATCTGTAACGCCCCAGAAAATCGAGCAAATTGTAAAATATTTTTTTTATTTAATAATGAATAAAATTATATTATATGTGATAATAAGATGAGGGTTGTTCTATAACCTAAAAATGCCGGAACGTCGTAGTATTTCAGCTACGTGAAGGAATTAAATTGTTTAAATTTCTAAGACAAAAATATAAGCTTTACGAAAAATACTATTCACGCATTTCTGCTCAGGAATTATTTTTGAATTTTCGAGAAATACGTAACGATAGAATATCGAGGTGAGATGGAATATCCAATAATATTTCAGTTATGGCAAACGCAGTTTTTTGGCTGCGGACTTAAAATCTAACGGTTAGGGAAAATGTTTCCGAGAAGGAAATAAAATGCGTATAATAAATTAAAGCGATAATCGTATAATATGTAGGTATTGTATGAGGTAATAAATACGAGTATGTATGAATGATAGTATGTCGTATATGTTGAATAAGTATACGAGTTGGAATACGAGATTAATACGTAGATTATACGTTATAAGGCTTTAAGCCAAATGTAATGGACTTGTAGGATTGTGTAAAAAATTGTAATGTCCAAATGGAATTAATGAATAAGCCCAAGTGTTTGTTAAATGTAAAGCCCAATGTATAAGTTAAGCTAATTAAGCTAGAAGCCCAAAGTATGAACCTATGGGTTATAAGATGGTTTAAACCCATCGGGCAACCCATGGATGACCCAAAGTGGTGAGCAAGTAAAGTAACTTAATGGCTAAGTGTTGTGGTGGCCAAGTAAAGTACTTGGTGGCTAAGTAAAAGTGATGAGCAAGCAAAGGATAAGCTAGGTGATTAACAAGTAAACTTAAAGGCTAAGTTATGTGATTAGCAAGTATACTTAATGGTTAAGTAAATGTGGTGCCCAAGTATTGGATAAATGTTGTGATGGCCAAGCAAAAAGTGTGGTGACCAAGTTAACTTAATAGCTTAAGTAATGAATAGTAAGGAGGTGGAATGGCTCATTGACCATTAAGCCCTCATTTGGAATTTCCTATAAGTAGAAGGAGAGATAGCTCTTTGTTGGTTGTTCATTCATCCAACAATTTTTAACTTATAAGTTGAGAGCTTATTTGGTTGAGAGAAAAAGCTAGAGTTTATATTTTAAGAAGCAAGAAGAAGATCAAAGATTAACCAAGTAATCTTCAAGGGTAAGATCCTAAACCATGATTCTCTTTCTCTTCCATTGTTAGAGAAGTGAGTAGTTGTAGAACTTGTATGATAAGGAGAAGTAGGAATGGCTAATCAAAAGACTTAAGCCATAATTAAGTCATGTTGTAAGATAACCAATAAATGAAGTTATGAACCAAGGAAGATTTGTAGGAACTTGTAACATGTTTTACATTAATGAAGTTAGTATGATAATGAGATTTAAGAATGATGGTTAGAAAACATAAATCATCATAAGTCATGAGAAAAGAAATCATATGTAGTTTATACTTTTATAAGTTACAAACTCACAAAGAACAAGTAAGAACTTATTATGAATATATGTTAATAATATGCGTATGTTAAGATGTTAATATGACGGAATGAATCCATTTGAAACAAAGAATAAATCTTAAGTAACGAAGTTTTGGCGGAATTCACGAGTTTGGACGATAATCGTCGAATTCGTGAAATTCTCAGAATGGAAGTCGAATTTTGATATTGAGCTTGGAAACATTTGTTTTCAATGGAGACAAGTCTTATTTGGCATTATAGAGTTGTGGACTCGAGAATGACCGAATTCTGACTTAGAACGAAGAAACGAGCGTTGAACGTTCACGAACGTTTATCGTTTTTGTTAACAATGGACTAATATGTGAATTTTTAGTTAACGAAGTCAAATAGATAAAATTCTTGCATGAAGACGTAGAACATGTAATTTGTGAACTAACGACATTTGAACGAGTACTTTAAGACTTATAATAAAGAAGTTATGACCCCGGGAATCTCACCTAAAAGAAAATCTGTCAAATTTTTCTAAGGCACAGAGTCCGCGCCGCAGCGTGACTCAAGGCATAAAGGCCCGCACCGCAGCGCGAGGCCAAGAGCATAGTGCACTGTTAGTTGGCACCGCAGCGCGACACAGTGAAGGGGGAATGGCGCCACAACGCCAAGGCCATGTATTGTGCACTGCAAACCCACGCCGCAGCGTGAGTCCAAGAAGGGAAGATGGCGCCGCAGCGCCGGCCTTAGGAGTTTCATAGAAAGGAAAGATTGCAAGTAAAGAAAGAAGGTAAATTGATTAGTAATGAACTAAAGCTTAAAGTAACCTCATGAAGGACGTTATAAACCTTAAGTATAACACTAAAGGTTGAAGGTAAGTCAATTGAAGGTGAATGTGAACGGTATGCAATAAGTACACTTAACCAATGACGATCGAATTTCGATTAATAAACGTAAGAACGTTAGTAAGCCATAAGTTAGATTAATAAGTTGAATTGATATTTATTAATAAAGTAAATTCACTTAAGATATAGAAGAGAAAGAAGTTGGCAAGAACGATGTAAAGAACGGCGGCAAGCCAGAACCAATAATAACAAATCTAATATATGATTAGATTGAGAAGAAGGTAAGATTCATTAGGAACCATGTATGTTCATTCATGACCTAATGTGGTATGTTATGTGGTTATGTGTTGTAGAGACTGTAAGGACTCAAAGATAAAGTAAATTTACTATAGCAGACACTGAAGGCAAGTTTTTCTTATCGCTTGTCTAACCTTCATGTTAGTCAGGTTTTCAGTGATTCATGTTATGAGACGCATGAATGGTTTTAAAGAAAGGGTCGATGCTAGTTTTAACTCGGCTAGACTAAACTTGAGGAATTGATTGATTTATTTACAAGTCTTTCAATATAGAATTGACAACACTATCCTATGCCAATTATTTGGTATGGATTCAAGGTAAGCCTGAGTATGAATAAACAAATGTATTTTACATCGATTATTCAATGGGTACACAAGGTTGCCAAAACTTAAACGTGCATACGTTTAAAGGATGTAGTGTTGATCAACATAGAGTACTATAGGCTGATCACCCAGAAGTGTTCGTAAGCTATGTCGGACTTACGGACTTAGTACCGGGTTGTCCTTTTCAAAGAAATTATGGAATGCTCGTGGTCTTGGACAAGAATTTATGTTTTACTAAATATTGTTATTATAAAACGTTTTGAAGGAAAAGAAATGCTATTTTGAATTATTGATAGTACTTCGTAACTATTATCCAGTTATTGAAGATATATGATTCCTATGTTTCAAGCATGTCGTTTTAAAGAAATTATTGTACTTGCTGAGCTTGTTATGCTCACTCTTGCTTGAACCATATGAATGCAGCTAAGACCGAACGGACTGAAGGTTCCGGCAAGGATAAAAGAGAAGACTAAGGTGAACCCGTAGATTACCTATGTAATAGTATAGGTTTGTAATGATAATATTTGATATTATGACAAGAACAAATGTAACGGTTATAAAGAACCTGGGGAATGGTAGAATTGTTTTGGAATATTTATAAGACATATTCGTTCTTTTGAGGCAATTCAATTGAATGTTTGTGCGAACTATAGCACCATATGTCGGGTTGGAAGAGACCTGGATTTACGGGCCTCATAGGTTGGTATCAAAGCATTAGGTTATAAAACTTAAGGGAGGAAGAACCTTAGGTTAATAACCTTGTAGGGAAGGAAAAGTCCAAAGGAAATAAACTCGAGCTTTACTTGAGTTGAATGAATCAATAAGGTATTGAGGAAACTCAGTACCGAAAGATTTAAAAGTTGGAAAGTAACCCTAAATAAATTAAATGTGATTTGTGCTTATACTATTGTGTGTTATGTACTAATCAACATATGTGTTATTGTAGGATGTCGATCGATAGCTTGATGTATAGAGATATACACACGGTGAGCGAAGAAATTGTGAACAGAGTAGAGCCTGTACCTATTCCAGTGGTGGAGGTACCATTAGTGATTCTAGAGGAGTCGGAGACAGAGGAGTACTTTTCTGAGGAAGACTACTCCGAGGGAGATATGGATATAGCGTTATACCTTAGTATGATGAACGATGTGGAGGAAGGAATGGAGGTAACATCGGTTGATACGGTGGTACCTACACTAGAGTCATCACCTCAAGACGCAATGAGATCATTGTATCTGGCAAAGCTTGACAAGATTGTGCAACTGAGTACAGTTGTGCAGAATTAGAATGAAGAGATTAGTGCTCTTTATAAAGTGAAGGAGTTTGTAGAAGTAGATTTTGAGTCAGAGCATGATGAGAAGGTGCTCATGATAAATAGGGCTTGAGATTATATGAACGAGGTAGTAAAGCTTCGTAAGAAACTGGAGGAGAAGGACCGGAAGATAGCACGGATGTCTTACATCCATAAGAGTGCTCATAAGGATTTCAAGCTGAAAGTTGCTTGTTATTCCATAGAGTCGGGACAGACTTGACATACTATTAGTCGGGATACTGTAACGAAGATTGCGAATGAGAAACACGAGGATGCTGTTATGTATTATTAGAATACTAGAGTTATAAATGTGTGTGTAGTGATGTAAAACCCTCTTTTGTATAAAAGGGTAGTCCTTTTATAAATCCCAAATTTTGTGAAGATAGCGGGATAGAAAATGTAATAGCTTTTGGTTATGAAAGAAAATTATAAATAGTTTCAAACTATGAAGAGGCATATGAATATAATGAAGTTTTCATTTAATATGCTTTGTTATGGTATGCGTGGAGTAGCGAATAATAACAAAATAAGTATATAGATAAAAATAAAATTTTATTTATTTAATCTGAAAATGCCGCCAAAAAGAAGACAACGTAATTAGGAAGTGTTATCACATAATGATAATCAAGGGGGTCAAAACAACCCTATGCAAGAGTTCATTAATTTATTAACGGCTGCATTTAACTAAACCGGGGGTAGAGTACACGCGGGACCTAGGGTAGCTAGAATGACTACCTTTAAAGAGTTTAAAAGCATAGGTACGCCAGAGTTCAAAGGAACAACGGATCCATTAGAGGCCCAGACTTGGGTAAAAGAAATAGAGAAGGCATTTATTATTACAAACATAGCTGAGGCGCAAAGGAGTTCTTTTTCGACTTACATAATGAAGGGGAAAGCCAACTTCTGGTGGGAGGCTCACTAGGGTGAGGCTAGAACAGATGTGGTAACGTGGGAATAATTCAAGAAGGTTTTCTTCGAGAATTATTTCCCTACAAGCATGCAAGAGAGGATGGAGATTAATTTCTTAGAACTTAAACTAGGGGACATGACGGTTCCCCAGTACGCGGCCAAATTTAATGAATTGGTAAGGTTTGCTCCACAGCAAGTGGACACTGAGGAGAGGAAGGCTCGTAGGTTTGAGCAGGGCCTGAAACCCTGGCTCTATAGTAGGATTTCGGTGTTTCAGAGTGTTTCTTATGGGACCATTCTGGAGAAAGCGATCATGGCAGAAGGTGGTAGTGAGGCGTTGACCCAATACCACTAAGAGAGAAAGAATAAAAGCACGGGGGAGGGAGTAACCAAGACAGAGAGTGCCAGTGGTAGAGGAAGAATTTTAGCTCCGGGAATACTGGAGTGGGACAAGGGCATCCTAAGCGTAGGATCGAAGCGTGTAAGACATGTGAAAAGACTCATCTAGGAGTCTGTCTGAAAGGGAAATTAGTTTGTTATAATTGTGGACAGGGGGGGGGTCATATATTACCCAATTGTCCTAATCCTAAGAAAAACATGGCTGTTTTGTATGTGGGTCGTTGGACCACATGGTAAGAATTGCTCGAAGAAGGGGTCGAAGGAAAGTAAAGGTGTTAGTATAGGTAAGTTAGCCATTACTGGACCACCATCGTCGGGTAAACCTATGGCCCGTACTTTTAATATAACTGTCCAAAATGTGGTTGGATAAGTGGATATAGTAACATGTATCATTCCAGTCAATGCAATGAATGCTTATGTGCTGTTTGATTGGAGTGCTACTTTTCTTTTATAGCATGTGAATTTTCTAAGTGGTTAAGTTCATTCACGAAAGGATTATAAATACCTTTAAATGTTAAGGTAGAAAATGAGGAAATAATTTTCATTGATTATATTTATGGAAATTGGTTCATGAATAAGAAAGGTAAGCAAGTATTGGTAGATAAGTACCGATAAAGTTGAGAGAATTTAAAGTAATTCTCGGTATGAATGGGTTGATTAACCATAGAACTTTAATAAGTTGTCTAAGGAAAAGTATGAATCTTCGGTTTTCTAAGAAAACCCAAGGTAGTAATTTACGGTAATAAATCTGCGGAACTTTCTTGTTGTCTAATCGTGACGCAATCTAGAAGAATGTGAAGATAAGTTTAGATCATGGTACAATCGTAACCTTTGATGGTTGACATATGGGAGCTGGGCTAAACAATTTCTTCAGAGAGCGAAGGTATATACGAAAATGGAAACCGATATAACTCACTGTAATGGCAGTGTAGATGAGACGGGAACTTGTTTGTTGGTTGTTTGTGGGAAACCACTCAGAGTACCATATAAACTACTAGCAGAGAAGCGATGTGTGCTGAGTCCTAGAGAAGTAATAAGAAGAAGATAAGAATGTAAATCATCAAAGATGATGAACGTATTAAGTAAGACATCTCCGTATGTCATAAAGCTGTAAGCTTGTAATGAAAGTAGGTCGCTTAAACTTAGGTTGAAAGAACGCGAACCCTAAGAAGTAAAGTTAAGTAAACTAATGCTTAAGTTAAATATATGACTAATTGGTTAGCGGTTAAGAATAATTACTCATGGCCCAAGATCGATGATCTAATTGATCAGTTGAAAGGGGCAAAGAATTTTTCAATGATAGATTTGTATACGGGGTATCATCGGTGGAAAGTAAGGAAGGAGTATGTACCTAAGATGATGTTCAGAACTCGTTATAGTTATGACAAGTTTCTGGTTATGTCGTTTGGGTTAACTAATGTGCGGAAGTAAGATTTTCTGTAAGGGGCGCCGAACAAGTCGGTGGCAAATTGATAGGTATGTTGGGAAGGAGAAGTAAGGAAAAAAAGTTTTTAGGAACTAAAAGGAAGGTTAAGTGAGGCACCTGTATTATCTATATCAGATGATACGGGGAATTTTGTAGTGTATCTCGATGCTTCACATAGATGACGGGGTTGCATGCTCATGTAGTATGGCAAGGTCATTGTGTATGCATCATGTCAGTTAAGGGATTATGAGAAGGTTTATCCTACTTATGATCTAGAAGGGGCAGTTGCAGTTTTTGGATTAAAAATATGTAGATAGTATTCATACGGGGAGAAGTGTGAGATATACACGGACTCTAAGAGTCTGAAATATATCTTCACACAGAAGGAGTTGAATATGAAGTAGAGAAGGTGATTAGAATGGATAAAAGATTATGACTATGATATGTTATATCATTCAGGGAAGGTAAACGCAGTAGCCGACGCGTTAAGTAGGAAGGGTAGGGAAAAGCTATCGATGTTAACGACTCAGGATGAGTTAATAACAGAAATGTCAAAAATAGAGTTAGAAGTTAAATTACGGAATGAAGTGGTAGAAATGTTATTCACAATATAGACTCAATCCACGAAAATGGAACAAGTTAAGTAATTACAAATAGGTAATGATGAATGTAAACGAATGAAGAAGAGGATGCAGGATAAAGAGAAGATCAAGTATCATCTCGTTTTGAAGGAGGAATTTGACTTCCATAAAAACCCGAGTTAAAAAAAAGAACTAATAAAAGGAAGATAGCGTAATATGTTAGTAAGTGCTAAACTTTCAACTTAGATTATTGATAGGAAGGGACAAGTTCTGTGAAATAAGATAACACCTTCGGTGAAGGTGAAATGAAAGAACCACAATGTCGAAGAAGCATTGTGGGAACTTGAGATTAAAATGAAGAAAACTTTTCCTCATTTATTTATATAATTATAGCGTGATTCTGGGGACAGAATCCTTATAAGAGGGGAAGAGTGTAACGCCCCAGAAAATCGAGCAAATTGTAAAATAATTTTTTTATTTAATAATGAATAAAATTGTATTATATGTGATAATAAGATGAGGGTTGTTCTATAACCTAACAATGTCGGAACGTCGCAGTATTTCGGCTACATGAAGGAATTAAAGTGTTTGAATTTCCAAGATGAAAATAAAAGCTTTTCGAATTTTTTTTCGAAAAATACTATTCACGCATTTCTGCTCAGGAATTATTTTTGAATTTCCGAGAAATATGTAACGATAGAATATCGAGGTGAGATGGAATATCTAATAATATTTCAGTTATGGCAAACACAGTTTTTCGCCTGCAGACTTAAAATCTAACGGTTAGGGAAAGTGATTTCTGAGAAGGAAATAAAATCTGTATAATAAATTAAAACGATAATCGTATAATACGTAGGTATTGTATGAGGTAATAAATACGAGTATGATACGAGGTATTATATGAGTATGTATGAATGATAGTATGTCGTATATGTTGAATAAGTATACGAGTTGTAATACGAGATTAATACGTAGATTATATTTTATAAGGCTTTAAGCCAAATGTAATGGAATTGTAGGATTGTGAAGGAAATTGTAATGTCCAAATGGAATTAATGAACAAGCCCAAGTGTTTGTTAAATGTAAAGCCCAATGTATAAGTTAAGCTAATTAAGCTAGAAGCCCAAAGTATGAACCTATGCGTTATAGGATGGTTTAAACACATGGGGCAACCCATGGATGACCCAAAGTGGTGAGCAAGTAAAGTAACTTAATGGCTTAGTGTTGTGGTGGCCAAGTAAAGTACTTGGTGGCTAAGTAAAAGTGATGAGCAAGCAAAGGATAAGCTAGGTGATTAACAAATAAACTTAAAGGCTAAGTTATGTGATTAGCAAGTATACTTAATGGTTAAGTAAATGTGGTGCCCAAGTATTGGATAAATGTTGTGATGGCCAAGCAAAAAGTGTGGTGGCCAAGTTAACTTAATAACTTAAGTAATGAATAGTAAGGAGGTGGAATGGCTCATTGACCATTAAGCCCTCATTTGGAATTTCCTATAAGTAGAAGGAGAGATAGCTCTTTGTTGGTTGTTCATTCATCCAACAATTTTTAACTTATAAGTTGAGAGCTTATTTTCTTGAGAGAAAAAGCTAGAGTTTATATTTCAAGAAGAAAGAAGAAGATCAAAGATTAACCAAGTAATCTTCAAGGGTAAGATCCTAAACCATGATTCTCTTTCTCTTCCATTGTTAGAGAAGTGAGTAGTGGTAGAACTTGTATGATAAGGAGAAGTAGGAATGGCTAATCAAAAGACTTAAGCCATAATTAAGTCATGTTGTAAGATAACCAATAAATGAAGTTATGAACAAAGGAAGAATTGTAGGAACTTGTAACATGTTTTACATTAATGAAGTTAGTATGATAATGAGATGTAAGAATGATGGTTAGAAAACATAAATCATCATAAGTCATGAGAAAAGAAATTATATGTAGTTTATACTTTTATAAGTTACAAACTCACAAAGAACAAGTAAGAACTTATTATGAATATAAGTTAATGATATGCGTATGTTAAGATGTTAGTATCACGGAATGAATCCATTTGATATGTAGAACAAATCATAAGTAATGAAGTTTTGGCAGAATTCACGAGTTTGGACGATAATCGTTGAAATCGTGAAATTCTCGAAATTAAAGTCAAATTTTGATATTGAGCTTGGAAACATTGGTTTTCAATAGAGACAAGTCTTATTTGGCATTATAGAGTTGCGGACTCGAGAATGACCGAATTTCGATTTAGAACGAAGAAACGAGCGTTGAACGTTCACGAATGTTTATCGTTTTCGTTAAAAATGGACAAATAGGTGAATTTTTAGTTAACGAAGTCAAATAGATAAAATTCTTACATGAATATGTAGAACATTTAATTTGTGAACCAACGGCGTTTGAACGAGTCAATTCGGACTTATAACGAAGAAGTTATGAGCCCGGGAATCTCACCTAAAAGAAAATCTGTCAAATTTTGCTGAGGCATAGAGTCCGCGCCGCAGCGCGACTCAAGGCATAAAGGCCCGCACCGCAGCGCGACGCCAAGATCATTGTGCACTATTAGTTGGCACTACAATGCGACCCAGTGAAGGGGGAATGGCGCCGCAGCGCCAAGGCCGGGTCCTGTGCACTGCAAACCCGCGCCGCAGCGTGAGTCCAAGAAGGGAAGCTGGCGCCGCAGTGCCAATCTTAGGAATTTCATAGAAAGGAAAGATTGCAAGTAAAGAAAGAAGGTGAATTGATTAGTAATGAACTAAAGCTTAAAGTAACCTCATTAAGG
The DNA here is from genome assembly GCA_016801055.1 of Panax notoginseng. Classification (NCBI taxonomy): domain Eukaryota; kingdom Viridiplantae; phylum Streptophyta; class Magnoliopsida; order Apiales; family Araliaceae; genus Panax; species Panax notoginseng. The sequence continues at coordinate 137,667,044 of CM029019.1, forward strand.
ATGTTATAAACCTTAAGTATAACACTAAAGGTTGAAGGTAAGTCAATTGAAGGTGAACGTGAACGATATGCAATAAGTACATTTAACTAATGACGATCGAATTTCTATTAATAAATGTAAGAACGTTAGTAAGCCATAAGTAAGATTAAAAAGTTGAATTGATATTTATTAATGAAGTAAATTCACTTAAGATATAGAAGAGAAAGAAGTTGGTAAGAACAATGTAAAGAATGACGGCAAACCGGAACCAATAATAACAAATCTAATATATGATTAGATTGAGAAGAAGGGTAAGATTCATTAGGAACCATGTATGTTCATTCATGACTTAATGTGGTATGTTATGTGGTTATGTGTTGTAGAGACTGTAAGGACTCAAATAAAAAGTAAATTTGCTATAGCAGATGCTGAAGGTAAGTTTTTCTTATCGCTTTTCTTACCTTCATATTAGTTAGGTTTTCAGTGATTCATGTTATGAGACGCATGAATGGTTTTAAAGAAAGGGTCGATGCCAGTTTTAATTCGGTTAGACTAAACTTAAAGAATTGATTGATTTATTTACAAGTCTTTCAATATAGAATTGATAACGCTATCCTATGCCAATTATTTGGTACGGATTCAAGGTAAGCCTGAGTATGAATAAACAAATGTATTTTACATCGATTATTCGATGGGTACGCGGGGTTGCCAAAACTTAAACGTACATAAGTATAAAGGATGTAGTGTTGATCAACATAGAGTACTATAGGCTGATCACCTAGAAGTGCTGATAAGCTATGCCAGACTTATGGACTTAGTGCCGGGTTGTCCTTTTCAAAAAAATTATGGAATGCTCATGGTCTTGGACCAAAATTGATGTTTTACTAAATATTGTTATTGTAAAACATTTTGAAGGAAAAGAAATGATATTTTGAATTATTGATAGTGCTTCGCAACTATTATCCAGTTATTGATGATATACGATTCCTATGTTTCAAGCATGTCGTTTTAAAGAAATTATTGTACTTACTGAGCTTATTATGCTCACTCTTGCTTGAACCATATGAATGCAGCTAAGATCGAACGGACCAAAGGATCCGGCAAGGATAAAAGAGAAGACTAAGGCGAACCCGTAGATTACCTATGTAATAGTATAGGTTTGTAATGATAATATTTGATATTATGACAAGAACAAATGTAGCGATTATAAAGAACCTGGGGAATGGTAGTATTGTTTTGGAATATTTATAAGACATATTCGTTCTTTTGAGGCATTTCAATTGAATGTTTGAGTGAACTGTAGCACCGTGTAGTACCATATGTCGTGTTAGAAGAGACCTGGATTTGGGGGCGTCATAACATCAGAGGCAGAGATTATAGTCAAGAGAATAAAAGACAACGAGCATAAAGACAGACATCGTAGAGTGTCAAGATCTGATCTTAGAGTCATAGTGTCTCCACAACCAAAGCTAAATCGTAGAGTGCAGAACTAAGGCGTCAACAAAGGTGCTCACAATGCCAAGGCAGAATCGTTGAGTAAACACGATTTTCAACAAATGAGCACTCCAAGAATATCCAAAGTAATGAAGCCTCTAGTCTAAGCTGCAAAGATACATTCCACTTAAAGGAATCCATAGAGCACTCAATGAATGGCATGCAAGCTAACAGAAGATCTAGGCACCAACCCAATCAACATCTAGATTGAGTTGTGAAGCCATTCAAGATGAAGTCTTCCAAAAGTTGATCAGAAGAAGACTTCAGTCAAAGTAACTAAATAAGGAAAGTCAGCAAGTGCAATAGTTGTCAAGAGAACAGAAGACAACAATCTTAGGAATAACCAGGTTCGTAGTGTTTGCCAAACAAAGCAGGAACTGATGAAGTGTACACAGAGATACTGGTCAGCTTATGAAGAACAAGGCTAAAGTGATTAAGCATTGGGTCAGTCCATTGATGATAAGTGAACGGGAGATCACAAGGAGAAAGTAGCTGGGCATGCCACAAATCTGAAGTGTCTTGCTATTCAAAAGAGGCCAGAACAAGGAGTCAAGCTGTCAGTTCCTAAGATCAGTCAAAGCAAACAGAAGTGTTGAAGCACTGCACAAGAAAAGGAAGAGGTGTTCTACATTGAAGATTCGATTAACACTCTTCAGGATCGTAGTGTTGTCTCAACCTGTTAATGAGCAACATTCAACAGGACACTGCGATCAGGTTCTAGAAAAGCTGCATCAGAATCGTAGAGTTCGGTCAACTGAAGATTGAACCGTTGATTGAAGCATTGGCAACGGTTCAATCTGAAGATTGATATTCGAACAGAGCTTATTGATAACATCGATGCAAAAGGAAAACTTCCGATCTAGAAATCAGAAGGAGGAAATAAAGTCGACTACCTGCCCGAGACTTCAAAGTGACATCTCTGACATGATAGGTGAAATAGTGGACTGTAGTGTCAGAAAGTCATAAAGGGGATGTCATGTCACATCTGTAGTCTACACCAAATAACTCGAGATCTGTTAAGCAATTCAAATAGCTTTCAACGGCTATATCCAAACGAGGAAGATTAGGAAGGAGTATATATCAACCAGAGCGTCAAAGATCAAGAGCTGCTGAAGTTACTGAAATTGCAGAATTGTTGAGTTGTTGGAATGCTATATTGTTGACTCTACGAGTTCGACCAGAGCTTAACAGAATAAGTCTCAGTAATAGTGAGACTACGAAGGTGGAAGTGAAGCAGATTTGAAGAAGGACTCAAACAGAATAAAGCTTCACTCAACAAAGATAAGAATGACACTGAAGATGATAGCTAAGCTGAGAGTCGAGAAGGATAAGAAGATAGCATTCAGAAAAGTGGCAGAGCACAAAGAAGATCCAGAGAGCCACTCTACAAATCACCATGAACCTAAGTTGAAATAGAACAAGTGCAGAACCATGTCTGCCAACTAGTCAAGAAGGGTTCAGGGAATGCTAAGTGCCAGACGAAGTCTACCAAAATCTCAAACACTTAGCAGACCCAAATGGTGATGGTGCACAGCTGGCATCGGATGAAAAAGAGTAGAACAGAATGAAGATCAGCTGCACCAAAGAAGACGTGGTCCAGACTCAAAGCAGAATGCCAAGAGAACCATGCCAAGCTTCTAAGAACTAAAGATGTTCAAGCTTAAAGACATCTTAGCAGCAAGGTACCAACAACAACAACACCAACCACAACAAGAAGCCAAGGCCTGAGGGGTCCTTTTCCGGAGGGACTAAATGAAGTTTCAAGCTTGCTGGGCTTGAAGAGTTCCTAGGGAACTAGAAGAGTTCCAAGGCTGCTGGCCTTGAAGAGCTCTTAGAGAACTGAAGTTTCAAGGCTGCTGGCCTTAAAGGAATCATAGTGATTCAGGGTGCTACCCTTCCTTAGTGGAATCCTGCTAGTTGAAAGCAGAAGAGTGGATTAGGAGCTTGAGTCTCTGAACCACTTAAAATCCCTTGTGTCATTTACTTAATGCCATTTATATTATGTACCTAACTACTATAACTGCTATGCATGTATTAACGTCTTCCAACTTAACATACTCTAAGAACAATGTATGTATGATTATGCATATATCAACGAAGGGGATCTTTTAGTTATTCCGCTGTGCTTGAAAAGATTCTTATGTTTGTCATATGCTAAATCATTAGCAATACAAAATAAACGAGAAAAGTATTTAAAAGTAAAAGGATCTATTCAACCCCCCCTTTTAGATCTATTGTGTCTACTCGGAACTAACAATTGGTATTAGAGCAGGCTCTCATGCTATATTCAAAAGCTAATCACTTTGAGTCTGATCCTAGGCACACACATTATTTTAAACTTCGTTTAGTAGTAAGTTACTTGTAAATGTAGATGAGCTCACATGTTGGAAATATTGTGTACAGGTAAATGTGTATATACACCTGAAGCTGCTCTGATTGGTCAATGTTATTAAATGCCATACCAACCAGACCAATCCTTGGCCAAAGTTAATCTTGTAGTCTGAAGACCATGCAAGGAAGCTCAAGAAGCATCAAAAGCAAAGAGTTAAGCATCCACCAGTCTGAAAGATGAGATAGCCATATATGATAAGAAGCACGTGTCCAGAGAAGAGAGGAGAATTTCTCAAACATGTATTTCGCCAACAAGCAGCTGGATTTGAACCTTAAGGTTCAAAGTTGTCAAAGAACTAAAGATGCCAAGATTCTCTTAGCCTACATCTTCAAGACTATGACTGATTGTTCAAGACTATGACTGATTGACCGAAGGACAACTGGAGCAGCAAGCTGTCAGGAGAGAATGGAAAATTATGCACATCAATGCCTAACCTCAGTATGCTAAAGATAAATAACTGTTAAGAAACTGACAGTGAAAAGGTACGGTTCCTCACTAATATAAATGTGTCATCATGTTGTACCTCCTTATGCACTATAACAGTATTCTATCAAGAAATCATACTCTACCTAAAAGGGGGAAGAGAGAAAGTACACTGAGGTTGGAAACTCAAATGCTTACAAACTTTCTCTCCATCCAAGTTTTAGGTTGAAGATAACATCTTGAATCTGAAATAGGTCATAAGCATATCAAGGCTTAATTAATCTTAAGTGGGGAAATCTTTGCTGATGGGTTAGTATGTATGTACAAACGTATGTTCTAAGTTTTTAATAATACATAGAGTATGATCAGTTCTACAAGAGTATCTTAAAGATTTATAGAAACTGATCACCTCCATTAATCAACCAGATACAAATATGTGATAGAGTTGATTCTCACTCTGTGAACATTTAAACTCTGTGAACATAACCAAGCAAATGATGAAACCATCAAAGGAAAAAAGTGTTTTATTAAAATGGTTAATCTTACACACACTCATCATCATGCATCTCAAAATGTAATAGCTAAATTGGATACATGCATGAATATAATTATTGGTGATCAATATGATGATAACTCAAATATATGAGGAATAGGGATTTTGAAGGCTAACCGGCAACCATGGGTACCAAAAATAGAAATTTATCTAACCTGCAGGTGCTTGGTCTATCAGACCACACAAAGGAATTATGAAGCAGATAACTTCAGTCAATAAGATTCAACCAGTAGAAGGCTTAAGACATTTCAGAAATGTCTCTGACAAAATCCTTATTTGTCAAAGCTTGTCCTTGAGGACTTGTTGAGCTAACATGAATGAAGCTCACATGGTCACTAATCTCCATATGAAAGCAGACCATTCACCCTAAGATAAAAAGGGTCATATGTGCTCTATCACCCAAAGCATACCAGCTAAGAAGAACCCTCAAGGAACTCATCAAAGAAGCAGCACTTCGCAAGCATAAACTGATAAGGAAGACTACATTTGTAGTGCTGTCAAATGATCGTAGAGTGATCAGTCCTGCAGATATCCATGTCTATAATATAAAGAGTTATGCAAGGCTGCATTTTGATACACATGATGAAGAAGAACTCACACCTCTCTGAGAAGAAAGTATCAACCATGGGGGAGCAATGATCTGTTAACAAAACAACAGCACTAAAAATATCATAAATATACTATGAAGTAATGTACTAGTTACAGAGTCCCAAAACTTTGTGGCTGATAAACCAAATGAAGATCCATAGTTAGTAGGAACGTCTCAAAATGTACTACTGATAACCTTGTCAACCACCCAACTTAAAAGCATGGTGCACATACGATCAAACATCTGATGGTAGTGTAAGAGTAGGAGGACACCACGATTACAGCCAATGTAAATGTCTAAATGCCGATAGATGAACTCCCCAGCAGAAAAGGTCAAATGAGATATCAACGCAAATCACTTCTAAAAGTTTTTCATCTAGAAAGTGCCTCAAGGACAAACCTGACCCTTAGCTCACTGTGAGAGGGTGGCCCTCTCTGAGCTACCTTAACCTAGAAGGAATGCCTAGTCAAGTTTATCTCAAGGACCAGGTCAGACAACAATCGTAGAGTAGATTCTGAAGTAAACTCGACGATCGTAGTGCAACCTCAACGATCGTAGAGTAGGCTCGACGATCATAGTCTTCCCAGAGGATATACTAGCTCATAGGAAGCTCAAAAGAACTAGACACTTGCTCAACAACTCAGATCGTGTGGAGATAAGTATGAATACAGCTTGGAAAGACATCTTGCAGACTCACCTCAGAAGTTGAATGCCCAAACTTTTATAAAGTACATTAGTGGTTAAGCCATGCAGTTTTAAAATAAGGATTAGTGTCAAAACATCCACTGAAGCATCTCTCAGAAGACGATTATTGAGTAGACAAAGAAAAATATAGAGTCTATAGCTACCTCACCAAACTACTTTACGTACTGAAAAAGGTCAGCGGTGAATCCACGTCAGTAAAATGCCTATTCTCTTAAAAGGAACATCAAACAAAAAAGTTTATGGGAAGTTATAGTTTCTTACTGGGCATCGTACAACCAATGAATGATTGACACATCACAGCTTATGCAGAGTCAGAAGAAAATGTCATAAAGACAAATTTAAAATCTCAAACCAGTTATTAGAAACTATTGAACCTCTCTCCCTCTCTTTTTCAAACACTAGAATCCTCTTCAAAGCCTAAATCCATCAAACCACTAGATTCGCCCAAATCACATTTAACTATCTCTCATAAGAGGTCTAAAACCAAAAACCCATATATTTCGAACCCTCATAATGGAAGAATGGCGAGTTATAACCGAAATCCAACTCGGCTTCAAGAAGTTCAAAATATCAGAAAAGAAGTTCAAGAACATACTTGAGCTCGTAAAGAAAGCTAGGTTTTTTGAGTGCTTGGAAGCCGACACTCCAGTCTATACAGAGCTAGTAAAGCAGTTCTACTCTAACGCATCAATAGATTCTGGGCTTCTATCCACAAAGGTCAAAGGAGCAAGTCTGAAGATAAGGGCATCAAACATCAATTAATGTCTAGGGTTTCCCAACAAAAGTCTGATAAACCTCGATGAAGTTGACATTGAAGAAGGCAAGAGGTTAATGCGTTACAAGAGGAACGTAAATCTGAAGGATATTGTGACGCCCACAAATTCGGGTTACCTGACCCCCGAGTTTGGTGATCACGATCAATAATATAATAACATTTAACTATCCATTTAAATATAAATAGGAATACATAACTCATTAACATATGTTGTTAATACATAAGTCCTAGATCTACTAACCTTAACATTACAGAAATACCCCTTAGATATACAAAAAAGGGTTTACAATACAATACAACGTAGTAATATTGTTTATCATAACTAATTTATAACTATGTCTTTTTCCTTATTCTTCTTTGCCGCACCTTCTGTAACTTCGTCCCTAGCTGAAAAGTTCTATTTAGCAAGGGTGAGTAACAAGTTTGCCCCGCAAGTTACGAGATACAATAAAGGTATAGGAATCAATATCAAACCTTCTCACATTCTATGCAACAATAATTCAAAAATGAAAGAGTACAACGCTTTCAAGATTTTCTACAATATTCAAATGACTAATCAAGAATTATATTCTATGAAATAACAAAGTGGAATATTTTCCAGATTTATGCTGAGCGATTCATTGGATCTTGAACTTCTCTTCTCGAGTAACTACCAAAGTTATACCTTGATATACACAGGTGTATCAGATAACCATAAAGATTAAATCATACCCCTCTGTAAGTATATAAAGTGATCAGCTTTATTATACCCTATATTATGTATAATACTTAATCGCACGCAAAAGTTGAATATACGACCAATAAAATATTCTCTTTATATAAAAGGTTGTTCTTCTCAGTCTCAGAATCAAGATTTTGATTTAACAATGAAATAATATGATTTCAATTTCTAATTACTTCTTGATTTAGCCGAAATAATTGGCATCGATTTGTCAATAATAATTGAATTCTCTTCTCGAACCTATCAAGTTCTAACAAATGTTCGTCTAGCCAGAATGATTAGCTAAGACATTTCTCAACATAATTTAACAATAACAGAAATTATCTGTACTGTCAATTCTATCTTTTATGGATATAAATATCCAACAACAATTATTCTACAAATGTAAATTTTCCGAATCAGTAATTTGATTTGAATAATTAAATATGCACGAACTGCGAAAAATCAACAATAATTTCACTGGACATTGTATAATTAGCAATAATTAACCACTATAATAATTGAATGAATATAACTCAAGGTTGAGTTAGGAAACTTGCCTTCTGCGTTGATTACAGCTACACAATAAACTTATCTGCGTTCGTAAGACCTATAACCAATAATATCGGTCTCACAATTAGCACAATATTTCATAATACGTAACACTGTATTTTACAGTCAAACTTCTCCTAGACACATTACCACATATTCACATCAGTGTTTATAACATATATAAACATTTAACAAGTCAGACTATTTCGGTCTGGTTGGACTTCGGTCCATTCTCGGTATTCTAATCACCTTCTTCGACAATTTACACATTGATTGTCAATTAAACCTTGGCCTCTAAGCTTCAATATTATTTTAGATAAGTCAAATATCATTTACAATATTTTTCAGAAGCTTTTAATAATTTATAAACAATTATTATAATTTATAATAATTTTTCAAATACTTAAATCATTTTTAAATGATTTAATTATCAAAAAAATCTTATAATCATTAATATTTAATAATATAAAAATATTAATGTTATATTTGTTAAAATATTAAAGTTAATATTAATAACTTAAACTATTTTTAAATCAACAATATCCAACTCAAATGATTTTTAAATTAATTAAAATCATTTTTAAACCATTACCATTAATATTTAAATATTAATGAAATTATTATCAAAATATTAAAAGTCATTAACTATAACTTAAAATATTTTTAAAACATTTTTCTCATTTTTAAAACAATAAAATTATTTTTAATTCATTTATTGAATATAATAATTAAATAAATCTAATATCATTAATATTAATTTATTAATGAGAATTCTCCAAAAATATTGAAAATTATATTTTATAATTCAAAATATTTTCTAACATTTTATTCTTATTTAAAATGATTTTTAAATCATTAAAATCATTTTTATCTTATTTATTTAATTTATTAATTAAATAAATCTAATATCATTAATATTAAATTATTAATGAAAATTCTCTAAAAATATTAAAAGTCACATTTTATAACTCAAAATATTTTTAAATACTTTATTCTTATTTAAATAATTTTTCATAATATTAAATAATTTTCCTCTAATTTATTTAATACACTAATTAAATAAATAAAATATCATTAATATTCAAATAATTATAAATATTAATGAAAAATGTCCCAAATAATTAAAAGTTATTTTTCAGAATTTAAAATAATTTTTAAAACCATTTTTGATAGTTTTTATAATTTATTTTCTATTTTTAATTAATTACCGAAAATTTAGAAATTAAAAAAAAAATTAAAACCATCACTAAATGCCTATAGCGACACTAAGCGTTGTTGTTGGTGTTCTTGAGCTCAAGAACACTGACAGCTTCGTGTTCAACCAGTCTTGTTTGACCAGCCTTAGATTTTAATCCATCCATGTTCTAGGCCAACTTAAACCTCGATCGTGTAGTGTTTATTTAACACTACAATTATCAGTCATCATTTAGGTCATGCAACAAACCATCAAGAAGATATGATCTCCCAAACATGTTGTCAGACAGCTCCTAGGCTTTCTGGGTAACCCAGAAATCGAGGCAGCTTCAGGGTACCATTTTCCAACCAAAATAATTAGGTATTCTGGTTATCAATTAAGTTGGTTCTTGGTTCAAACATGTTGTGCCCATGTCAATGAACAACTACATAACACAATTCCAGTCAAACTATAACAAAATCACTAGATACGATCCGGTCAAACATGGTCAGAAATCACATTCTTACATTTTCTGGAATTTCCAAATAAGTGTCTTCGTGATCAAATGGGCTACTTTGACCGTCGATTACAACCAATCTGTTTGTTGTTTAGGGAATATAAATGCATGAATCTAGATTACATCTTTCAAGCTACAAACTGTATACAACCATATCATCATATAACTTAACATTTGACAGATCAAGACCTTAGAAAAACCTGTCAGACACGGTTTACACACTTTCTGGGTTACCCAGAAAGTGTTGGTCATGCTCGGTCAACTCTCTTTGACCATGAATAACAACAAATCTAGACATCTGATGGCTATAAGACCACTTGCAGATTAAAGAACTCATACCAAATTACAGATCCAAAACATAAAACAACAAGAATCATAAACAAACACGAATCTGTGGCGCCTGACATTAGTTTGTCAGACCACAAACCATATTCTTGACAGTTTTGGAAAAAGTCAATTTTAAAGCATTTTGATGCTATTGATCTATGTTATATCAACATAGATCATCATTAAATATCATCTATCAAAGATCTAAACACATAAATAAAAACTTTTTCTTAGCAACATGGATCAAAAATAAAAATTAGGTTTATACCTTTTCTTTAATAATCTTAGATCTTGGCTCTTCAATCTATTATTGGTTGATTTAGTGATGTTTTTAGGACTGATCTACTAGCTATTTTCGGATGTTTAGATTAGAGAGAGTAAGTGAGAGCTTGAGAGCAAAATGGCTAAATTTTGAGACTTTCTCTCTCTTAGATCTCTTATATAATTTGCTAAGTTGCTAGATCTGATCTTGCTGTCAAATGGAGGTTTATTTGCTGAGTTTTTTATGCCACAATGTCAATGGAGTTGGTTAACCACTAAAGCTTTAGCCATTTTTACAAGTTAGATCATTTAAAATGTAAAAAGGGTATTTTGGTCACTTGCAAAATAAATTTAATGACAAACATGGAATTTGTATAAATCCTTAGGGTTTAACCCTAAGGTCCTAACCCTTAGGTTTTACATTATTAGTTTCAAAAATCTCCAATTAGGGTTTTAATTAGAAAAAATAAAATTTCTAAATTACAATTAAGGTTTGTAAAATAGAAATTAAGATAACTAAAATATAATTAGGGTTTTCTAATCATATATAAGTTTAATAAATACCTTAAGCTTGCCCATTAGGATTAGGGTTTTCTAATTAGGGTTTAGGATTCCCGAATTTAAAATTAGGGTTTTCTGGCTTTCGATTAGAATTTCTAACGGTACAATTGGTTTTCTACACTTGAGATTAGAGTTTCTAATCCCTTATTAGGGTTTATTAATTACAACCATTATCCGATCAATCATTGATCAACATTCCTATATAGTACAAACACATTCTCATCAATATAAATTTTTTAATTATATTTTCTACCAAATCCCTATCCAGAAAGTAGGGTTAGGATTTCTAAAGCTGTTAAACACAACTCTACTCTAATTTCTCAGTCAATACACAAATTGTCTAATTCTCGAGACTCGTATCACAGATACACAGTACAATATTAACAATCAAAGTCAATATTAATTAAATAAAAAAAATTTATTCGTGAAATTTAGATTATTTGCAATCTCGGGTTATCACATTCACCCCTCCTTAAAAGGATCATGTCCTCGGAATCACCGCCTTCTTATTCTCTACAATCTTTTAAAGTTGTATCATCAATTCATTTTTATCAACACAATATTAATTTTGTGTCTCAAATTCTAACCTGTGACTTGAATCTATATAAGAAAACAGTTCACAGAAATATCTGACTAATATTACTCACGTAATTTAATTTTTAAATGAAATCCTTACCTGCTGCCACCTCCTGAGTAACCACTACATCTTGCGCCGTCATGTTGAATGTACGGGCCGTTGGTCTTCCTGGCTGTGCAGGTCCTCGAATTGCCAATGTTCCACCACCGGGTCCCTTGTTGACGCTTTCCTTCTCAGCATTCCTCTTTGGACAGTTCTGTACCATATGGTCAGTGGAACCACAAGCATAACAACCTTGTATCTTCTTTGGATTGGGACAATTGGGCGACATGTGCCCCTCTTGTCTGCAGTTGTAACAAACTCCCTTCTTCTTTAGGCAAACTCTAGAATTATTCTTCCCGCAGGTCGCGTATGGTTCCCTCCCTTTCCTATTCTCTTATGTCTTATTACCCGACTGGGTATTCTCACTCCACTTCCTCTTATTCGGGTTACTACCACCACTACTTCCACCATAATTTGTCTTCTTCTTCTTCTCCTAATGAAATCGAGACGCAGCTTTGCTCCCTCCTTCAGGAATTAACGCCTTCTCCATCAAAGTCGCGAACGTATTTATTTGCAATACTGCTACCTTGTTGAATATTCCCGGCTTCAGTCCGTTCTCGAATCTTCTCGCGTTTCTCGCTTCTGTGTCCACCTGATGAGGTGCAAATCTAGCCAACTCGTTGAATTTGGCAGCGTATTCAGATACCGACATATTCTCCTGCTTAAGTTCAAAGAACTTGACTTCCATCCTGGACTGCATACTCGGCGAAAAGTAGTTCTCAAAGAACAACTCTTTAAATCTAGTCCAAGTCACCACAGTTGTACCCGCTCTCGCTTGGTTAGTCTCCCACCAGTAATTGGCTTCTCCCTTCATTAGATAAGTTGCAAAAGCCGACTTTTGCTCTTCCGCCACTCGCGCAATGATGAATACTTTCTCCATCTCCTTCACCCAGGTTTGGGCTTCAATCGGATTTGTGGTTCCCTTGAATTTTGGCGGTCCTACCGCTTTAAAGTCCTTGAAGTTAGCCAATCTATCAGCTGGCTGATTTCTCGCTCATCCTCTTGTTGGAGCCCTATTTTCCATAGCTTCAGCTATTATATCTGCAAAATTTTGCATCGGGTCAGCTTGACCTCCTTCATTATTTACTAACTGTTCTTTTCGTTGGTTTCGATTCTGTCGTCTAGGTGGCATGATCTGATTTAAATAAAAATCTTATATTAATTCTCTTTCTCAACACAAATTCTTAACACATTAAGAATTCAACACATAATTCTCATATATAAACGAATATTTATTCAAATAGTTCATAGCACATTTAGTACTTAACATACATTACTATCCCATTCTTTAAAATATTTAGGGTTAACATACACAACTTTACACAAAAAGTTTCAATTCTCCAACTTTACACAAAAAGTTGCCATTTACCATTTTCACATCACTATTTCCAGTTCATCAAACTTACCACACTTATGAGTTCAGTAACTTGCCACAATTATATGAGTGTATGAACTTATCCTAGTCAGACCTTTGGCGTCCATTCGCTAAGGGGTTCAGAACATTTCATATAATTATGAGTCATTAACTTACCATATGTATGAGTTTTAAGAACACACAAATTAATCTTAATCTTATATTCATTTAGAAAATAAAGATTTCATTCATAAAAACATATATATTTACATATGCTTATACATCATTCTCGATATTACAATACTTAATATCAAAAGCTTCTACCAAAAGATACTATCACACACACACACACACACACACACACACACACACACACACACACACACACACACACACACACACACATATATATATATATATATATATATATATATATCTAAGTTTTCTACCGACCACTCCCTTCACCAGTCTTCTTCTTGTTGGGACACTTGTTGAATCCATGACCCGTTCTCCCACATCAGAAACACTTCCTCATATTCGGCTTAGGACAATGCAAAAAAATATGTCCTTCCTGCTTACAGTTGAAACAAACATTCTTCCACATCATGCATTCTCCTACGTGAGTCTTCCCACACTTGCTGCAAGCTTGCCTCTTCTTCGGGTTTGAATCTTCAGAGTTAGGGCTATCGTTGTCCCTCTTTCTCTTTTTCTTTCCATTCTTGCTGGTTCCTTCAGATGATCCACCACCTTCAGTCTTCATCCTTTCCACCTGTGCCTTGAGCTCGTTCCGTTCTTCAGTCATCTCACGTAACGCTCGCTCCGTCTTCCATAACTCTTCCAAGAGAAACACTTTACTACGGAGTTCTTGAACTTCTGCAGATAGCTGATCTTGTTCTCCAACTTTGATCTTATTCTTTAACTCCACCTTAGCTTCTTTAGACTCCGCCTCCTCATCAGTACTCAGATACATCTCGGGATAATCATCATGATCACTCCCGAGGTTGACCATGGGTTCATCTTTTCCTACTTCTTCAACTGACTCGCTCTGTGCTGGCACCTCGACTACTGGCACTGGTGCGACAGTCGCTGGCATCTTCGTACTCATCTTATCTTCTCCCGATTTCCTACATTGAGTTTAAACAACTTGATTAGTACTTCACCAGTACAAACTTCTCACACTATGTGTCTACATATCTCACTATCGATATGCTTCGGCAATCCCTCACTTAGTACTCTAAATGAGTTTTCTAAACTTCGCTTATGGTTATAATCCTAGGGTTTTTGCCACCCCACTTAAGGCTTATAACCTACATCTTTGATACCAACCTCTGACGCCCCCAAATTTGGGTTACCTGACCCCCGAGTTTGGTGCTCACAATCCACAATATAATAATATTTAACTACCCATTTAAATATAAATAGGAATACATAACTCATTAACATATGTTGTGAATACATAAGTCCTAGGTTCACTAACCTTAACATTACAAAAATACCCCTTAGATATACAAAAAGGGTTTACAATACAATACAACATAGTAATATTGTTTATCATAACTAATTTATAATTATGCCTTTTCCCTTGTTCTTCTTCGCCGTACCTTCTGCAACTTTATCCCTAGCTGAAAAGTTCTATTTAGCAAGGGTGAGCAACAAGTTTGCCCCGCAAGTTAAGAGATACAATAAAGGTATAGGAATCAATATCAAACCTTCTCACATTCTATGCAGCAATAATTCGAAAATGAAAGAGTACAACATTTTTAAGGTTTTCTACAATATTCAAATGACTAATCAAGAATTATATTCAATGAAATAACAAAATGGAATATTTTCCAGATTTATGTTGAGCGATCCATTGGATCTTAAACTTCTCTTCTCGAGTAACTACCAAAGTTATACCTTGATATACACAGGTGTATCAGATAACCATAAAGATTAAATCATACCCCTCTGTAAGTATATAAAGTGATCAGCTTTATTATACCCTATATTATGTATAATACTTAATCGCACGCAAAAGTTGAATATACGACCAATAAAATATTCTCTTTATATAAAAGGTTGTTCTTCTCAGTCTCAGAATCAAGATTTTGATTTAACAATGAAATAATATGATTTCAATTTCTAATTACTTCTTGATTTAGCCGAAATAATTGGCATCGATTTGTCAATAATAATTGAATTCTCTTCTCGAACCTATCAAGTTCTAACAAATGTTCGTCTAGCCAGAATGATTAGCTAAGACATTTCTCAACATAATTTAACAATAACAGTAATTATCTGTACTGTCAATTCTATCTTTTATGGATATAAATATCCAACAACAATTATTCTACAAATGTAAATTTTCCGAATTAGTAATTTTATTTGAATTATTAAACATGCACTAACTGCGAATAATCAACAATAATTTCACTAGACATGGTATAATTAACAATAATTAACCACTATAATAATTGAATGAATATAACTCAAGGTTGAGTTAGGAAACTTGCCTTACGCGTTGATTACAGCTACACAATAAACTTATCTGCGTTTGTAAGACCTATAACCAATAATATCGGTCTCAGAATTAGCACAATATTTCATAACGCGTAACACTGTATTTTACAGTCAAACTTCTCCTAGACACATTACCACATATTCACATCAGTGTTTATAACATATATAAACACTTAACAAGTCAGACTATTTCGGTCTGGTTGGACTTCGGTCCATTCTCGGTATTCTAGTCACCTTATCCGACAATTGACACATTGATTGTCAATTAAATCTTGGTCGCTAAGCTTCAATATTATTTTAGATAAGTCAAATATCATTTATAATATTTTTTAGAAGCTTTTAATAATTTATAAACAATTATAATAATTTATAATAATTTTTCAAATAATTAAATCATTTTTAAATGATTTAATTATCAAAAAAATCTTATAATCATTAAAATTTAATAATATTAAAATATTAATGTTATATTTGTCAAAATATTAAAGTTATTATTAATAACTTAAACTATTTTTAAATCAACAATATCCTACTCAAATGATTTTTAAATTAATTAAAATCATTTTTAAACCATTACCATTAATATTTAAATATTAAAGAAATTATTATCAAAATATTAAAAGTCATTAATTATAACTTAAAATATTTTTAAAATATTTTTGTCATTTTTAAATAATTTTTAAATCAATAAAATTATTTTTAATTTATTTATTTAATATAATAATTAAATAAATCTAATATCATTAATATTAATTTATTAATGATAATTCTCCAAAAATATTGAAAATTATATTTTATAATTCAAAATATTTTCTAACATTTTATTCTTATTTAAAATGATTTTTAAATCATTTAAATCATTTTTATCTTATTTATTTAATTAATTAATTAAATAAATCTAATATCATTAATATTAAATTATTAATGAAAATTCTGTAAAAATATTAAAAGTCACATTTCATAACTCAAAATATTTTTAAATACTTTATTCTTATTTAAAATGATTTTTTATAATATTAAATCATTTTCGTCTAATTTATTTAATACACTAATTACATAAATAAAATATCATTAATATTCAAATAATTATAAATATTAATGAAAAATGTCCCAAATAATTAAAAGTTATTTTTCAAAATTAAAAATGATTTTTAAAACCATTTTTGATAGTTTTTATAATTTATTTTCTATTTTTAATTAATTACCGAAAATTCAGAAATTAAAAAAATTCAAAACCGTCGCTAAATGCCTATAGCGACACTAAGCGTCGTTGTTGGTGTTCTTGAGCTCAAGAACACTAACAGCTTCGTGTTCAACCAGTCTTGTTTGACCAGCCTTAGATTTTAATCCATGCATGTTCTTGGCCAACTTAAACCTTGATCGTGTAGTGTTTATTTAACACTACAATTATCAGTCATCATTTAGGTCATGCAACAAACCATCAAGAAGATCTGATCTTCAAAACATGTTGTCAGACAGCTCCTGGGCTTTCTGGGTAACCTAGAAACCGAGGCAGCTTCAAGGTACCATTTTCCAGCCAAAATAATTAGGTATTCTGGTTATCAATAAGTTGGTTTTTGGTTCAAACATGTTGTGCCCATGTCAATGAACAACTACATAACACAATTCCAGTCAAACTATAACAAAATCACCAGATACGATCCTGTCAAACATGGTCAGAAATCATGTTCTTACATTTTCTGGAATTTCCAGAAAAGTGTCTTCGTGATCAAATGGGCTACTTTGACCATCGATTACAACCGATCTGTTTGCTGTTTAGGGAATATAAATGCATGAATCTAGATTACATCTTACAAGCTACAAACTGTATACAACTATATCATTATATAACTTAACATCTAACAGATCAAGACCTTAGAAAAACCTGTCAGACACGGTTTACACACTTTCTGGGTTACCCAGAAAGTGTTTGTCTTGCTCGGTCAACTCTTTTTGACCATGAATAACAACAAATCTAGACATCTGATGGCTATAAGACCACTTGCAGATTAAAGAACTCATACCAAATTACAGATCCAAAACATAAAACAACAAGAATCATAAACAGACACGAATCTGTGGCGCCTGACATTAGTTTGTCAGACCACAAACCATGTTCTTGATAGTTTTGGAAAAACTCAATTTTAAAGCATTTTGATGCTATGGATCTATGTTATATCAACATAGATCATCATTAAACATCATCTATCAAAGATCTAAATACTTAAACAAAAACTTTTTCCTAGCAACATAGATCAAAAATTAAAATTAGGTTTATTCCTTTTCTTTAATAATCTTAGATCTTGGCTCTCCAATCTGTTATTGGTTGATCTAGTGATGTTATTCAAAAAAGTGGTAGAGCACAAAGAAGATCCAGAGAGCCACTCAACGAATCACAATGAACCAAAAGCTGAAACAGAACAAGTGTAGAACCATGTCTACCAACAGTCAAGAAGGGTTCAGAGAATGCTAAGTGCCAGACGAAGTCTACCAAAAGCTCAAACACCTAGCAGACCCAAATGGTACGGTGCACAGCTGACATCAGATGAAGAAGAACAGAACAGAATGAAGATCAGCTAAACCAAAGAAGATGTGGTCCAGACTCAAAGCAGAATGCCAAGAGGACCATGCCAAGCTGCTAAGTACTAAAGATGTTCAAGTTTAAAGACATCTTAGTAGCAAGGCACCAACATCAACACCACCACCAATAACAAGAATCCAGGGCCTGAGAGGTCCTTGTCTGGAGGGACTAAATGAAGTTCCAAGCCTGCTGGGCTTGAAGAGTTCCTAGGGAACTAGAGGAGTTCCAAGGCTGCTGGCCTTGAAGAGTTCTTAGAGAATTGAGTTCCATGGCTGCTGGCCTTGAAGGAATCATAGTGATTCAGGGTGTTGCCCTTCCTTAGTAAAATTCTGCTAGTTGAAAGTAGAAGAGTGGATTAGGAGCTTGAGTCTTTGAACCACTTAAAATCCCTTGTGTCATTTACTTAATGTCATTTACATTATGTACCTAATTGCTATAACTACTGTGCATGTATTAACTACTTACAACTTAACTAACTCTAAGAACAATATATGTATGATTATGAATATATCAATAAAGAGGATCTTTTACTTATTCCACTGTGCTTGAAAATATTCTTATGTTTGTCATATGCTAAATCATTAGCAATACAAAATAAACGAGAAAAGTATTTGAAATTAAAAGGATCTATTCAACCCCCCTTTCTAGATCTATTGTGTGCCTACTGAGAACTAACATATTATATTTTATTTTTTTCTGCTGATGATGTAATAGTTAAGGTTAGATAAACTGGGATTTATCTTGAGACTATGTAACCCTTTAATGGGAGATTTATTGTTTAAACTTTCGAGTTTAATTATAACCTTTGTTTATGGGTAGTTAGTTATGATTTAATTGGACAATGAAAACCAAATCCGTGGGATTGAAGTACCCGGATTTAGGGGTGTCACAAGTTGGTATCAAAGCTTTAGGTTATAAACCTGAGGTGGAGAAACCTTAGGAGATAACCTTATAAGAAATCGAAAACATAGTGGTGACAAACTCTCATCGAGTTCTAAGGAATGAATTAAGGAAAGTCATTAAAGATAAAATGATAAAAGACTTTATGTGCTTATGTGTTAATAACCTTTGTGCTCGCGAGTATAGTGCGTATCGAGTAGTGGGAGTTGTGATTAAAACTTTGTTGTCGGGATTAATAATGAAGGAGGATAGGGATTAGGAGCCCTGAGATATTCGTATAGTTTGAGTATGATTAGTATTGGGAAAGCCATACCCGTTGATTTCTGTTGTAAAACTTGGGTATGAGCTTGAGTTTGGTCGTGAGTTTGAATTTGAGGTGATAAAGGTGAAGGATGAGTTACAAGAGAAGTTCAAGGAGTTATAAGGTCAAGCCGTAAAGCACCAAGCCACGCTAGCACAAAAAGATGTTGCAACTCAAGACTTTACTGCACGACTTGCAGATGTAGAACAGAGATTATCTCAGTTAGAGTATTAAAAAGGATAGTTATTAGCTAGGAACGAGATTGCACAGGAATAACTTGGGAAAGGAGTCAGCAGAGCGGCCGAGAGCTAAAGGCGCTTGGGTGAAGGCTTCTAAACACATAGAATGTATTGAAGCCAAGTTGAAGAAGGCCAAGCAAATGATGGAATTTAGAATTTAGTATTCCACTATCCTGTGTAGGTTGAGGTTTATCTTTGGTATGCAATGGATCGCCGATGATTCGTATCATGGAGCAAGAGCGCAATGGAGCTGTATAATGTGGAATGTTCATGTAGATTGCAAGAAAAACAATAAGATGATATATAAATCATAATGAAAATTAATAAGATGTAAATCCTGGTTTTTGAATTAAATAGTGGGATATGATGAAGTAATCCTGGAATTTTATTATTACATGATAGATGATGTAAATGGCAATGAGGCTATCTTTGTTATATTTTAAATCAATAAATGAATAATGTTTTATTATCAGGTGTTATTTAAAAAATGATTAAGATAAACTTATATGTTTTAATTCGTGAATGAACGATGATCTAATAGTGCAAGTTTTAAATAGTAAAATGTAACACCTCGAATTTTATGAAATAAAAGTATTCAATTTTTCTTATAATTACAATTCAATAAATGGTTAAATTGATAAAAAGTTAAAGTTATGGGTGAAATGTGAAAATTTTTCAAAATAAACAAGTGGTTATAAAATATTCATTGTTGTCGGGGAATATTCGTTTGGTCGTGGAATATTCTTTCTGTCGGGGAATATTCGTACGACGGCGCAGATATTTATGGGCCCCATAACAGAATAACTGTCGGATGAAAAAAACGACAAAATTGAGTTTTTACAAATAACGGCGTAGTTGTTACCGTTAACACTGTTAGAATACCCGGTGGTTAAAATACAGTAATACGCGTTATTGCACAGTAGCACACGGTATTGCACATTATTTTTAAAATTATTGATTCTTATGTAATAAGGCACTACTCAATAATTGTTACAGTAGTTACTGTTCAATATTTTATTTTATTGATTCAATAATTGCTGCGTTGATATTTTATATTATTGTTGTTTCAATAATTATTGCTGCACAGTATCTCTATTATCAGATCAATAATTCATATTATTTGAATAATATTATTAGATAACATTATTGGCAATGTCTAGAAAGTTCTGTCTAAGGAGAGGTTTGGTCATCTAATTGCGCACCAGTAAGGAGAAATCCTTGTTGGAAAGCGCCCTCTTTCCTGGGAACGGCCTGGTTGTCGTAATTGTGATTCTGTAATATTATTTGTGAATAATTAATGATTGATTTATATGATAAGGAAATATTTGTTTGATGTGGATATAAATGATGGATTTATTTATGTGGTTATTATTGAAGGAATTAATGTTGTGGTGTTTTATCAGTATTTTTGTCCGAATGGAGGTATTAAAAATCAATCAGGGTTTTTGAGATATATTGCGGGAGTTATAATTTTTAATCCGACCGTTGGATCGTGGTAATTTTTGGATATGTTATACATATATAAGTTGAGTATATGTCCATAAATTTTGAACCGTTAAAAATGAACGTATGATTTATTATGAATTTTACGAGATGACTGGTTCAGAAATTGTTGAATTTTCGGAGTTTATCATTTTGGTGAAAAATTCTAGAATTGGTGGGTCCCACTCTTGGTTGGTGAAGAAATATATTGAGATTTTTATTCAAATGTGGTGGGTGGGAATAGTAGCAGGTAAAGTCATCAGGTTGCAGGTTAAGTCTGCTTCGGCGTGCTAACATTTTCCTATAAATAGAGGGCTAAGTTAGAATTGAAAATCACACCAGAAACATAAGCTTTCTCTCTTTCTCTCTCTATATTATGAAGTATATTTTGTGATTATTTAGATACTTTGAGAGTTGCTATTCAGTGCAAGTTTCCTTTGGCTTTGCATTCCAGTCAGAAATACTGAATTTTTGAGGTAAAGAGATGTGATAAAAAATTATCTTCGTCCTGGGTACGAAGAGGAATTTAGAATCACAATTATGATTATGAGATATTCATATGATTGTGGAAAGGAACTGTTGATTGATGTTACAGGGATAAAACATTGTTGGTGGATTTTTAACATGGAGAAGATAATAGATTTTGTAGTCTATTTGACTCTTCTAATGGATTGCTCGTTCCGCTGCAACTATGGTTGAAATTTTTTATCATCTACCATATGTTCTAAATCTCTGATTTATTACTGATGAAGACTATTGATAATTTATTTATCATTAGTCATGATATTCTTTATAGGTTGAATGTTGTTATTATTTGATATTATGACAAAGAACTATGTAATGGTTAGAAAGAACCTGGGAATGGGAATATTATTTTGGAATATATATAAGATATATTCATTCTTTTGAGGCATTTGAATGGAATGTATGTGTGAATGATAGCACCGTGTAGCACCATATATCGGGTTGGAAGATACCTGGATTTAGGGGTGTCACATGGTCAGAGGAGTGCTAATAGATGGAAGATCACCCCTAAACATCTACCCTTATGCCACATTGGAAAAAATGAACATCAATCTCAACACGATTTGAAGCAGCCATACAATCATCAAAGCTTTTGATGGATCTCGGTGAAATGCTGTCGGAGAGATTGAACTACCCGTGGGAATCGGTCCACATACATTTTACATATCCTTCCAAGTGCTTCAGATCACTACTGGATACAACCTACTTTTGGGAAGACCATGGATTCATATGGCAGGAGCCGTCCCATCCACTCTTCATCAGCAACTCAAATATATCATCAACAGTAGTCTAGTCACTGTTAGTGCTGAGCCAGAATGTCCTATTCAAAATGATATACCCCTTATCAGTTTCAATGTAGAAGTTGAGCATGTCAGCTTCTAAGCCTATGAGGTGAGCAACACTCACTATCAACCTATTGGGGCGCCACCTCTGAAACCCAGAGTTTCTGTCGAGGTAATGTCGGCAAGTCAAGAGATGATATCCTTGGGTTTTCAACCTGGACAAGGGTTAGGAAAGGATCATCAGGGAATTAAATGCCCAATACAAGTTCCCAGCCAGACAGGGATAGTTGGACTAGGCTATTCTTCCGGGTCCAGTCACAAGAACCCTCACAAGCATAAATAGGTTCCATCATTCACAAGGCATCTGCTTAAACCTACATGTTATAATCTTGTACGACCTTTATTAAAGGTTCCTACCTTTGTGGTAGCCATGCTCCTAAGCCGATACCGGTTAGAGGAAAAGAAGTCCTAATTCCAGACCCAGAGGCAGAGGAAAGGAATAAAAGGCGCAAACAAGAGATAAATAAACATCTGTCAAACATGTGCGTCCTAGTCCATACTGAGGGTATAAACAGAGATATTCCAGATGATGATTGCCCATACATCATGGTCATCATTCAAGAGAAGGAGGACGACAACAATCTCTTCATCACAGCTGTCCATCAGGACTTGACCCTTGGCAATTGGAGCAGCACTCCTTGCATTTGCCGACTAGGGTAAAAAGGGGCAGAAACTCCCTCTGCCCCGTAGATAACAATAACTGCTTACTTTTGATGTACAGTATTAGCAGTTGCTTTTGTCATTTCATGCTAACACTTTGTATGATTGAACATTTTCATATATTAAGTGAAATCATTTTATTTCAGGACTCTAAAGTTAGATGTGCCTAAACTTGCTAATGAGGTGCCTATTCTTCACAAGGACTGTAACTTTGATGTAAAGTTGGACTCATACTTGATGGAGATTGAACAAGAGGACTATGAGATACCTCAGGAGATCAAATAATGGTTCAAAGACAAACCCAAGTCAAATATTGATCAAACCACCTCTTTTAACCTTGGAACCTCAGAAAACACCAAATAAATCCAGATTGGTACGGACCTTACTCCAAATCAAAGGAATGACATGGTTACTCAATTGTCCTAATTCCAGGATGTGTTTGCATGGTCTCATGAAGACATGGTCAGTTTGTCAACTGACATTGTCATTCATCGCCTTCCCATCAAAGAGGGATACAAGCCAGTTAGGCAGAAACTCAGACGATTAAAACCTGAGTGGAGTTTGAAAGTTAAAGAAGAAATTGTGAAACAATTTCAAGCCGACATTATCATTATATCAACATACCTTAAGTGGCTATCCAACATAGTCCCCGTGCCTAAACCTGGAGGAAAGGTGCGAGTTTGCGTGGAGTACAGGGATCTGAACAAAGCTTGTGTCAAAGATAGCTTTCCCGTGCCATTCAACCAATACTCATTGACAATAAAGCTCAATATAACATGTACTCCTTTGCAGATTGGTTTGCGGGAACCATCAAATCATGGTTGCTGAAGACGATCGTGAGAAAATTACATTCATCACTCCTTGGGGAGCCTTTTGCTACAGACAGTTGTCATTCGGCCTCATCAATGCCAGAGTTACCTATCAGCGAGCCATTATGGCTCTTTTCCATGATCTAATGCACAATGAGATAGAAGTCTATGTGGATGACATCATTATCAAGTCCTAGAGGGAGGAAGACCACCTAGATCATCTCAAAAAGCTCCCCAGCCGGCTGCGTAAGTACAACTTAAAGCTGAATCCATTCAAGTACGCCTTTGGCGTTAAATCAGGCAAGTTGCTAGGATTCCTAGTGAGCCACAAAGGGATTGAGCTGGATCCTACAAAAATCCAGGCCATCACGGAAATGCCCATACCCAGACATAGAGGTAAATACGAGGATTTTTGGGAAGAATCAACTTCATCAGCCGATTCATCTCACAACTCACGGCAACATGTGAACCCATCTTCAAGTTGTTAAGGAAGAACTCCTCCATGAAATGGAATGATGAGTGTCAGAAAGTCTTCCTTCTCATCAAAGAGCAGCTAATCAAAGCTACTATTTTGGTACCTCCCAGGGATGGTGTTCCCCTGTTTATGTACCTGTCAATCAATGACAATGCCATGGGCTACATATTGGGACAGAAAGATGATAGAGGCCAAGAAAGAGCTATCTATTACCTCAGCAAAAGATTCAGCAACAGTGAACACAAGTACACTCTGATTGAGAAAACTTATTGTGCTTTAGCATGGGCTTCCATGAGGTTACAACATTACCTCCATGGTCACACAACCCATCTCATATCCCGTGTGGATCCTATCAAGTATGTGTTTAGCAAACATATGTTGAATTATCGACTGTCCAAATGGCAGTTGATCCTACAACAATTTGACATTATCTACGTGACTCAAAAGTCTATCAAAGGTCAAGGAATTGCTGATCAATTGGCCTCTGCACCTTCAGGGGATTTCAAACCCTTGGAAACATACTTCCCCGATTGTTGGATAAAATCTAATTACGCACATCACGCAAGTATAGGTGGTCAACAAGTAATATAATAGTAAGTAGAGTATCGTTCCCACTGAGACTAGCAAGAAATTAACTATCACAATTACAAATTTCCTATTAATCCAAATTTTATTAAACTAACTAATTTCAAGTTTGTAACTAAAATATTAAAAATATTAAAATTACCAAACAATCAACAAACCCTAAAAACTTAATTTTTAAAAAAGTATTGGAGAATTAGGCTTACGACTTCACTCTAAGAATCACTCTGATTATTACACCTTATTCTAGTTTAATTCATTATCCCAATTTATTAATCAAGAACACATATGTAGAACTAGCCACCTCTCGATGCACTATAACACCGTATCAACTTAAATCCACAATTTAGATAGAATCAAGTTGAACACCTTAATCAACTAACTCACTATATCTCTATGTAAATTACAATTAAAGAAGGTTTAAGTTCAAGTTCTTTATCTGATTACATGCAATGTCAAGCATATCTCTACCCTAACATTCATTAAGCTTTATCTGTTCATTCACAAAATTCAAGAACACATGTTATATTAACTAAGTCTATACTCGTATTTCCACTCTCGAATCCATACAAGTCCACAAAGAATTATTGATCAAGTAATTTGTAAGTTCCCAGTAGGCACACAATAGATCCTTTTTATTTTTAAATGCTTTTCTCGTTTATTTTGTATTGCTAATGAATTAGCATATGACAAACATAAGAATCTTTTCAGGCACAACGTAATAAGTAAAAGATATCCTTCATTGATATATTCATAATCATACATACATTATTCTTAGAGTTAGTTCAGTGGTAAGCAGTTAATACATACATAGCAGTTATAGCAGTTAAGTGCATAATATAAATGACATAAAGTAAATGACACAAGGGATTTTAAGTGGTTCAGAGAGTCAAGCTCCTAATCCACTCTTCTACTTTCAACTAGCAGGATTTCTATTAAGGAAGGGCAGCACCCTGAATCACTAAGATTCCTTCAATGCCAGTAGCCTTGGAACTTCTGTTCACTAAGAACTCTTCAAGGCCAGGAGCCTTGGAACTCCTCTAGTTCCTTAGGAACTCTTCAAGCCCAGCAGACTTGGAACTTCATTTAGTCCCTTCGGACAAGGACCCCTCAGGCCCTGACTTCTTTTTGTTGTAATTGTTGTTGTTGTTGGTGCTGAGCTGCTAAGATGTCTTTAAGCTTGAACATCTTCTGTAGTTAGCATCTTGGCGTGGTCCTCTTTGCACTCTGCTTCGAGTCTGGACCACATCTTTTTTGGTGCAGCTGATCTTCACTCTTTTCTGCTCATCTTCATCTAATATCAGCTATGCACCATCACCATCTGGATTTGCTAAGTCTCTGAGCTTTTGGTAGACTTCGTCTGACACTTAACAATCCCTAAACCCTTCTTGACTATTTTGCAGACATGATTCTGCATCTGTTCTTTTTCAACTTTTGGTTCATGGTGATCTGTAGAGTGGCTCTCTTGATCTTCTTTGTAATCTACCACTTTTCCGAATGCTATCTTCTTTGCCTTCTTGGCTCTCAGCTTGGCTGCCATCTTCAGTGGCATTCTCATCTTTGTTGAGTGAAGCTTTAGTCTGTTCATGTCCTTTTTCAAAGCAGCTTCACTTCCACCTTTGTAGTCTCACTGTCACTGAGACTTGTTCTGTTTAGCTCTGGTGGAACTCGAAGAGTTAACAATAGCATTCCAACAACTCAACAATTCTGCATCTTAGCAATCATTAGCACCTCTTGATCTTTGAAGCTCTGGCTTATATACACTCCTTCCCAATCTTTCTGTTGGTATATAGCCGTTGAAAGCTCTTTGAATTGCTTCAAATATCTCGAGTTATTTGGTGTAGACTGCTTGATGTGACGTGACAGCTCCTTTATGACTTTACTGACACAGCAGTCTGCCACCTTACCTACCGCCTTAGAGTTGTCAGCTTTCCATATCAGGTAGGTAGTCGACTTTATTTCCTCCTTCTGATTTTTCGATCAGAGGTTATCCATCCATCAAGGGGAAATTCAGAATACATTAAGATCATAAGCCCTGGAGAAACAGGCAAATGTCAAGCAAGTAACAAGGCATAACTAAAAGGGAAGTGAATCAAAATATATTTCCATATCATATATAATATTGTTTGATATATACAATATGTGTTGTACATGACAAAAATTGCTAAGCTAGTCTGTGCAGAAAAATCCAAGCCCATCTACAAATCATTGTATATGCGCACTATCAAATCCAACATGGCATCCCTCTCAGAAGATGGAGGTAACTCTGTGAGCTCCTGCCCAAGGGTATCAATACGAGCCAAGAGGTCCACAATCATCTGCATGGTGACACTATGCTCATCAATGAACGTGCTCATCTCTGCAATAATATCAATAGTATGTGACCGCAATACAGTGCTATCCAGAACAGTAGCATCTCTGGCAGATATAGCGACATCCCGCTCAATAACAGTGACATCTCTAGATGATCTGGTCTCGTCCCACTTAGAAACAGTGGTATCTCTATGAGCTAAAGCATCATGTCTCACAGCTAGAGCGACATCTCTACCAGCAAGAGCTATCAACATTAAGGCTCTGGCCTGATCCCTCTCATATGTCATCAGATGCGGACTTTGCTCTAAATACTCTGTCGAATGTGGAGTCACAGTAGTAGCACTGGGAGAATCAACAAGAGCTGCTGCCAAACCAACAAATAGCTCATCCTTAGTGGGAGAATCAGTGTCCTCCATGGGGTCCCCACTATCAGAATCAACACCCGGATCTGTGGATACAACCACGACCGATGTAATCTCTGCCTCCATCCATGCAGAATACTCTGTAGAACGGCCCAGATGGCTAGTAGTAAAATCAGCCCTCTCACACTGGGCCCAACATGCATAAACTCTGGATAAATCCTTCGCTGACAAAAGCCGAGACGACTTGCGCTGACCCAATGCCCCATCAAAGGGATGAACATCCTGAAACTGGTCAAACTGAGCCATCACCGCTAGTGGATGATAAGTGGTCACACCCCTCAAACCAGCCAGAGGGATATAATCCATGCCAGATGCATGAGTATTGAAGCTGTAGGGGGAACTAAGCCCTGAACTCGGTAAAATGTCAAATGGATCCTCGATCCCTACCAAGAAAACCGACCAAGAAGCAGCGTCTGTACAGTTCCGCCGACTGAAAGGAGTAAGGCATAGCTATCTCATGGGAAAAACAGTACCCATGGCGTCCGAAGGTACCAATCGGTCTCAGGTGTGACATAAACCACACATACAGCAAGACTGAGCTGCCCATAAATACCCAAGAAGGATGGGTGTGGCAATTCGTAGCCGACCTCAAGGTCTCTACCATAATCACCGGTATAATGGTAGGTCCCTCCCGGAGAGCCTGCACTGCCATAATCACACCGATGTCTAAATGATCCATGTACAGTTGCATGTACAGATAAGCCACTACACACATAAAGAGTACGTCTACTCTGGAAACACGCCACTCATCCTTCGACGTGGTGAAATCCCCGGAGTGCTACGCATAACTGTCCAAGGAGCCAAATCTGTCAACCAAAAAATGTATGGATACTACCATCAGAGCGCAAGGCCTATCCAATGGCATATCTGTCAGACGCTCATACTCCTCTAAAGTAGGAGTTAACTCCTGGGTCTCAAACCGGAACACCTGCCTAATAGGTACCTAGTGCTCCAACATGCCCTCTACAAAACCCAATGGAACCTGGAACATCAGGAGGGTCACAGAGTGCCGCAATAGCTGATCTACGGTCGCCCGATCTGGGGGTGACAAACTATCATACCACGATCTCAGATAGGAGGCCACAAATACAAGTGGGGTGTGATTAATGAGGCTAACTGTCGATGAAGACATCTTTAGGGCCGTGCCACAAGACCATCCAGGGGTCAATGATGAACATCTCTGGACATACATATGCATAACATAATACATGCATGATAAACAATAGATGGCAATATGATGTAGGGAATGGAAAATAGGATACATACATTCCTAAGTACACCATCATCTAATACATAATCTCTGTGTACAACTGGAAAATATAGGGAAATGGGGCACAACCGCCCAACAACTAACAGAGGCCTATCAAAAGATATAACGAGAATGGGGGCACAGCCATCCAGTATCTAACAGAGAACTATCAAAAGATATAGTGAGAAATACATCAGAAGAAGTCAATAGTGTTGATGTCTACATCATCTAACCTATCCATCTGATGTAACTCCTCCTGACTCACAGTGTATCCACCAAGAGGGATATCAGGCCGATACAACGGAGGATTTTCACCGATAAAACTATCTAAATATGGGCCACCTAAAGGGCTAGTCCCTGAGCTAGAAGGATCAAAAGTATCCACCTCGGAAGGGTCTCTACCCAAATGCCGGATGAAAAATGCGCCCGGTCCAACTGCTAGGTCAAGCTATCAATCTACGTCAAATGAGTAGGCTCTCGAATCCAGCCAATCCAATCTACCATCATGATGGAGCCAGGAACCATATCCTCTATGAACTGTGTGGCATGGGTCTGAGCTCCGATGGTATGAGGAGACTACCAGCGGTAGAATGCCTCTTGAGTGAACGGTACCTCTGACAAATCAAAGCCATCAACTCCTACCAATGGGATATCTCTGATCGGTGGCTGCAACACAGGCCAATAACGCCTAGCAGGAGGACATATCTGTAACGACCCCAAAATTTATACAATTTAATCATTAACTTCAGCCGTTAATAACACATCTACCTTCTGATTTCACATCATTATTCGATGCTAAACATTATAAAATACAAAATAATTTATACTTTTATGTCTTCTTACTTTAATTCTCTGAATCAAAACCTTTATCATCTACATGTCTTTGAATCAATCTTATTTTATGATTCACTTTATGTGACGCTCCCAAAATAGGTATACATCACCCATTCTAAGTCGCCAAATATATGGTACAGAAACAAATATAACTTCAGTAATACAATTATCGTGCAGAATACGACAACACATATACTATGAGTTTGAATACAAATATTGTCTACTAGAGAGTATACAAACTCAAAAGGAGTCCTCATTACAATTATCACACTATTTCACAGAATAGTGAGGACTACTAATGCAGCCATCTGGACCGTCAATCCATTCCCCGACTAGTCCCAGCTATATTCTCATTTCTTGAAGAGAATAGTGAAAGAAAGGGTGAGCTCAACTAGCCCAAAAAGAAATATTATGACTAAGATAACGTACAATAAATTATCATTCGTCTTCAACAGGGAAAAATCTGATAAAATATAATAGATAACAAGTTTTAGATCAACAACTGCAGCGAAAAAAGCAATCCATTAGAAGAGTCAAGTAGAGCATAAAACCTACTATCTTCTATGATTTAAAAGATTTATCATCAATTTTATTGCTGAGATTCAGCTTAATAAATAATCCACATCATCAAATCATCCCTGCACTACGGGCCAAAGATAATCGTGTTTTCATCAACGGTCATGATCATGCCATAAAATAATTCATCTTTGCACCCTTGGCCGAAGAGAATCTATTGCCATAATCATACCAAAAATTATCCATCAATGCAATACGGGCCAATGAAGACTTTTACCACATCATTTGTAACATTACGGTCATGATTATACCGAATAATCCCTGGTCATAATCATACCAAGTCCATCTATATACCACAGGCCACAAATGACTTTCAGCAGAATATAAACATGAGGATGATGACAATGATATAATAATTCAATTAAACAAGTTCAAGGATAAATTTTAAAGATTTATAATTTAATTTATCCAGAAATCAATAACGTCCAAATTGTCAACATGATATTACTTTGTGGAGTAAAATTCAAGAATAATACTCAGTTGGTCATGTTCATCTCAACACCTGTTCATCTTTGCACTACGGGCCAAAGATATTCATCAGGTAATCATTCACCTTTGCACTACAGGCCAAAGATATTCAGTAATATCATCATTTAGGACTGAGGATGATGAAAAATATCTTAAAGAAAACGAATCTAGTGAGATAAAAGAACAAATATTAGGGATTCATATTAGAGTTTATCCAAGTTCAATAATACTCTGAAATAACCAATTTCGAAGCAAAATTTAAAAATAATGATTAAAACATGGATACAATCAACGATAGTAACCATAATAGCCATCTTGGATAAAAAGAAGAAAAGCTCATTTTTTGGTGAATAGTGCCGTATTCGTGAGTAGTGTCGTATATGTGAATAGTGCCGTATATATGAATAGTAATTCCGACACAAAAAGTTCTAAATTTGATAAAAAGTTCAAACTAATATTTTGGCATAATGATATTGAAAGAAGTAATATCATTTACGAAAAAAATAGCATCCCTTACCTCAGAATAACCATACTTCTGACTGAATTTCGGATATAGTGCTGGCAGAAACTTGTACTGAATTGCAACTCTCAAAGTATCAAAATACTCACAAAATACACTCGAGAATATAGAGAGAGAAAGAGAGAAAACTTATGAATTCTGGTGTTATTTTCAATTCTAACTTAGCCCTCTATTTATAGGAAAATGTTAGCACGTCGAAGCAGACTTGATCTGCAACCTGATGGCTTTACCTGCTACTATTGCCACCCACCACATTTAAAATAAAATTCAGTACATTTCTTCACCAATCACAAGTGGGGCCCACTCAATTCTAGAATTTTCCACCAAAATCATTTATAAACCTAATTTCTGAATCAGTCACCTCTTAAAATTCATAACAAATCATACGTTCATTTTTAACGGTTCAAAATTTGTGAACATATACTCAACTTATATATATATAACATATCCAAAAATCACAACGATCCAACGGTCATATTAAAAATTATAACTCACGCAATATATCTCAAGAACAGTGATTTAATTTTTAATACCTCCATTTCGACAAAACACCTCAACATTAATTCCTTCACATAAAATAAATATATCCACCAATTATATCTACATATAATAAATATTTCCTTATTATATAAATCAATAATTAATTATTCACAAATAATATTACAGAATCACAATTATGACAACCTGACCGTTCCCAGGAAAGATGGGGCTTTTCAATAAGGATTTCTCCTTACTGGTGCGCAATTAGATGACCAAACCTCTCCTTAGACAGAACTTTCGAGACATTGTCAATAATGCTATCTAATAATATTATTCAAATAATATGAATTATTGATCTGATGATGGAAAATACTGTGCAGTAACAATTATTGAAATAACAATAATATAAAATATCAACGCAGCAATTATTGAATCAATAAAATAAAATATTGAACAGTAACTACTATAAAAATCATTGAGTAGTGTCTTCTTACGTAAGGGTCAATAATTCAAAAATACTGTGCAAAACCGTGTGCTACTGTGCAACCACGCGTATTACTGTATTTTAACCACCGGGTATTCCAACAATGTTAACGGTAACAACTACGCCGTTATTTATAAAAACTCAATTTTGTCATTTTCTTCATCCGATAGTTATTCTGTTATGGGGCCTACAAATGGTTGCGCCGTCGTACGAATATTTTCCGACAGAAAGAATATTCCACGACCAAACGAATATTCCCCGACAACAATGAATATTTTATAACCACTTATTTATTTTGTAAAATTTGCACATTTCACCCATAACCAAAATATTATATCAAATTAACACCTTATTATTCACAATAATAATTAGAGGAAATTTGATTTTATTCATTAATAAGTTGGGGTCTTACAACCTCCCCTCCTAATGAAATTTTGTCCCCGAAATTTACGTGCGTACCTGATATGCCGAACAGATGGGAATACCTTGACTTCATTTCAAATTCTAACTCTTGAGGTATCTCCTTATACATTAAATTTTTCGCTATCTCGTCCGGTTCTTAATCAATAATATGATTCGGATCATCCATATATTTACGTAACATCGATACGAAATAAACGTTATGAACACGCGACATACTTGGCGTTTAAAACGAGTCTATAGGTCACAGTTCCTACTCGATTGAGGATTTCAAATAGACCAATAAAATCGAGAGTTGAGATTTCCTCTCTTCATCGACTCTTGCTCCTAGAATAACGCCCTCTTGAACCTTCTTCTTTACATTCATCAGCTCTGTAGCTTGAGCGGCTTTAACTTTATCGATTTAAAGTCGGTTCTAATCGTATATTTGCTATCTTCACGTAGGTTCGTATATTCGCACTCGTAAATGCATACGATCTTCTGCTCAACGCGTCAGCTACCACGTTCGCTTTTCCCATGATGATATTAAATGGTATAATCGTAATCTGCAATAGCTCGAGCCAATGTCTTCAGCGCATAATACGTTCGTTTTAGGTGAAGAAATATTTTAAGGGTTTTAGAAATGGGTTTTATACTGGGGTCAAATTTAAACGTTGAGCGCAAGTAGGAGAAATAAAAGAATATGTAGAACCGGTATTGAATAAGGTATAAACTTCGCAAGAGTTTATGATTAACTTACCCGTGATAACTTTGTTCGGGTTCCTCGACAAACGCTCTTACTTAAACTACCGACTTTGACTTGTCTGGGATATCCTTTGTCATCACTATCCCCGCTGGACTTGACTTCACTACAGGATAAAATCGAGCTAGGTGACCTTCTCTTTCGCAATTGAAACACACTTTGGGTTGCTGCGTACAGTTTGGATGGATGTGTCCCTCTTGTCCGTATTTTACACATACGACCGGTGGTCGTTCTTCTTCTTTTGAAACGGGTGCTGGTGTTGCTGTCTTTCCATCATTATTGAACCTCCTCTTCTTGAAATTTCCACTTCTATTATCTTGGCCATGATTACCACCGAAGTGGTTACCATTCTTGGCATGATAATTTCCTCCACGATTGTTGTCACCGGTTAGATAACTGCTACCATTGGTATTATCATTTTGTCGGCTGCTTTCTCTTGGTTGGGTTGACTCGTTATCGCGCTCCAATAACTGAGCCCTATTTACAACATCTGAATACAAACACAGTTTTTGAGAAATTAGGTATTGACGTATCTCAAGTTTCAAACCTCTTAGAAACATTCGCGTTATTCTCTCCTCGTTATCAACTAAGTGGGACGCAAACCGGGATAACTCGGCAAACTTAGCTTTGTACTGCGACACGGTCATATTGTTTTGCTCCAGCTTGATGAATTCCACTTCCTTCATGCGACGAATACTTTCGGGAAATTACTTGTCGTTGAATAATTCTTGGAACTTCTCCCAAGACATCTTGATTTCGTCAGGCTGGGTACGTTTTATAGAAACCAATGATCTGCTTCTTCACGCAACATAAAGGTAGCGAATGGAACCTTTTGCTCCTCTGAGCATTCCAAGACATCAAATATCTTGGTGATCTGCTTTATCCATGTCTCTGCCTTAAGTGGTTCTGGCTTTCCCAAAAACTCCGGTGGTCCTAGCTCCTTGAACTGCTTAGTGGTGACCAACCGTGGGTTGCCAGTGTTTACACCTACATTATGAACAGGAGTCTCTCTCGTTTGGTGTTGCATGAATTCTAAAAAGCTCCTAAACGTACCGTCGTTCGTCATTTGGTCGGTGTCGTTGTTCACCTGAGGATTGTTGTCTTTCTGATGCACATTATCCTGAGTATTGATCTGTGGTGACTCAACGGTCTCCTGTGCTCCATTGCTATTCTCAACATTCTCGGATGTCATTTTCAATTACTGTCACAAAACAAGGGTTAATTGACATGAAACATATTATCCCTATATTCTGACCGACCAAACAAATACCAAATAAACTTAGTCAGGTCATACTAGCGAAGGAATTCCCCGTCTCTCACCTCCTAGTTTTTGTCTTACATCTCAGCCAGGGATCATATCCCTAAGCTTTGATACCAACTATGACGCCCCCAAAATAGGTATACATCACCCATTCTAAGTCGCCAAATACATGGTACAGAAACAAATACAACTTCAGTAATACAATTGTCATGCAGAATACGACAACACATATACTGTGAGTTTGAATACAAATATTATCTACTAGAGAGTATACAAACTCAAAAGGAGTCCTCATTACAATTATCACACTATTTCACAAAATAGTGAGGACTACTAATGCAACCATCTGGACCGTCAATCCATTCCTCGACTAGTCCCATCTATATTCTCATTTCCTGAAAAGAACAGTGAAAGAAAGGGTGAGCTCAACTAGCCCAGTAAGAAATATTATGACTAAGATAATGTACAACAAACTATTATTAGTCTTCAACAAGGAAAAATCTGATAAAATATAATAGACAATAAGTTTTAGATCAACAACTGCAGCGGAAAAAGAAATCCATTAGAAGAGTCAAGTAGAGCATAAAACCTACTATCTTCTATGATTTAAAAGATTTGTCATCAATTTTATTGTTGAGATTCAGCTTAATAAATAATCCACTTCATCGAATCATCCCTGCACTACGGTCCAAATATAATTGTGTTTTCATCAACGGTCATGATCATGCCATAAAACAATTCATCTTTGCACCCTTGGCCGAAGAGAATCCATGGCTATAATCATACCAAAAATTATCCATCAATGCACTACGGGCCAATGAGAACTTTTATCACATCATTTGTAACATTACGGTCATGATTATACCGAATAATCCCTAGTCATAAGCATACCAAGTCCATCTATACACTACAAGCCACAGATAAATTTCAACAGAATATAAACATGAGGATGATGACAATGATATAATAATTCAATTAAACAAGTTTAAGGATAAATTTTAAAGATTTATAATTTAATTTATCCAGAAATCAATAACATCCAAATTGTCAACATGATATTACTTTGTGGAGTAAAATTCAAGAATAATACTCAGTTGGTCATGTTCATCTCAACACCTGTTCATCTTTGCACTACGGGCCAAAGATATTCATCAGGTAATCATTCACCTTTGCACTACAGGCCAAAGATATTCAGTAATATCATCATTTAGGACTGAGGATGATGAAAAATATCTTAAAAAAAACGAATCCAGTGAGATAAAAGAACAAATATTAGGGATTCATATTAGAGTTTATCCAAGTTCAATAATACTCTGAAATAACCAATTTCGAAGCAAAATTTAAAAATAATGATTAAAACATGGATACAATCAAAGATAGTAACCATAATAGCCATCTTGGATAAAAAGAAGAAAAGTTCATTTTTCGGTGAATAGTGCCGTATTCGTGAATAGTGTCGTATACGTGAATAGTGCCGTATACGTGAATAGTAACCCCGACACAAAAAGTTCCAAATTTGATAAAATGTTCAAAACAATATTTCGACATAATGATATTGAAAGAAGTAATATCATTTACGAAAAAAATAACATCCCTTACCTCTGAATAACCGTACTTCTGACTGAATTTCGGATATAGTGCTGGCAGAAACTTGTACTGAATAGCAACTCTCAAAGTATCAAAATACTCACAAAATACGCTCGAGAATATAGAGAGAGAAAGAGAGAAAACTTATGAATTCTGGTGTGATTTTCAATTCTAACTTAGTCCTCTATTTATAGAAAAATGTTAGCACGCCGAAGCAGACTTGACCTGCAACCTGATGGCTTTACTTGCTACTATTGCCACCACATTTGAAATAAAATTCAGCACATTTCTTAACCAACCACAATTGAGGCCCACTCAATTCTAGAATTTTCCATCAAAATTATTTATAAACCTAATTTCCGAATCAGTCACCTCTTAAAATTCATAACAAATCATTCATTCATTTTTAACGGTTCAAAATTTGTGGACATATACTCAACTTATATATGTATAATATATCCAAAAATCACAACGATACAACGGTTGGATTAAAAATTATAACTCACGCAATATATCTCAAGAACAATGATTTAATTTTTAATACATCCATTCCGACAAAAACACCTCAACATTAATTCCTTCACATAAAATAAATATATCCATCAATTATATCCACATAAAATAAATATTTTCTTATTATATAAATCAATAATTAATTATTTACAAATAATATTACAAAATCACAATTATGATAAACAGACCGTTCCCAGGAAAGAGGGGGCTTTCCAATAAGGATTTCTCCTTACTGGCGCACAATTAGATGACCAAACCTCTCCTTAGACAGAACTTTCTAGACATTGCCAATAATGCTATCTAATAATATTATTCAAATAATATGAATTATTGATCTGATAATGGAAAATACTGTGCAGTAACAATTATTGAAACAACAATAATATAAAATATCAACGCAGCAATTATTGAATCAATAAAATAAAATATTGAACAGTAACTACTATAATAATTATTGAGTAGTGCCTTCTTACGTAAGGATCAATAATTCAAAAATACTGTGCAAAACCGTGTGCTACTGTGCAACCACGCGTATTACTGTATTTTAACCACCGAGTATTCCAACAGTGTTAACAGTAACAACTACGCCGTTATTTATAAAAACTCAATTTTGTCGTTTTCTTCATCCGACAGTTATTCTATTATGGGGCCCACAAATGGCTGCGCCGTCGTACGAATATTCCCCGACAAAAAGAATATTCCACGACCAAACGAATATTCCCCGACAACAATGAATATTTTATAACTACTTGTTTATTTTGTAAAATTTGCACATTTCACCCATAACCAAAATATTATATCAAATTAACATCTTATTATTCACAATAATAATTAGAAGAAATTTGATTTTTTTCATTAATAAGTTGGGGTCTTACACTTTATCACTGTTATTATATAAAATTTTACACTTCAATCCGATAACCTTTACATATCAGATAACTCTAACTTTAGATTTACAACTCAACATAAAATTATACGTCATAAAACATTTAGTACATCTCATGAATCTTAATCATGGTATAAAGAAATAACAACTTTAGTTAAAATATTAATCTCCGTGTATTATTTCTGATCCACGTCATTCAAGTAGCACATAGTGTTACCTTCAATCCTTGACCTGCAAAAATGGTTATTTGCAAGGTTGAGCTCGACAGCCCAACAAAATCTAACAGTTTTCATACATCACGTAGCACATAATAACATGCTCAACATATAAGAATAATCATAAAACAAACATAGCATACATGTTGTAGTTCACATAACAACTATAAAGATTGAGTTCCTTACTCAATCATCATTCATAGCTCAATCATCATAGTCATAGATTGACTTTCACATTTCATACTTTTGACATATACAATACATCATACACTAAAATTTTAAAGCAGTTCATCATCAAGTTCACATAGCAAAAAGGAACTGAAAGACTTGCCTTTACCGGTGTTTTACCAACACGCTAATACTTCGCGTCCTTGCACAACCTACACTATATGCGAGATTGATAATAAATAAAATCAATACTCAATCTCATGGTCAAATTTATTCTAAGACCTTACTTTATCTTATTATCCTTTATAATATCTTTATAGACATCTAACTGTGTTTTATATGCAACTCGATTTTATTTTCGTTTTCATCACCGCACATGCTAGGCTATCTCACTTGTAGTTTAATGTGCGTATATCACACCATTTTATTTTACCAATTTGGTTTCAAAAATGCATATTCAACACATTGTTTACATGCTTAATTTTCCTTCATAAATCAAAAATTACCCTTTTCGATTTCTTTCCATTTCATTTTCTTTCTTGAATCCTCTTGTTTGATTCTTGATAATCCAAGATTAAACCAATACAAATAAGATTAAGCATGATCTATTACCCTAGAACATAAATCTACCCAAAAATCAAAGATTAAATAAGATTTTAGAAGTTTCCTTCTTCTAGCTTTTTCTTCTAGCTCTTCTCAATTCCTCTATTTCTCTCTATCTCTCTCAATTTCTCAATACAACTTCTATATAACCATTATCCTACATTATGAAGAACATAAAAATATAATTAAAACAAGGAATTTAGACTATAGCCTTATTAGTATGAATTTAAGAGAGAGATGAAGATGATGATGATGGGGCTTGTTTTGTCTTCTCAAAGCTTTCCCTTCTTCTTCTTTTTCTTCCTCTTCTTCTTCTCCTACAACTCTCTCTAACTCTCTTCTTATTTCTTTTGTTTGTTTTCTAAAACTAACTTACTAACTTGTAGTTATATACATATAATATACAATACTATTAATATATAATATATGTAACTCATAGTAATTATTAGATATACTAATTACTAGTTAATACATATGTTACACCAACTTGAACTTGAAAAGCCTAAGACCATGTTTGGCAAATACTCATTATTTTAATTAATCAATATCTTAACATCAATCAATCTCATCAAATTGTCACATAATTATATTTATTTGTTAATTATAATTCCGTGTAACAATCATCACATAACTCATCTAATTTAATTATCTCAATTAAATTAGAACAATAACATAAAATTATTATATTAATTAAATTAAATACTAAATATTCATTTAATTAATCTGCTACACTTAATTACCTTACTCTATAATCAAAACAAAATTTATTTATTTAACTTAATAAATAATTTAATTAAATATTTATATATATTAAAATTAATATATAACATTCTGTTCACATTAATTCACATATTCTACAATATATGACATACATATACTCACACCCAACATATCTCATAAATAATACTTTTATTTATAAAATTCTCATTTATAAATTCTAAAAATCTGAGATGTCACATCCTTCCCTCCTTATAAGGATTCCGTCATCGGAATCACCGAAACCCTACCTTATTCAGGTTTTCCTCAAATCTATTCATTGAATAACTTCAACACATTACCTTAATATAGGTTTTATATTTTCTACTCTCACTATTTTTGATAATAAATTCTTACAAGTTTTATTTCATAACATTTACTTAGACTCAATTATATTTGGGTATTACATATTCTTTAACCCGTTCATTATCTTTCTCTAAGGATCATTATCATATATTATATGATCAAACTCTCGGGACATTACATTCACCCCTTCTTCTTAGAATTTCGTCCTCGAAATTTTTATTTATTACTCTTCATTCATTTAATCTATCAAAGTAGATTTTCACGTCACTACTTCATTCATTCATTGGTTTCTATAACCACTTTCTTTCCACAAACATCATTCTACAATTATTAAACTTTTCTATTAAAAGTTTCACATTATTCTTTGATAACTCACATCCTTCTCACTTCAAAATTTCTTTTCTCACTTATTCAACACATTCATCATTCAGTGTCGTATTCTACAACTTACTTCATTCTAAGGAATACTTTTCTTTTTCACTTCCATCTTGCAGAATAACAAGAATCCTCCACAATTGTTCTATAATTGGGAAGTAGTATGAATAACTCAGGAATTTAAAAGATTCCAAATCATGCTGAGGGTCACAAGACCATGAACTCTATTCTCTAGGTTTAATAGTGCTTCACCCCCAGTTCTTCACACTTTAAACCCTCTTTGGCAGAATGTTTATCAATTACAAAGACTGAAAACACCCTCCGCAAGTACTCTAGGTGATCAACCTATTGTACATGTATCGTATACAAACATTTCAGCGCAAAGTATATGTAACGACCCCAAAATAGGTCCATTCCACCCAACCCATTCTGAGTCGTCAAATACATGGTACAGAAAACAACTACAACTTTATTACAACAATTGTCGTGCAAAATACAACAACACATATGCTGTGAGTTTGGATACAAATATATACCAAATGTGACTCATGTTCCAACCGTGGACATCACCTCACAATAACACCTTACATAAAGGTATAGTCAAAAGCTGTTTTAGAAATTAGAATCTTTGGAAAGTGCTCAAGGAAACCTTCGTACATGGGAGGCCACGCGTCTAGGTTATGATAGATATCATATGGCCACAGAATTATCCTTGGTTGACCCAATAGACCCCAAAGAAAAACAAAAAGATTACTATCATATTCTTCCCAATGGTGAGTCTTCTCTTGACTTATCATTATCTCCACTGTCTCTAATTGAGAATTATACTTCAAACAAATACCAAGATTATATAGGTAGTGCCCATAGATATACTCAGCAAGTGGATGAGCACAACCCTGTCTTATGATGACACGAGGTTGTATGTCATTAGACATCTTGTATGATAGTGACAAAACACCCTTCCAACGTTGGGTTCGCCTCACCCTATTTTCTTCACCAAATATAACTACTAAATGATGACCACCGTTCTATTCCCTTGTTACCCCCACTCGACCCAGCTACACTCTTATTACCTGAAAGGAATTGTGAAGCAAAAGGGTGAGCACAACTAGCTCAGTAAAGAATGTCATGACTAAAGATAATTCAATTATCAATAGCCTTCATCAACAATAAATCAGAGATTTAGAACATATGGTAAATGATAAAAATTTCAACCATAGTTGCAGCGGAACGAGCAATCCATTAGAAGAGTCAAATAGACTATAAAGTCTATTATCTTCTCCATGTTAAAAATCCATCAACAATGTTTTATCCCTGTAACATCAATCAACAGTTCCTTTCCACAATCATATGAATAACTCATAATCATAATTGTGATTCTAAATTTTTCTTCGCACCCAGGACGAAGAATATTTTCATCACCTGTCTTTACCTGAAACATCAAAGATCATGGTTATATCAAATCACAGTTCCTGTTTATAATCATACTAACAAATCCATCTTTGCACTACGGGCCAAAGATATTCATCAACAAACCATCTTTGCTCTACGGGCCAAAGATATTCAACAACAGTTCATCTTTGCACTACAGGCCAAAGATATTCATCAACAGGCCATCTTTGCACTACATGC
The DNA here is from genome assembly GCA_016801055.1 of Panax notoginseng. Classification (NCBI taxonomy): domain Eukaryota; kingdom Viridiplantae; phylum Streptophyta; class Magnoliopsida; order Apiales; family Araliaceae; genus Panax; species Panax notoginseng. The sequence goes on from CM029019.1 coordinate 137,708,787, forward strand.
CAAAGATATTCATCAACAATTCATATTTGCACTACAGGCCAAATATATTCATATCTCAAAGAAATATATAATCATTTCAGAATTTATATAAACAATAATTATAACCATGTTGATCAATTCACCTTTGCACTTAAGCTTAAGATATTCAATTATAAATTCAATGGTCATGATCATACCAGTCACAATTCAACTTTGCACTACAGGCCAAAGAGAACCCTAGTCATGATCATACCAATAATCTACCCATCTTTACACTCCAGTGAAAGAGAATTTTAACATCAGGGTTATAAAAATGTTATATATGATGATAAAAATAATATGATCAACATATAGTTTTAATCTCAAGAGTAATATTCGTAACTCATGAATAGTAAATCGTGAATAGTAACTCATGAATAGTAACCCCGACACAAAAGATAGAAATTCCACAATAAAATCCATACCAATATTTCGGTATAATGATATTGAAAGAATAACATTACTTAAATTTATAAATAATTTATTTTAATTGTTTACACTTTACTAATTAATGCATTTAATCATCATAAAATGCCAACTCTTACAATTTCATCATCAATAACCAAAACCCTCATCAAAAATCTGCATATACCTCATATAGGATTCTCAAGCCATAAAATCCTATTTTCCAATTTTCTTACTTCACATAACATATTTAATTCATTTACTCATAACTAGTCCATTTTCATGAAAAATACCAAATCAGTTCCAAAAATATTTCTTTTCTGGGATTTAGCATAATATTGTCCCATATTGAACATATATTTTTTTCAGAATTTTTAAAACTCATTTACTATTTTTCATATGGCCAAAACCACCGAATGTTTAGACATTTATCAAAAATTATACTTTTGTCCAAAAATTCTGAAATTTGCAGAGTATACTTCTATCATACACATGTACTCCCAATAAAAATTTCATCAATTTTGGAGTTAACCACAAGGAATTATAAGCGGTTACTTTTAAAATAGTCTTTTCCCGTAAAATTCATAACTCTTAATCTATACATCCAAAAATCACCATTTTTGGACACAATCAATAAAACTCATCAAAATATCATTTCAAATTTTTCCATAATTTTTGAAGATCAGAAAAATTACGAAACTGAAAATCATAACAACCCTTAAAATCCATTACTATCCCTTACTATCCCTTACCTCAAAAGAGCAGTACTTCTGACTGGATATCGGATATGATGCTGAAGGAAACTTGCACTGATGAATAGCAACTCACCAAGTATCTAAAAACTCACAAAATATGCTTCATAATATAGAGAGAGAAAGAGAGAAAGCTTATGTTTCTGGTGTGATTTTCAATTCTAACTTAGCCCTCTATTTATAGGAAAATTTTGGTAGGTTTGACCTGCAACCTGATGGCTTTACCTGCTATTATTTCTACCCACCACATTTGAAATATAATTCAGCACATTTCTTCACCAACCACAAGTGGGACCCACCAATTCTAGAATTTTCCATCAAAATGATAAACTCCGAAAATTCAACAATTTTTGAACCAGTCATCTTGTAAAATTCATAATAAATCATAAGTTCATTTTTAACGGTTCAAAATTTGTGAACATATACTCAACTTATATATGTATAACATATCCAAAAATTACCACGATCCAACGGTCGGATTAAAAATTATAACGCCCGCAAAATATCTCAAAAACCCTAATTTAATTTTCAATACCTCCGTTCCGACAAATATACAGATAAAATACCTCAACATTAACTCCTTTTTTTTTAACCACAAAAATGTATCCCTCATTTATATCCACATAAAATAAATATTTCCTTATCATATGAATCAATAATTAATTATTCACAAATAATATTACAGAATCACATTTATGACAACCAGGCCGTTCCCAGGAAAGAGGGGGCTTTCCAATAAGGATTTCTCCTTACTAGCGCGCAATTAGATGACCAAACCTCTCCTTAGACAGAACTTTCTAGACATTACCAATAATGCTATCTAATAATATTATTCAAATAATATGAATTATTGATCTGATAATAGAAAATACTGTGCAGCAATAATTATTGAAACAACAATAATATAAAATATCAACGCAGCAATTATTGAATCAATAAAATAAAATATTGAACAGTAATTACTGTAACAATTATTGAGTAGTGCCTTCTTACGTAAGAATCAATAATTTCAAAAATACTATGCAATACCGTGTGCTACTGTGCAATAACGCGTATTACTGTATTTTAACCACCGGGTATTCCAACAGTGTTAACAGTAACAACTACGCCGTTATTTGTAAAAATTCAAATTTGTCGTTTTCTTCACCCGACAGTTATTCTGTTATGGGGCCCACAAATAGCTGCGTCGTCGTACGAATATTCCCTGACAGAAAGAATATTCCACGACCAAACGATTATTCCCCGACAAAATAAATATTTTATAACCTCTTGCGTATTTTTGAAAAAAAATTCATATATCACCCTTTTATCAATTTAACCATTTACTGAATAGAAAAATTGAATACTTTTATTTCATAAAATTCGGGGTCTTACAATCTCCCCTCCTTATGAAATTTCGTCCTCGAAATTTACGTACCTGGTAATTCAAAGAGTTGAGAATACCTTCCTTTCATTTCAAATTCCATCTTCCCTGTCATCATAATTTCTCCATTGCTCATCTCCTGTATTTTAAATATCATTCTAGAATACAGCTTCAAAACAAGGGTTAATTTAACAAATTAACATATCACATAATATCTCGATATTATGACTGATCAACAAATAAGCTTAGGTAGGACACACTAGCAAAGGATTTACTCATCTCTCCCCTCCTAGTTATATTCTCCGATCTCCGCCAGAGATCATATCCCTAAGCTCTGATACAAAATGTGACTCTCATGGTGCTTCAACCACAGCACCTCACAATGGTACCTATCAGTTTGCCACCGCAGAACGACGTCCCCTACGGAGAGTCTGGCTTCGGTGCATCCCCCATCAACAGGAAGTCACCAGCGAAAGGCTCGGGGCTCTTTACTTATAGCTCTGATACCAAATGTAACGACCCCAAAATAGGTCCATTCCACCCAACCCATTCTGAGTCGTCAAATACATGGTACAGAAAACAACTACAACTTTATTACAATAATTGTCGTGCAAAATACAACAACACATATGCTGTGAGTTTGGATACAAATATATACCAAATGTGACTCATGTTCCAACCGTGGACATCACCTCACAATAACACCTTACATAAAGGTATAGTCAAAAGCTGTTTTAGAAATTAGAATCTTTGGGAAGTGCTCAAGGAAACCTTCGTACATGGGAGGCCACGCGTCTAGGTTATGATAGATATCATATGGCCACAGAATTATCCTTGGTTGACCCAATAGACCCCAAAGAAAAACAAAAAGATTACTATCATATTCTTCCCAATGGTGAGTCTTCTCTTGACTTATCATTATCTCCACTGTCTCTAATTGAGAATTATACTTCAAACAAATACCAAGATTATATAGGTAGTGCCCATAGATATACTCAGCAAGTGGATGAGCACAACCCTGTCTTATGATGACACGAGGTTGTATGTCATTAGACATCTTGTATGTTAGTGACAAAACACCCTTCCAACGTTGGGTTCGCCTCACCCTATTTTTTTCACCAAATATAACTACTAAATGATGACCACCGTTCTATTCCCTTGTTACCCCCGCTCGACCCAGCTACACTCTTATTACCTGAAAGGAATTGTGAAGCAAAAGGGTGAGCACAACTAGCTCAGTAAAGAATGTCATGACTAAAGATAATTCAATTATCAATAGCCTTCATCAACAATAAATCAGAGATTTAGAACATATGGTAAATGATAAAAATTTTAACCATAGTTGCAGCGGAACGAGCAATCCATTAGAAGAGTCAAGTAGACTATAAAGTCTATTATCTTCTCCATGTTAAAAATCCATCAACAATGTTTTATCCCTGTAACATCAATCAACAGTTCCTTTCCACAATCATATGAATAACTCATAATCATAATTGTGATTCTAAATTTTTCTTCGCACCCAGGACGAAGAATATTTTCATCACCTGTCTTTACCTGAAACATCAAAGATCATGGTTATATCAAATCACAGTTCCTGTTTATAATCATACTAACAAATCCATCTTTGCACTACGGGCCAAAGATATTCATCAACAAACCATCTTTGCTCTACGGGCCAAAATATTCAACAACAGTTCATCTTTGCACTACAGGCCAAAGATATTCATCAACAGGCCATCTTTGCACTACATGCCAAAGATATTCATCAACAATTCATATTTGCACTACAGGCCAAATATATTCATATCTCAAAGAAATATATAATCATTTCAGAATTTATATAAACAATAATTATAACCATGTTGATCAATTCACCTTTGCACTTAAGCTTAAGATATTCAATTATAAATTCAATGGTCATGATCATACCAGTCACAATTCAACTTTGCACTACAGGCCAAAGAGAACCCTAGTCATGATCATACCAATAATCTACCCATCTTTACACTCCAGTGAAAGAGAATTTTAACATCAGGGTTATAAAAATGTTATATATGATGATAAAAATAATATGATCAACATATAGTTTTAATCTCAAGAGTAATATTCGTAACTCATGAATAGTAAATCGTGAATAGTAACTCATGAATAGTAACCCCGACACAAAAGATAGAAATTCCACAATAAAATCCATACCAATATTTCGGTATAATGATATTGAAAGAATAACATTACTTAAATTTATAAATAATTTATTTTAATTGTTTACACTTTACTAATTAATGCATTTAATCATCATAAAATGCCAACTCTTACAATTTCATCATCAATAACCAAAACCCTCATCAAAAATCTGCATATACCTCATATAGGATTCTCAAGCCATAAAATCCTATTTTCCAATTTTCTTACTTCACATAACATATTTAATTCATTTACTCATAACTAGTCCATTTTCATGAAAAATACCAAATCAGTTCCAAAAATATTTCTTTTCTGGGATTTAGCATAATATTGTCCCATATTGAACATATATTTTTTTCAGAATTTTTAAAACTCATTTACTATTTTTCATATGGCCAAAACCACCGAATGTTTAGACATTTATCAAAAATTATACTTTTGTCCAAAAATTCTGAAATTTGCAGAGTATACTTCTATCATACACATGTACTCCCAATAAAAATTTCATCATCAATTTTGGAGTTAACCACAAGGAATTATAAGCGGTTACTTTAAAATAGTCTTTTTTTCCCGTAAAATTCATAACTCTTAATCTATACATCCAAAAATCACCATTTTTGGACACAATCAATAAAACTCATCAAAATATCATTTCAAATTTTTTCCATAATTTTTGAAGATCAGAAAAATTACGAAACTGAAAATCATAACAACCCTTAAAATCCATTACTATCCCTTACTATCCCTTACCTCAAAAGAGCAGTACTTCTGACTGGATATCGGATATGATGCTGAAGGAAACTTGCACTGATGAATAGCAACTCACCAAGTATCTAAAAACTCACAAAATATGCTTCATAATATAGAGAGAGAAAGAGAGAAAGCTTATGTTTCTGGTGTGATTTTCAATTCTAACTTAGCCCTCTATTTATAGGAAAATTTTGGTAGGTTTGACCTGCAACCTGATGGCTTTACCTGCTATTATTTCTACCCACCACATTTGAAATATAATTCAGCACATTTCTTCACCAACCACAAGTGGGACCCACCAATTCTAGAATTTTCCATCAAAATGATAAACTCCAAAAATTCAACAATTTTTGAACCAGTCATCTTGTAAAATTCATAATAAATCATAAGTTCATTTTTAACGGTTCAAAATTTGTGAACATATACTCAACTTATATATGTATAACATATCCAAAAATTACCACGATCCAACGGTCGGATTAAAAATTATAACGCCCGCAAAATATCTCAAAAACCCTAATTTAATTTTCAATACATCCGTTTCGACAAATATACAGATAAAATACCTCAACATTAACTCCTTTTTTTTAACCACAAAAATGTATCCCTCATTTATATCCACATAAAATAAATATTTCCTTATCATATGAATCAATAAAATTATTCACAAATAATATTACAGAATCACATTTATGACAACCAGGCCGTTCCCAGGAAAGAGGGGGCTTTCCAATAAGGATTTCTCCTTACTAGCGCGCAATTAGATGACCAAACCTCTCCTTAGACAGAACTTTCTAGACATTACCAATAATGCTATCTAATAATATTATTCAAATAATATGAATTATTGATCTGATAATAGAAAATACTGTGCAGCAATAATTATTGAAACAACAATAATATAAAATATCAACGCAGCAATTATTGAATCAATAAAATAAAATATTGAACAGTAATTACTGTAACAATTATTGAGTAGTGCCTTCTTACGTAAGAATCAATAATTTCAAAAATACTATGCAATACCGTGTGCTACTGTGCAATAACGCGTATTACTGTATTTTAACCACCGGGTATTCCAACAGTGTTAACAGTAACAACTACGCCGTTATTTGTAAAAATTCAAATTTGTCGTTTTCTTCACCCGACAGTTATTCTGTTATGGGGCCCACAAATAGCTGCGTCGTCGTACGAATATTCCCTGACAGAAAGAATATTCCACGACCAAACGATTATTCCCCGACAAAATAAATATTTTATAACCTCTTGCGTATTTTTGAAAAAAAATTCATATATCACCCTTTTATCAATTTAACCATTTACTGAATAGAAAAATTGAATACTTTTATTTCATAAAATTCGGGGTCTTACAATCTCCCCTCCTTATGAATTTTCGTCCTCGAAATTTACGTACCTGGTAATTCAAAGAGTTGAGAATACCTTCCTTTCATTTCAAATTCCATCTTCCCTGTCATCATATTTTCTCCATTGCTCATCTCCTGTATTTTAAATATCATTCTAGAATACAGCTTCAAAACAAGGGTTAATTTAACAAATTAACATATCACATAATATCTCGATATTATGACTGATCAACAAATAAGCTTAGGTAGGACACACTAGCAAAGGATTTACTCATCTCTCCCCTCCTAGTTATATTCTCCGATCTCCGCCAGAGATCATATCCCTAAGCTCTGATACCAAATGTGACTCTCATGGTGCTTCAACCACAGCACCTCACAATGGTACCTATCAGTTTGCCACCGCAGAACGGCGTCCCCTACGGAGAGTCTGGCTTCGGTGCATCCCCCATCAACAGGAAGTCACCAGCGAAAGGCTCGGGGCTCTTTACTTATAGCTCTGATACCAATGTAACGACCCCAAAATAGGTCCATTCCACCCAACCCATTCTGAGTCGTCAAATACATGGTACAGAAAACAACTACAACTTTATTACAACAATTGTCGTGCAAAATACAACACACATATGCTGTGAGTTTGGATACAAATATATCCAAATGTGACTCATGTTCCAACCGTGGACATCACCTCACAATAACACCTTACATAAAGGTATAGTCAAAAGCTGTTTTAGAAATTAGAATCTTTGGGAAGTGCTCAAGGAAACCTTCGTACATGGAGGCCACGCGTCTAGGTTATGATAGATATCATATGGCCACAGAATTATCCTTGGTTGACCCCAATAGACCCCAAAGAAAACAAAAAGATTACTATCATATTCTTCCCAATGGTGATCCTTCTCTTGACTTATCATTATCTCCACTGTCTCTAATTGAGAATTATACTTCAAACAAATACCAAGATTATATAGGTAGTGTGCCCATAGATATACTCAGCAAGTGGATGAGCACAACCCTGTCTTATGATGACACGAGGTTGTATGTCATTAGACATCTTGTATGATAGTGACAAAACACCCTTCCAACGTTGGGTTCGCCTCACCCTATTTTTTTTCACCAAATATAACTACTAAATGATGACCACCGTTCTATTCCCTTGTTACCCCGCTCGACCCAGCTACACTCTTATTACCTGAAAGGAATTGTGAAGCAAAAGGGTGAGCACAACTAGCTCAGTAAAGAATGTCATGACTAAAGATAATTCAATTATCAATAGCCTTCATCAACAATAAAATCAGAGATTTAGAACATATGGTAAATGATAAAAATTTTAACCATAGTTGCAGCGGAACGAGCAATCCATTAGAAGAGTCAAGTAGACTATAAGTCTATTATCTTCTCCATGTTAAAAATCCATCAACAATGTTTTATCCCTGTAACATCAATCAACAGTTCCTTTCCACAATCATATGAATAACTCATAATCATAATTGTGATTCTAAATTTTTCTTCGCACCCAGGACGAAGAATATTTTCATCACCTGTCTTTACCTGAAACATCAAAGATCATGGTTATATCAAATCACAGTTCCTGTTTATAATCATACTAACAAATCCATCTTTGCACTACGGGCCAAAGATATTCATCAACAAACATCTTTGCTCTACGGGCCAAAGATATTCAACAACAGTTCATCTTTGCACTACAGGCAAAGATATTCATCAACAGGCCATCTTTGCACTACATGCCAAAGATATTCATCAACAATTCATATTTGCACTACAGGCCAAATATATTCATATCTCAAAGAAATATATAATCATTTCAGAATTTATATAAACAATAATTATAACCATGTTGATCAATTCACCTTTGCACTTAAGCTTAAGATATTCAATTATAAATTCAATGGTCATGATCATACCAGTCACAATTCAACTTTGCACTACAGGCCAAAGAGAACCCTAGTCATGATCATACCAATAATCTACCCATCTTTACACTCCAGTGAAAGAGAATTTTAACATCAGGGTTATAAAAATGTTATATATGATGATAAAAATAATATGATCAACATATAGTTTTAATCTCAAGAGTAATATTCGTAACTCATGAATAGTAAATCGTGAATAGTAAACTCATGAATAGTAACCCCGACACAAAGATAGAAATTCCACAATAAAATCCATACCAATATTTCGGTATAATGATATTGAAAGAATAACATTACTTAAATTTATAAATAATTTATTTTAATTGTTTACACTTTACTAATTAATGCATTTAATCATCATAAAATGCCAACTCTTACAATTTCATCATCAATAACCAAAACCCTCATCAAAAATCTGCATATACCTCATATAGGATTCTCAAGCCATAAAATCCTATTTTCCATTTTCTTTATTTTCTTCACTTCACATAACATATTTAATTCATTTACTCATAACTAGTCCATTTTCATGAAAAATACCAAATCAGTTCCAAAAATATTTCTTTCTGGGATTTAGCATAATATTGTCCCATATTGAACATATATTTTTTTCAGAATTTTTAAAACTCATTTACTATTTTTCATATGGCCAAAACCACCGAATGTTTAGACATTTATCAAAAATTATACTTTTGTCCAAAAATTCTGAAATTTGCAGAGTATACTTCTATCATACACATGTACTCCCAATAAAAATTTCATCAATTTTGGAGTTAACCACAAGGAATTATAAGCGGTTACTTTTAAAATAGTCTTTTCCCGTAAAATTCATAACTCTTAATCTATACATCCAAAAATCACCATTTTTGGACACAATCAATAAAACTCATCAAAATATCATTTTAAATTTTTCCATAATTTTTGAAGATCAGAAAATTACGAAACTGAAAATCATAACAACCCTTAAAATCCATTACTATCCCTTACTATCCCTTACCTCAAAAGAGCAGTACTTCTGACTGGATATCGGATATGATGCTGAAGGAAACTTGCACTGATGAATAGCAACTCACCAAGTATCTAAAAACTCACAAAATATGCTTCATAATATAGAGAGAGAAAGAGAGAAAGCTTATGTTTCTGGTGTGATTTTCAATTCTAACTTAGCCCTCTATTTATAGGAAAATTTTGGTAGGTTTGACCTGCAACCTGATGGCTTTACCTGCTACTATTTCCACCCACCACATTTGAAATATAATTCAGCACATTTCTTCACCAACCATAAGTGGGACCCACCAATTCTAGAATTTTCCATCAAAATGATAAACTCCGAAAATTCAATAATTTTGAACCAGTCATCTTGTAAACATTCATAATAAATCATACGTTCATTTTTAACGGTTCAAAATTTGTGAACATATACTCAACTTATATATGTATAACATATCCAAAAATTACCACGATCCAACGGTCGGATTAAAAATTATAATGCCCGTAAAATATCTCAAAAACCCTAATTTAATTTTCAATACCTCCGTTCCGACAAAAATACAGATAAAATACCTCAACATTAACTCCTTCTTTTTTTTTAACCACAAAAATGTATCCCTCATTTATATCCACATAAAATAAATATTTCCTTATCATATGAATCAATAATTAATTATTCACAAATAATATTACAGAATCACATTTATGACAACCAGGCCGTTCCCAGGAAAGAGGGGGCTTTCCAATAAGGATTTCTCCTTACTAGCGCGCAATTAGATGACCAAACCTCTCCTTAGACAGAACTTTCTAGACATTACCAATAATGCTATCTAATAATATTATTCAAATAATATGAATTATTGATCTGATAATGAAAAATACTGTGCAGCAATAATTATTGAAACAACAATAATATAAAATATCAACGCAGCAATTATTGAATCAATAAAATAAAATATTGAACAGTAATTACTGTAACATTATTGAGTATGTCTTCTTACGTAAGAATCAATAATTTCAAAAATACTATGCAATACCGTGTGCTACTGTGCAATAACGCGTATTACTGTATTTTAAACACCACCGGGTATTCCAACAGTGTTAACGGTAACAACTACGCCGTTATTTGTAAAAATTCAAATTTGTCATTTTCTTCACCCGACAGTTATTCTGTTATGGGGCCCACAAATAGCTGCGTCGTCGTACGAATATTCCCTGACAGAAAGAATATTCCACGACCAAACGATTATTCCCCGACAAAATAAATATTTTATAACCTCTTGCGTATTTTTGAAAAAAAATTCATATATCACCCTTTTATCAATTTAACCATTTACTGAATAGAAAAATTGAATACTTTTATTTCATAAAATTCGGGGTCTTACAGTATAAAACTAAGTGCAACCCCTAATAATAAGGTTGTTCATCTCAGCTTTTCAACATCTGAATCCGCACCAAAATAATTTGTTTGGCATAACTTCTCAAGAAACTCTTGAATTTCATGAACATCTTTTAATATTTGTCTAGCTGAATCAAATAGCATAGACCTCTACAATAATTCGGACATCAACCAAAATATACATATATGCATACATACATATGTATTCTCATATCTCAAAGAAATCTCAAAAATCTTTTTATGACGTCATGATACCGCACTGTATTATAGTCCGTTGAGGATTTCCGTTATATGGTGATTTTATCATACTACATCATACTATAATGGGCTGACGATCCTTAGATCACATCCAACACTAGGTAATACTGCATTGATGACTCCATCGTTTTTATCATCTTTGCACTAGGTTACATGATGCATTAATGATATAAAATACATCTTGATATATTGCAAATCATTTTTGTCTAGTCGAAGCAATTAGCATAGACATACGAATAATAATATTATTGTTAAAACTCATTGGTTCCATCATTTGATCCAATATATTTCAAGAAAATAGAAATGTAAACATCAACACAGTCAGTAAATTTCGAAAGTCTAGCATAGCTAGTAGATTTAGAGTACCTATGCTTCCACCATCAACTCCACTTTCTATAATGATCCATTGCTTAATATGTCTATCTATTCCTATCATCCTCAATACTCCATTTACACTTATCTATACCCAGTTCGTCAAACTTACCACACGTTTGAGTTCAAAAACTTGCCACAATCATATGAGTTTAAGAACTTATCCTAGTCAGACCATAGGCGTCCATTCGCTGAGGGTTCAAAAACATACCATATAATTATGAGTCACGAACCTATCAATAAGTATGAGTTTTAAGAACTCGCACTTAACCTTATAATATTTTCTAACTATACTCTACCTATCTGTTAGACACATGAGAAAAGAATCACCTTCTCAACAGGCAATAGCAAAATAGCGCCACACAAACATTCCAATGATTATCAATGTAATAACTGAGTGCAAGCACAAAACCCTCGCCCATACAAAGGTTTGTCACAACTCAGCCATCACATGAGTCCTCAATTGAAATCCCACCTAACTCTATCTTGCTTATAACTTGCTCTTTGCTCGATACGAATTTCTCGTATCACATCATCTATAACTCTCATGAGTTTTCTCGTACTATTTTATAGTACTCCATCTTCATAGCATTAAGCTATAATTATTCAAACATTATAGACCATCTTTCTTTTATAACTTAAACAGACCACGTCGTGATCTTATTTTATAATCATCTCCCTTAAAATTCTTTTCTTAACTCGTGATCGTTTTGTTTTACGATCCTCTTTCTTTTTTTTTTTTCATCATTTATACGATATTATTATCGTTATTCTTGGCTTTTGGAGTTAGGA